>JAZKJV010008906.1:0-578228 GCA_037367405.1 Ottelia alismoides | reverse complement strand
TGGGTCTGGGGGGAGGGGGGCTTCTCTGGGCAGTGGGGTCGGCCAGTGGAAGGTCGGCCCGCTGGAGGAGGGGGGTGGCGGTGGTGGGCTCCGGGGACAGGGGAATCAGGGGGGTGGCGGTGGGGGGCTCCGGGGCAGGGGAATCGGGTGGGGGCGGTCGCGAGTGGGTCTGGGGGGAGGGGGGCTTCTCTGGGCGGTGGGTCGTCCAGTGGAAGGTTGGCCCGCTGGAGGAGGGGAGTGGCGGTGGTGGGCTCCGGGGAGACAGGGGAATCGGGTAGGGGGCGGTCGCGAGTGGGTCTGGGGGAGGGGGGGGCTTCTCTGGGCGGTGGGTCGGCCGGTGGAAGGTTGTCCTGCTTGGAGGAGGGGGGCTTGGGGGGGACAGGGGAAGCTCGGGGGGGGGGGGGGGGGGGGGGGGATGCGAGCGGGGGCTACGGGACCAGGAGGAGGCACGGGTGGGGAGGGGGGATGCGTGCACGACCTGGGAGTTTGCGGCCGGGGGGCGGTGACCTGCGCTTGCAGGCGGAGGCGCGAGCGGGGAGGGGAGGGGGCTCCGACCTGGTCCGGGCTTGTGGGCGGGGAGGAGGGAGGGGGCCGGCCGGTGGGGGGAAGCGGGCCGGCCGGCGGACGGGTGAAGGTGGGGCAGCCGGTAGGGGGTGTTGCTTGGAGGACGAAGGGAGGGAGGGAGGAGGAAGGGGATAATGGTTTTATTTGTAAATAAGGGAAAGTTAAGGGGTATAGAATATAAAATACATGGCGGATACCATCATAGTTAACTGGAAATTAGATGGAGATTAACACAGGGTTATGGGGGTAAGAACTAATCATTACTCAAGATCTTGTATGTAATTCGTGATTATAGAAGGTATCCGGGGTAATTACGAAGATACTCAGGGTTATGGGTGTAAATATCCCTAAAAATTTCTACATACTTATTTTGTTCTTGTAGTTATTATATAGGGATGCAAACAGACGGATATAGATACGGATATAGGTATTAGCGAATCCTTAGCTGTTTTTGAATACGAACACGGATGCGGATACAGATATTGACAGATTTTAAAATTATCTTACCATATCCTTAAAAACTGATACGAATGTAAAACGAATACTGATCGCATACGAGTAACGTTAGAAATACTCTATAGAATTGACTTAAATATATATGAATTGGATAGAAAACACACGATTAGTAAATGTATTGTATCATAAAAATTATACAAATATGGTAAAAGAAGGTATATAATTATGTTATATATGGTTAAAATATGATTATATTTGTATACAAAAATGGATATACGGATACAGATGTTTGCGGATATTAAAACAATATCTATATCCGTATCCATTTTAAAATAGATACGGATACATATGTAAAAAAATATGTATAAAACAAATATGGTGGTGGATCAGATACAGATATATCCATAACTGTTTGCATCCCTATATGTATAACATATAGTTCTGGTAAAACATACAAGTGTTAATAATTAAATTATCGTATTCAAATCATATTATTAATTTTTTATTGAGAAGATGAGAGTGGAAGAATTATATACAACTTATATATGGGAGATGGGAGACATTTTATACAACTTATTAACATTTATATTTAACTATTGTATTTAAATCATGTACTATTACTATTATATAATACATAATAAGTACTTCATTGGGAGACGGGGGGCCAAGCCCCCTTCCGCCTCCCCTTGTCTCCGTCACTAGTAGACCCCACATCCATCACTGGAGCCTCGAGAAGCAGTGGAAGACTGGGCCCGAATCTCGTCTCTTGCCGGAGGGGGGAGGCAGTCGGTGGGCGAGTAGTTGTGGGCAGAAGGGGGAGGCGATCTACAAGGGAGGGGGTGTGGGCAGAGGAAGGAGGGGGCTGGAGGAGGAAGGATGTGGACGCTTCAGGTGGCGGATCATGCTTCTCATACCTCACGGTGGTAACAAAGACTATAATGGAATTGGCCTTGGTATCTTCCATCTCCATCTCGCTCCGTCCTTTAAAGTCACAACAAATCTCATATTCATTGTTATATTACTATGAACACAATCATTGGTTATCCATTCATTTTTTTCGTATAATCATTATATAATTTTTAATGAAAAATCTAACAAATAAACGTCATTGTACAAATTCTGTTATATCGAATAATATTCGTTGTCGCAAATTTAACCTTAAAGACATGGTAATGAATAACCTATTATTACATCCAAATTAATTTATAGTAGTGAAATCACTTGTCCAAAGAAATGGTGACATGTTTTTTTTAAAAAAAACATCTTGCTCATGTTTTATTTTTATATAAATCATATTATTCTTTAGATATTAGTGTGATGATGGTAAACATTTTAACAATTGATACCTTTATTACATTCATGTATTCAGTTTTTAATGACCAATTAGTCTTGACCAGTGGCTCTCCCATACTACAGATCAAGGTTCGAATCTCCCAAACGTCCCGCTATACTGAAAAAAAGGTACTGTGGAGAGAAGTAAAGGGACTGACCCTGTATAAAAAAATGTATCCACTTTTTAATTCAAACTTCACAAACTTATTATTCCTTAACATGTTCTATTACAGTTATTTTAGAATTGAGGTTTCCATTCTAGGTTGATATTATGATTTACGATTTTGTTATATTTTTCATTGAATTTGTGTGAAACAATTCATCTTGATATTAGAATTTGGAAGCGATGAATCTACGATAAATATATCGCATATATGCAACTCCTCTATCGGCCCCTCCTTATTGAAATTTCCGATTTTCCAGCAAAGGAATTGTCGCCTCCAATTAGCTCATCGAAGCTCGGAGGGAGATGAAAGCGGAAATGAGTAGACCGAGGGATTCGAGGACCATGAAGTTCATCCAACAACCGACGAGGTCATTAAATCAACGGTCAAGGTGTTGAGATTATTAGTTAGTCATGCGATGGTTTGTAATTGTACTAAGATGACCACGATTTTCATCACATGAAAAGACTGTTAGTCAATAGACTAAGGAAGAAGATGAGTTAAGGTGGCGACACGTGTTACCACTTAAAAATCAAGAGCTCCGCAAAAATGTAAATTACATGATAAGTAATAAATTATATTAAATTACTATAAAGGTAGCCCAAAAATTTTATGCTTAATAACTCTCTAGAAGACAACTTCTTTAAGTAATGTAGTCTAACATAAATATATTTAAATATTAATAAGTAGAAACATGTTTACAATTTTGCAACGAGAACCCAAAACACAGGTTTCTTAAATGAAATTGTCTCAAATAGGAATTTTTCAAACTAAACTTTTAGTATGAATAGGGTTCATTTGACCTTAATTTCCACAGGTTACGAGTCCCTAAACTTCGGTATTTTACACATTATAGTATTCCCTGATTTTATACAAGATGGATTTTTATATTATTTTTACATCTTTTTTTGTATATTTATGTACAAGCTTCAAAAAGAATGAACTTAAAGAAGCTTAAAGTTAATTCTTACATACATGAACACAACTATACAAAATGTCCAATTAGTCAGACTCAATCCCTTGACCCATAGTATTTTCATGGCATTATTGTAGAGTAGTTTTTACTGTGAATTGAAGTTTAAAGATGAGTTTAATTAATTATGAGATTTTTTATAAAATAGTTATCATTGAAGAAAGTTGCCATATTTAGAAACTAAGTTTTTCTTTAATTGACTTGGTTTTTCCCTAAACTTTTATAATTTTTATATACATTATTATCTATGCATTAGAAAAGGATTTGGTCAAAAATCATTTAGAATAAAGAGTGAATCATTCTCTAGAATAATATACACAGTAAATACATGTACACTGAATGAGACTATATAAAAATGTTAGTTAACTTTGGTTTTTCTTTACTTTTTCCTATTTGATAGTTTGCATAACAAGTAACTTGACCTGATATTTTAGTGGGTCGTAAATATATCTTCTAATTATATTTCTTTCTTGATTTCTTCGTCCGCATGTATATGTGTGCGTGTATAAGGGTAAATCATTCTTTTCATTTCTTCTTCTTTTATAATTATTATCTTAGCATTAATTTGATTTTTTATCTACTAACATATTTTTAAGAAATCAACGTATTTACATGTGCTTTCAAATAAATTTAATCAAAATGAAGGAATAAAAAAAATAAATATGAGAATCATAATCAAATAAATTTAAACAAAATGAAAGATAAAAAAGATGAATATGAGAAGGTAAAAAGTATATGCTACAAGGGAGTAGCCAACTTGGCCACTCCCACCCTTTTTTCTTAATTTTTTTACATTTTTTTTAAAAATTCTTGAGAATTTAAATCACATATTATCATGATGTTGCCATTCAAATTCCATAAAAAATACACTCCCTAAAATATCCACCTCGAATAGATCAATTTCAGCAATTTCGATATCATCAAATTTTGGTAGGCTTGGTGGATGGGATAAGAATCTCGAATAGAGTCGAAATTTGAACGACGACATCATGGAAATATGTGATTTAAATCTTCTTAGAAATTTCTGGAAAAAATCTCATGAAAAAATTAAGAAAAAAGTGTAGGAGTAGCGAAGTTAGCTACTCTCCAGTAGCATATACATTTTATCCATATGAGAATCACTAGAGAAATCACAACTTTTAAATCGAGAGCATGGAAAGGGACAAATCATTAATTTTGGATGAGGATGCCGTTGAAGTCTTTGTAGATGCAGAGGACTGCCCTCCTAATCGTTGGGATAAATAATAATCATCGTCATCATCCAAATGGGTCCGATGAGATAAAGGAGAGAAAGAGAAAAGTGAAAAAGACAAATGGGTCCGATGAGATAAAGGAGGAGAAAGAGAAAAGTGAAAAAAAAAAGAGCGAGAAAAAACTAACAAAGTAAATAAATACCTCGAAATTTGGATATTATCTTGTAAAAAAACTTCTATTGCAATTTTAGTCCTTTTACTTGTTAGATATAATGGTTGCTTGTGGATGTCAATAGCACACGAGTGATAAATTCTATTTTTATTAGCATTATTTATGTACATTATCTCTCTAGCTTAAGTAATTCACTAACTCTAATTAATAATTAACATTATTTTATAATTAACCTGAATGAACACTAATTATATGTCTATAAATAACTATATTATTATGCATATATTTATATGTTTCTTATTTATTAAAAATCAAATAAAAATATATTAAAATTATACATAATTAATTTAACATCATTTATAAATTAAAAATACAAAAAAAATAACAAAAGAAATAAAAAAGTATTTTTAATAGTTTAAAAATACTTGCAAAAATATTTCTATGTATATATGATGTATTGTCTCTTTGAGTTCTACATGAAAGTTGTAGATCTATAATTTTCATGTTCATTATTTTATCTAATTCTTCCTCTAACCATTTCCTTTTGATTTTATGTTCATTTATTCAATTTCAATTTCATGATTGGGGCACGTGACCCAAATATAGTTTGCCACCTCACCCGTCCCTTTATAAATTAACACCTTTTTTCTCAACCATCTGATCATTTTGATTAGACGGTTCTCCTTTGATTAGGCACACTTGAGTTTCTAGCAGCTTGATCTTTTGATCAAGCACATCAGGGTTGTTGCTTTGCGTTTCGCTCCTCCATCTGATCGTAGTCTGATGGTTGGTGAGTTATCCCCAACCTCCAGCTACCTCTGCTAAGAGGTACGAAAGGGTTGCAGCCGCCCATCTTCGTTGTTTCTTCCCTCCTTCCTCAGACCTTCTCTCTCTTCGATTCTACCACCAACTCCTTCATCTAACTTCCTTAATTCACGCCACCCAATTAACTTCCCTAAAGCCTAACCTCTCTTCTAACTGGCGGTAGTTGAAACCACCGCCTAGAGATGACAAGCACTACCTTTATCCCTACAAATCTCCGATCATCGGCCCAATGTATGGTTGTCCAACCTTGCATGAAGTTACCCCAAGCCATCTCCTCCTCTTCATGATAGGAAAAGGAGGTTAGATATAGCAAAAATGGAGGTCCGTTTCTGGTGTGTCCCATGGCCGGAGGCCATGCCACGACATCCTATGACGACCGTTCGAGCTTCCTCCATTGACCGTGGAGGATAAGCGGCGACCTGAGTTTCGTAGAAGCTTAAGCCCATGCTGCAACACCCACTATGGTGATTTAGCTTAATGGTAAAAGTAATAAAATTTTGTTTTCTTTCGAGTTCCCCAAATTTTTTGAATGTGTTGATACATCTCCACTCACCATAACGTTGTTCTACACCTTCACCATATATCATTGATGCATACTGAAGGATTTGCTCACCCTATCTCTTTCGTCAAACCTTAATTCACCTCAACCCCTTTCCTCAGTCAGCCATGCTGAGGACCCATCTAGGGCTTCACCTTCTATGCTCATACAACCCTTCGTTTCACCTCACTTTTACATGCACACACTACGCGATGCTTCGTCTATGTGTTCTCTAAAGTTTGCAGGTTCCAACTACTCTATTGGCTGGATTTTTCGAGGAGCTTCATTATCCTTCGTCACCATTGGTGGAGTTCTATCGAATCAGACTTTCAGGTATCATCGGAGCACATACTGACCACCCTTGTATTCACTGCCTCATCAAGAAGGTGGCGGGACTTCGAAGAAGCCAGAGCAGCCAAGAGGAGGAAGACGAACCTCGTCGGAGCCCCACCAAGTCCGCCGCAAGCGGAGGAGGTGAGCTTAGGAAAGTGCTACAAGCACCGTTCAATCCTCATCGGATGGTTCAGACCATGCTCCGAGCTAGATATCTAAGCATGCATCCCTGAACGTTTCCAAGCTAGAGCCGAATCAGCCAACACTCTCCACGTGGCCCAAGCCACGAACCTCATTCCGAGCCAAGTCCAGCGCATCGGGTTAGGAACTTTTATAGCGATGAGCCAAGACTTATATAGAATTGCAAGTGGGTCCAGGGTGCACGTGTTGCATGTACATCCTTGGACAATTTTCAGTCAAGCTCTGCCGGCACCTCCAAATTTTAATTATGCCCATTGCAGGGGGTTCTCAGTAAAAACGAGAAACAGTTTTTTGCAAATCAGTCCCTACGGAGACCTACCTGTTAGCTTTTTAGTTATTTTATTTATGTTTTTTTATTTACATTTACATCCTTGGCTTGTTTACCGAATAACTTTGCATATGAACTCTAATTGAGATGATTTTAATTGCATTCTTTTACTTATTGAGTTTTTTTGATATGACATGTAATTCTCTGATTGGATATGTAATTTAGGAATTGTTATCAAAGATATTTATGTATTATTCATCATATAAAATGAACATTTGCCTTGAATAATTTCTCAATAGACTTTGATCTTCGTTCTAATTATTGCTCAAGTCTTTTGTGTATTACAAGGGTATAAATTACACATTTATATACATGTGGTTAATTGATTCATTGTGTTGATTATCTAACTTACATAAATACCTTTTTAAAAGGCATTTTGTTTCATATGTTATCTGTCGTATTGCATTGTTCCTTCGTCCTAAATAATTTATTAATAACTTAGCGTAGATATTAATGCTTGATTAGTTATGTTAATAGCTTGTGTCCTTGCGTTCGACCTTAGACTTACCCAGAATATAAATTAAGCAGAGTCACTCTTCACAGAGATATTTCAACTCGGTTCTGATTGATTTGTTACAACGAGTAATGATTACTATTGCCAATTAGCATCTCGATAGATGACGTTGTTGGGGACCTGTCCTCATTGATATAATTAATTAGGTTTAATTTCTTGTTAAGTTTATTCTTATATTATCTAGGTCAAGTTGGTATGTGATGATTTATTGCATTATTTATGTTTAGTTCCTGTTATCTGCTTGATAATATTTGATATCTGATCTTCTATCTTTTGTGGTAGGGCACGTAGGATGTGAGGACGCTCGAAAAAGTATAGAGGCTGGAGGCTGGAACTTGGATCTCAGAGTCTCTGTTGAGAGGGAGTCATGAAAGATACCTTATAATTTTATCAAGTTGTTGGTATGTTGTATATTATCTGTAATATGGACTATGGACTCTTATTTTGTGTGTTGAGTCTGTTTCACCCTTGTTTGGGTGGGACTCAATTTGAGTGCCCGACTTAGGGTTTAGGCACACAACACCTAGGGCTTCTTTAGGTTATATTTTAATGTTCTTGAATCGTAAAGTAGGATACACTAACTACATTTCAAGAGATCCACACATCTCCTAAGATTCACGAGATGCACTTAAGCTGCATTTGACCTAGCCAAACTTAATCAAATTCTATACCTCTAATAGAGCATATGCTTAGGATGCGGCTTTTTGTCGACTTGCATTCATTTAGATATTAATTTTTAATACAGTCTTGCATCCACATGGAGAGAGTCGGGATGATATGTATCTCTGAACATGAGCATACATCATAGATTTACCTCTAGCATTGGACGAATCCTCATGCCAGTTAATCTGTGGAGTCTTAGTGGGTTGTACCGGCTCGCTCTGAATCTATTGAATCTGACATGTGGGAGGAGCAGGTAAAGATCTCTATACAGGCTGAGAAGTGGAAGGAGTGTGAGACTGCTGGTACTAAAGCTCCAACTTGGTCATGTTCTTCGTCAGATCGCTCAACTGCTAAGGAAGTGATGAAAGTTTCTCCAACTCTCGCAACGGTTGTAACTCTTGCGCTTGCTTCTGAATCACGTCGACTAATGTTAGCTTCTCACTAATAGACTCCATGTTAGATCATGAATCAGACTCCAAAACATGTGCCACCTTCTGATGCTGCTAGTTTGTGGGCCTTTCTGGAATGCCTGAGTGGAGTCGACAATGCATGAGTTCTCTGCCATCCCCTCAGAAATGGACCAAACTGACTTGGCAACTCTATTCAGATAATTGATGCCACATGTGACGCTCACTAGACCTTGTATATTCAGCTAGAGTCCTCCAAAATAATTCTGAACAAGCACCTTCAAAGGAATCTCGTGATGAGGGCATCTCTCTGTCAAATCCTTGAATCTATCCTATGCCTCAAGGAATGACTCATGTGGTAACTATGTAAAATTGGAGATCTGACTTATCATCATGTTTGTCTGTCCCAGAGGGAAAATATTTACGCAGGAATGTGGACTTCATATCATACCATGTAGAAATCTCCCTCCCCAAGTGACTCAATCAGTAAAGAGTATCATCTGTTAAGGCGAAGGGGAAGGCCTTGAGGCGTATGGCCTCCGACGTAATTCCTGGATAGATAACCATACCACAAATCATCTCGAACTGTTGTAGAAAGGTAAACGGATCCTCTGAAGTGTTACCATAGTGCTTGGAAAGCAAAGAGATAAAGGACGGTCTCAACTCGTATGACCCTTGATTCGGTGGTAACCGAATCTAATGGTGTAGCATCCTGGCTCTCGGGTCCTACCCATCTTGTAAAGTCGCGAGAACCACGACAAGTAGTAATGGGTTCCCGGCTCCTGCTCTCAGTGCGGTGATCTCATCTCTAAGCTCATACTGAACCCTAAACTGATCTTTGATCTCTAATCTCATTTATTGTAATGAGTCTAGAATCCCCTTAGTAATATCTTAAGCAGGATCAGGTCTCCCGTCTGTACGTCTCTCCTCAGTCGGTCTCTCAATAGCTCTGTTCTCAACTGGTCCCTTCCCTTGGACATGATCCTCGAATCCTCTGGGAAGGAAAAAGCCTCATAAGAAATCTATGAAAAACATGCAGGAGAAATAGATGAAAAATTGAGGCGTGGGTCTGCCTCAAATGAAGGGCTGGGGAGGCGAAGGAGTCTGGGTCTGACTCACCTCGTGGCTAACTGGGACCAACTCGGGAAGAGGGTCATCCCGAGTTTGTGAAGAGATACGACGGACAGTAGAAGGTCGAAAGTTCACAGAGTTTGAGCGCAAAATCCGTCTAGTTGTCATATTCGATGTCAAAAGGAAGTAGGGGAGAGAATACGATGTCAATTCAAGAACACGAGTTTGAAGGTGTATAAGACGTGGAATACCTCGCATACAAACACAATGTAAACCCCAGATTCACCAACTGCACATGGTGAAAACCGTAAGAGTTTGGTCTTATTTCTTCAATTTTATTTTTGGTGACCAATCAGTTGAATTAAGCAAACTCACAGAGGGTGTCGCCCTATCGCCCAACGTACACGCTCACAGTCCCCCAAACAGTGGTACCATTTGCTCGGACTGTCGGGTTATATCAGGCCCAAAGTAAACTGTGAGGTAGTAAACCAAAACGTCTCTCTATGGTTCAAGGCAAGTGCTTATAGTTGCAACCATGCACCAAAAGTAATGCACAGGTACTTAAGGCACACGTTTAGGGATTTTTGGCTCTAATCCTTAAGGTTGCATTCTCACCTACTTTGTTTGGAGTTTTACATGAATACAACGAGGTGTTTGCACTCCTAATACAAATTTAGTCCATATTTTTTTATTTTTGTCACATTTTTAAAAGAAAATATTTTTTTGTTTTTTTGAGGGTTTTCAATTTTTGGATATTTTCAAAAATATCTAGTGGGATGTCGATTTTTTTAAATTTTAAAAAATATGTCTTACGGAAGGAGAATCATGGAATGCGATAAAAAATGATGATGCATACAAAGATAGAAATCATACCCATCATCAGCATTCTACACGCAAGTGATCCACGTAGAATTGTAAAACTTAGGCTAATGCATGCAAAAGCAATGAAAATTGAATCCTAAACCAACAGCTCTAGCGTAAGAATGAATTAATTTTTCAAATCAATGAGTTACGCCTAAGTGTGGATTAGGGAGATACATTTTACTTTTAGTCATCTAATCAAACAAACATGAACCCTATGCTCCATGAAATCGTGTGAAACAAAGAAAATCGATGAAAAATCAAAACCTGTAGTAAAGTCCCCACGTGCACAAGCACCTAGCGAATCATGCCCCGAGAAAAGTCTAAAGTCCAGTCTACAAGTTGGGATGTCCTTAGTGAACCCCTTCTACAAAAGTCAAAATAGGCAAGTGCCATTTCCTCTCTCATAAAAACAAAAAAAAATGGGCAAGTGCCCTCTCTCATCAAAGAAAACAAAAAAATGAAAATAAATGTTGCAGTTGTTTTTCTTTCTATCTCTCCAACCGGCTCATATAGAAAAAGCTAATATCTATGCTCTTAGCCGAGTCGATTTTCTAAGAAACTGACTAGTCATGTAGTCCCTGCAACAATCATTAGCAACCACAACCAAAAATCGAGAAAATCATAAAACATCGAGAAAATCAATAAAGAATCACGAAAATCGATAGAACTTGAAGAAAAACCGTAAAAAGACTCAAAAGAGAGAAAAACCAAGAATACTCAAGAAAATAAAGAAAAACAAGGAAATAAAAATCACAAAAATACGATCACCAAAGTATGACTAACGGTTCCCCGACAACGATGCCATTTTGATAACCCAAAATCTGACTTGCAGTTAAAAATGAAAATGTGTTGGGGTAGAGAACCGTGAAGAAAGATCTGATTAGTCAAACAAAAATCAATAAAAATAGAAGAGAGATAGAAGTGAATAGAATAAAAATGGCTCTCTCCTATTTTTATCTATACTAATTATTAATCATGTAAGTATCCCTGGATCAAACTCGAGGAAAAAGAATAACAATACTCTGATTTTTGAGAAAAGGTATATTTTTGTGATTTTTAATTTCTTCTTGAAGTAAGGGAAAACTCTTTTCATCGGTTTTAGTTTTTAAAATTTTTATTTGATTTTTATTTTTTTTCAATTTTATTTTTTTTTTCAAAATAAATGTTTTTAAATCAATTTATCTGCAATATAGTATGTGAAAAATAATAGGAGAATAGTGATACTATATAGTATAAAAATTGACTCGAGCAACATTCTCAAAAAAAAGAGAAACAAAATGAATCAAAAATCGAGAAATAAAACTCACGAAGAAAATGTCAGAAAATAGAGAAAAAAATGAAAAGAAATACAACGATGATAGAATAATATGTCCAAGGTCCTCAATGTAGTCTAATATCAAAAAATAATGCGTAAAAGAAACTACAAAAAAAAAGATAAAGGTCTTCTTTCAAATAGGTCCCTATTCTGGGACCTATTTACAAGAAAAAATTCTAGAATTTGCAAATAGGCCCTTGTTCGGGGATCTATCTGCAATTATGCAAAATACTGGAGGCGCCTCTAGATTCTGAATTCTCCAGTGGGCTTTCATACAAAATTTCCACCGGTTGGATTTGAGCGGCTATGATTATAAGGCGCGGGACAATCTGGACCGTCGGCTGGTGACACATGTCGGCAGGCTAGAGCGTGCGTTCCTCGTCGCATTCTTCCCCAATCCAGCAAGTACGACGGTGATCTTTATCTTTGGTCGAGCTCCGGCAATGGCAAGGATCCCGTAGGACCAGGAGGGAGTCGCCTACTCCCTCTGAGCTCACCTGTGTTGGCACAAGGTCAAAGATGGCGGCGAAAGTCACGACTGGCAATGGTTGCTTAGGGCTTTGAAACCCTGAAATGAAGATGCAGATCAGCTGCTCGATTGATTCAACAGCGAAGGAAATAGGCTCCCACTGAAGAATAATGATGAAGCAAAAGCACTCGAAACGTTTCTAAGTACTTGCAATTAAGAATTGGCTCCTCGATTCTTATGAGAATCGGCCAATATTATTAGATATGTTGTAGGTTAAATGTGAGTTCCAGAAAAGATAGAGATGGGTGAAATTGATATGAATTTGAGACGAATCGAATGTGGCTCTATTATTGATGAATTAAGAGGGTCTAAATGTTTGATTAACACACTTAATTGTGGCACAAGATCAATGGAATTGAATAGGAATGAAGGTATGCACCTGGGAAGAGGTTGTATGAACCTCGGTCTTAGGTTAACAGGTTGGTGGTTCCTGGAGCTCCATGTACGCGGTGGCACGATGCAAGGCGGTCGAGGACCTCGGAACTCTTCCTCCGATGATCAGCCTTCCACGTGGGCTTCTCTACACGTGCTGTCACCATGGGGATAGGTCGGGATGAGGTGGAGAAGAAAGGAGATTGGCCATGTAGTTTCTGATTCTAGAAAAGTTAATTGCAATTGAGTAACTTTTGGTCATTAAATAGGTAAATCAATGGAAGATGAAGAGTGATCCTAGGGTTCGCAGTGAGAAGTTTGTTAGATTGAGAGAGTGGAGGGTTAAGATCGAGTAGAGGTAGTAAGATGCGACGGGAATAATTGGTTGAAAGAGGGCAGTTAGAATAGAATCCGACCAAACAACCTTCTTGAGGAGGATGAATACAGGTGGTTGGCTATATACTGAAATTAGATTAACAATTAGATAATAAATAATAAATACCGTTTTAAATAGGTATAAAAAGAAAAATGTAGATAATTAAATTGTCTAAATTATAAAATAATTTATTTTGTAAATGAAATATAAATATTATATTAATAATTAGGTATAAAATATACTTATTAAATCAATTTTTTTCTTGTTTATTTTATAATTAATAAATAACATATTAATTTTATATTTTATTAATTATAAAAGAGATTTTTACCTAGCAGACCCTATAAACTTTCAAAATGACCTCTAGGACCTTTGAAACAACCTAATTCCTCCCTCGACCATGTAAACTTGCTAACCTTTACCCCCACAGACCCTGTAGTTAATCCACATCCATTTATCTGTTAAATTTAACCAGATTCTGTTAAAAATAGGTACATATTGCCTTCTTTGTTTAGAGAATTTACGAAAGATGGCATCCCCTTCCCTTCTACCTCCCGCATCCATCTCCAGCATCACCCCTCCTCCCCCATACATCGGCCAACCACCAGAAGCCCCTTTCCTCCTCCCCGTGTGCCGCCTAGCTTCCATGTACGTAGCCCCTCCCCTCCTTGTCGCGAGCTGCCAAGACGCCAAGCCCCTCCCCACGCACCGCCCGAAGGTCCTCCCCTCATCCACATGAGCCGCCCGAAGACCCACCCCTCCTTCCCGCACACCACCCGAAAATCCTCCCCTCCTCTCTACGAGACGCCCAAAGGCCCTCTCCTCCTCCCCATGCGCCGCCCGAAGACCCACCCCTCCTCCCTGCGTACCACCCGAAGGCCCTCCCCTCCTCCCTGCGAGCCGCCCAAAGGCCCTCTCCTCCTCCTCCTCCTCCTCGTGCATCGCCAGAAGGCCCACCCATCCTCTCCGTGAGCTGCCGGAAGGCCCTCCTCTCCTCCCTGCACACTGCTCGAAGGCCCTTCCCTCCTCCTCGCGAGCCGCCCAGCTTCCTGCACGCCACTTGAAGGTCTACCCCTCCTCACCATGAACCGACCAAAGGCCGACCCCCTCCCTAATGCGTCGCCTGAAGGTCCCTCTACGCGAGCTACGTAAAGACCCACCCCTTCTCCCAGCACGCTGCCCGAAGGCCCCCCTCCTCCCTGCGAGCCGCCCAAAGGCCCTCTCCTCCTCCCAATGCACCGTCAAAGGCCCTTTCCTTCCCTGTTTGCTGCCCAGCTTCCTGCACGCCGCGCGAAGGTCTTTCCCTCCTCACCGTGAGGCCGACCACCCTTCTCATGCACTGCTCAGAGGTGTGTCCACCTCTTCCCATGCGCCGTCTAGAGGTCTTATCCCCCTGCCCCCCCACCCCCCGTTGCTCGACCGACCGCCACCAGTGGATTGGAGAAGCATGTGGGATGCATGTAAGGGAAATGAAGATGAAGAAGGGGGGATAAGAGAATGAATGAGGGAGAGAGGAATAAATTCAGTCGTTAGATTTCATGTGGTTTGATTAACTCATTTCTAACCCAAGCAAGTCAACCCAAGATGTATCAAATTAACGGCAGGGTTCGTGGGGTAAGACTGAGCAAGTTTACGGGGTCGAGGGGGGAATTAAGTTGTTCCAAAGGTAGAGGTCATTTCGAAAGTTTATAGGGTCTGCCGGGTAAAACCCCATTATTAAAATAATAAATAGGGTGTATGTGAATTTTTAAATATTTTACTAAATTAATTTAAATATATAATTAAATACAGGTATGCCATCTACAGTTCAATTTCATATATAAATTAGGATTTTTTATTTATTTAAAATATTAAATAGCGTCAAAAATTCTAAAATAATTCATGGTTGAAATACAAGATCAAAAAATAATTATAAATTATAAGATCATTAAAACTATAAATAGTGTGTTCTGAAGAAAATAAATATCCCAGAAACCCAATATCACTAGGTCCCAAAACTGATTTTTTTGCAAACGAACTCCAATTTTAGTGAAATCACCTTCATTAATTAGAGAATATTATTTTATGAGCTTTAAAGGTGAGCACAGTGAAATTGAAATTTGTATGAGAAAGTTACAATTTTTGGAAGTTGAGAATTTGACAATTTAAAAGTTTGATTTCTTATCATATATATATATAAGATAATATTTTGAACTTATTTTTATACTTTTCTATACATTTGTAGAAATATATAGAAGAAAAGTTTGATAAAAATAAAATCAAATGAAATAATTAAAAATCTTTGAAGATTTGATAATTATTTAATAATTAATGAATAATGTGTGAAGTGTATAATTAATTCTTTTTATGGTTTTCTTCCTTATCTCCCTTTGTGTATTTTTTTGTTGACCAATCCATGCTGACTTTGTCTCGAGGGTTAGGTTATATAAATGTAGCTTTCAACTATATTTATATTTTATAAGTCATATTGTACATATATACATATTTACAATATGTGTTCTTTTTGTTCTCTTTATTTTTATTTTTTTATTTATTTACATATTTTTAATACATAAAAGTGCATTTTTATTCATGAATGATTTTTTTTAATAAATGTAAATTAGTGTATATTTACATGCATTTGTTAAGGATTTTAAGACAAAATACAGATAGCATGTTAATGAATCATGGATTCATCAACGTCTGCATTGGCTTTTTCCGAATCCTCTATCATGTGCTTTATGACTTAAGGTTTAAAGGAAACGAGATTGGTCGATAGACGATGTTTTATGTGTTCATATATTAAACAGTGATAACTAAGATCTAAAAAATGGGACTGCTAAATGCAAGTCGATCAATTTAAAATGGAGTTAAAATCAACCTTGTATTGGGAGTGCAACCCCTCAATATTTACATGTACATCATTCATATTTGAGAGGCGAGGACACATCCATAGGATAGTGCACAGTTCTCCTTTAAACTTGTGCATAATATACATTAATTTTGGATTATCATTAATATACAATACAACTTGATCTTCATGTGTGAGTTGGTGAATCTATTGGGTTTACTTGACATTGACTATTTTGATATTCAAAACTTTCCCTGAAATCCTAAAACTCCATTTCCATCTCTTGAGATTCATCCATCTTAATAGATTCATCTAACCCTATTTATGTTCCGGTCTGCCACCCTTAGATCTACATTATGTATACTTAGGCTTCTTTTTAGTTTAAGCCTAGGGGGCCAAGTTGTCTCTCATTATTTACCTCGAGTCCATTGATTAATACCATTTCTCTTTGCTTAGGCTATTTCTCAGCTTAAGTATAGGGGACCTGAGTCATTGTATTCGACTAACTTGTTCTTTTCACTCATTCATACATCCTCTCTAATTGGATTCAATTTTGTACATTTCTCTATATTTAGTTATGGCTTCATATCATTTTGTGCTATGAGGACATAACACCAGCTAAGTAAAGGGGGTATACCATATATATTTCATATATACTTTAGCCATAGCTCATATTTTAAAACTTTTCAAACTTTTTGAGCTATGGGTAATGTATTATTTCAGAACTGATTTTTTTTAAAAAAATAATTTTAAAATAATTTGAAAACTTTTATCTACCTATTTGACATATTTTTCAAAAATATTTTACATGGATTTTTAAAAATATGGTTTTATTTGTTTTGAAAAATCATTTGCAAAATATTTGGAAAATTTATATCTAAATGACATTATCTTGAAAAATATTTTACTTAGGTTTGAAAAAAATGGGATTTTACTTTTTTTTTTGAAAAATCTTTGTAAAATATTAGGAAAACTATATTTATGTGATAAGGTTTGTAAAATTATTTCAAAATCTTTTTTCAAAAATTAAGAGTGCAATTGAGATTAACAACTATATTGTAAGTAAATCTAACAACCTAACCCAATTCAAAAATGAAAATAAAAATAATGGAAAAAATAAAAATCTCCAAAAATATTAACTAATCAATTGGTGTTTCCCTGACATTTACACATTCACTCAAGGCTTGTTGAGATTCATATCACTTGGTTCATGAGGTCTGAAAATTCAGAGTTAGCATGTCTTAATCATTAGGATCTTTGACTTAATAATACAAACTTCCCTAATTAGAAAGATTTGTGTGCTATATTTCATGCTTATTCACCACCTTAAAGAGTATAATCAACACCTCACATGCACGACTACATTTGTGATGAGATGAGGTTTCACTTGAGGAACTAGGATTTGAGATTTATGTTTGGACCTGATGCTCGAGGATGAGATAAAATCAATGAAGGCTTCATGAAACTTGAATATTAGTACCTTAAGCCAGTACGAGAACTTGGTTCTTATACTATCTATTGATATAAAACTAAGTGCTAGGGTGTGATGGAACTTAATAAAGTTATTGATCAGTGTGCGTAAACTTTTGGTAAAAGCAATGGAGTTAGAAAGAAAGAAAAGAAAAATGATAAATGAAAATATCTTACATTCCAAAATCATAAATCAAAGAGTTTCTACCAAAGGCGAGCACTCACAACCTTTTAAGTGTCCATTTAGATCAAAATCTTAGTCTTTTATGAGTTGGACTAGTACCTCAAAAAAGGCACTGCATCGTATAGTGTTACAAGTCTGGGTATAGCAAAGTATGGTAGATACTCAAAAGATATACACCCGATGTTGAGATTTATCATGTGAAGACTAATTTGTTTAATACAAGTGGAGAGCATTGCTGATGTGGTTGATCTCCCTCCTACGTTCTGATTGGCTGAGAAATCTTGTGCTGGATTGCTGAGGTGTCTGATCCGCCTTCTACATTCTGATTGGCTGAGAGGTGTTGTGTTGGATTGCTGAGATGCTTAATCCACATCCTACATCCTGATTGGTTGAGAGCTGATGGTGGGGATTACTGAATGCTTGGTATTCTTTTGTTTTAGTATAAGAAAAGCCATGTGGCACCACATATTATATCCCAACATCAGTCAAGCAATAGTAGAGAGAGTCTGGTGTGAGCAAGTGGAGTAGGCATATTGCTGAACCACTATAAATCCTTGTCTTGTGCGATTGTACGTGCTTGCTTCTTCAATTGTGGTTCTAGTCTTGTAGTGCTTGATCGGATCCGTCTCCAACAACTGGTATCAGAGCAAGGTTCGGAGATCAACCTCTACACAGATGGCGGAAGAATCGAAGGTCAAGATCGAGAAGTTCAATGGATCGAACTATGCAATCTGGAAGATGCAGATTGAAGATGTTCTATATCATAAGGATCTCTATCTTTCGATCGAAGGGAAGAAGCCCGAAGCCATGAAAGATGATGAGTGGAAGGTCATAGACCGAAAGGCTCTAGGAACGGTAAGGCTTAGCCTTGCTCCATCGGTGGCTTCAAATATCGCAAAGGAGACGACAACGATGAATCTTTTCAAAGCTCTTGAAAAGATGTACGAGAAGCCATCTGCATCAAATAAGGTGTATTTGATGAATAAGCTTTTCAATTTAAAGATGAGTGAGAACTCCGTGGTGGCTTCACACTTGAATGATCTGAACAGTATCATTAACCAGTTGGGGTCTGTGAAGATCGTGTTTGATGATGAGGTAAAAGTTCTTTTACTTCTTTCTAGTTTACCTGATAGTTGGAATGCTTTAGTTGTAGCAGTTAGCAACTCTTCTGGTTCTGCAAAGCTGAAGTTGGAGGATGTTGCTGGTCTTCTTCTTGGAGAAGAGGCACGACGGAAGATGTCTGAGGGAAGAACACCCGTCAGGTTCTGCCTTGAATACAGAAGGAAGAAGCAGGAAGAGCTACAAGAACCAAAAACATTCCAAGGAAAAGTCAGTAAGAGGAAGATCCAAATCCAGAGATCCGAAATCTGTGGTCTGCTGGAAGTGCAATCAAAAGGGGCATTACAAGACAAAATGCAATGTCCCACGAAAGCAGAAAGGAGAAAATGACAAAGGTAGAACACTGTAAATCTTACTGATGATGAGGATAGTGATGCCTTGATATGTGTTGCAGATGCTTGAAGTGAGTCCTGGATTGTGGACTCGGGTGCTTCATTTCATACCACTCCACAAAGGGATATCCTCCAAAATTATGTGAAAGGTGATTTTGGAAAGGTATATATGGGAGATGATGAATGCTGCAACATAATTGGAAAGGGAGACATTGACATATCCCAACCCAATGGTGGCTTCTTGAGATTGAAGAATGTTAGACATGTACCCAATCCAGCAAGGAATCTCATATCTGTTAGACAGCTATCGCAAAGCAGTGTGGTGACATTATTCGATTCTGATTCATGGAAGATGTCAAAGGGATCATTGATCCGTGTTCGAGGTAAGAAAGAAGGAACCCTTTTATATTTCATCAGGCTCATATGACAGGGTAAATGTTGCACCATCTGGGTGTGATGCTAACACTTGGCATAGACGACTTGGTCACATGAACGAAAAGGGAATGAAGATCATGCAGTAGAAGAGAAAGTTGATGGGATTGCAGACCGTTGATCTGGATTTCTGTGAAGATTGTATCTTGGGAAAACAGAAGAAAGTCAGTTTCACAAAGACTGCAAGAGTATGAAAAATTGAAAGACTGGAGCTGGTTCATACAGATGTATGGGGTCCATCTCAGGTACCTTCCCTTGACGGATCTCATTATTTTTATACTTTCATTGATGATGCAACTAGAAAGTTGTGGGTTTATTTTATCAAACATAAATCCAATGTTTTTAAGACCTTCAAAATGTGGAAGGCCTTAGACAAAATTTAAATTATTTTACCCAAATTAGTAAATTTAAATGGAAAATAGAAGTTTTAAGAATAATTTTATAATATATATTTTAAATTTTATGAATGATATAAATGTGACTTTATTTAATTAATACTAATATATCTTTAAATTTGGAAATAGGAAATGAGTGACATAAAATGTGCATTGATAGAAAGAGAAAATTATTTTTTCCTAAAGTAGTAGATCTAATAAGAAATGGAGATTTTAAAAAGAATTTTCTAATATATATTTCAAATTTTGTAAAGAATATATATGCTTTTATTTTTATTTTAATTAATATTAATATAGTTTTAAATTTAGAAAAAGGAAATGAGAGACATAAAATGTAAATTGATGGGGAGAGAGAAAGGGAGGGAGGAAGAGAATATGAAGAGAGAGAGAGTTAGTGGGGAGGGAGAGAATATGAACAGGGGGAAGGGGGTAATCGAGTATGAAGAAAGAGGGAGGGAGGGAGGCATACCGTTTGAGAGAGAGAGAGAGAGAAGTGAAATGGGAGAGAGAGAGAAAGATAGAGATCGAAGGGGAGAGAGTAAGTGGAGAGAGAGAGAGACAGTGAGAGAGAAAAGGGAGGCGGGTGAAGAAACCTCTCCTCAAGGCATCCCGTGTCACTAAAAGGGGAGAAAACACAATCTCCGGGGAAGAGGGGAGATACTGTAACACCCCAACCTAAACATAGTGCCATACCTAAAAACTCACGAAGTGTGGGTGTGGGTTATAAGTGATGGGGGCTACTACTTGACAACTTGGGCTTAAGCATTTTGGGTGGTTGTCAACAGGTCCAATTGGGTTCGAACCCAACAAGTTGTCAGGGCCAGTTTTCCTCGATAAAGGACCGGGGACCTAAGCTCGGGACGTTACAGATACAACGAGAGGGAAAAAGGGAGGGGTTGTGCCATGTGTCCGTAAGATTGGGAAAAGTCCAGCTTTAGTAAGATTAATAGATATGACAACTTACTGTTGACTGCATTTATAAGAGTCGAGTCAAGATGTCACCCAAGGCACCGATCGAAGAGACTCTCCGAAGGACCTAATCCTAAATACTAGGGATTAAATCTAGTCTTTCTTCAATTCTCTGTCGTATTAGTTTGTCAGACTTAACAAATGTAGATGGAAGGTCAGATAATGGAGAGTATAGGATAATGTCTTTTCTTCACTTCTTCTCATTGGAACAAGGATTCTCTCAAGTGCCTTATTAACTCAACACATATATTTTTAGTTGTTGACTAGTGTGTCCTTCAAGAGAAGTTTGAGTCGTATGCATTATTTTTCCTGGGAATACATCAGGTGTTGGGGACGGATCCGATAAAGCACCACAAGACTAGAACCACAATCGAAGAAGAAAGCACACACAATCGCACAAGACAAGGATTTATAGTGGTTCGACAATATGCCTACTCCACTTGCTCACACTAGACTCTCTCTACTATTACTTGAATGATGTTGGGATACAATATGTGGTGCCACATGGCTCCTTTTATACTACAACAAAAGAATATCAAGCATTCAGCAATCCCCACCATCATCTCTCAACCAATCAGGATGCGAGATGTGGATTAAGCATCTCAGCAATCCAACACAACACCTTTCAGCCAATCAGAATGCAGGAGGCAGATCTGGCACCTCAGCAATCTAGCACAAGAGCTCTCATCCAATCAGAATGCAGGAGGGAGATCAGCCACATCAGCAATGCTCTCCACTTGTATTCAATTAATTAGTCTTCACAGGATAAATCTCAACAATCTCCCACTTGAAGACTAATTTGTGGTACACACCACATCTTCAAATAGTCTTGGTGTGAGCTTTCCCTTGTCTTCTATGCTTGAAAACCAATAGAAGATGAACATGTCTTCAGCTTCTCTACTGTTACAGACTTTGTGAACATATCAGCAGGATTTTCTAATGTGTGGATTTTCCTCAACTTAAATTGACCATCTTCTAGCTGCATCCGAATGAAGTGGTATTTCACATCAATGTGCGTAGTCCTCGAGTGAAAGACGAAATTCTTTGCAAGATGAATTGCACTTTGACTGTCGCTGGATAATTGACAATCTTCACATTCTTTATTCAGTTCTTTCATCGGACCTTTAAACCATATCATTTCCTTGCAAGCTTCTGTTGCCGCCACATATTCTACTTCCGTGGTCGAGATGGTCACTATCTTCTAGAGCCTAGAGATCCATCTAATGGCTCCACTCCCCAGGGTAAAGACATACCTTGTGATTTTCCTGCCATCGATATCTCCTGCAAAATCTGAGTCCACAAAACCTTGAATGGAAATGTCAATATTTCGATAACACAATGCCATGTTAGAGGTACCTCTCAAGTAACGTAAAATCCACTTCACAGCTTCCCAATGTTCCTTGCCAGGATTTGTCATGAATCTGCTCACAACTCCCACTGCATGGGAGATGTCTGGTCTTGTGCAAACCATTGCGTACATCAAACTACCAACAACAGACTAGTAGTGTACCTTTGACATGTACTCACGCTCCTCCTTCGTAGCAGGTTCTTTCTCCTTTGAAAGTTTGAAGTGGCTCCCTAAAGGTGTTAGAATAGATTTTACATTTTTCATATTAAATCTCTCTGGTTACTTCTCGATGTAATCTGATTGAGACAATCTCAGCTTCTTGTTCTTCATGACTCTGCTAATCTGCACTCCAAGGATTTTCTTTGCAGGACCTAGGTCCTTCCTTTCAAACTCCTTAGACAACATTGCCTTCAGATTTGTTATTTCTTCATTTCATGAGCCTGTAATAAGCATGTCATCTACGTACAACAATAAAATGATGTAAGACATGTCAAGCTTCTTGAAGTAGCAACAATGGTCAACATGAGATTTGCGGAACCCTGTATTTATCATGAAATCATCGAACTTTTTGTACCATTGTCTCGGTGCCTGCTTCAAGCCATAAAGACTTTTTCTGAGCTTGCATACCATATCTTCCTTTCCAGTAGCTACATAGGCCTCTGGTTGTTGCATATAATGTCCTCCTCAAGATCTCCATGGAGAAATGTTGTCTTAACATCCAACTGCTCCAAATGTAGGTTCTCAGCTGCAACAATGCTCAATACTGCTCTTATGGTTGAGACCTTTATAACAGGTGCAAAGATCTCTGTGAAATCAACTCCTGCTTTCTGTTGAAATCCCTTCATCACTAGCCGAGCCTTGTATCTAATGGAACCATCAGCTTCCTCCTTCACCCTGTACACACGCTTGTTGTGTAGAGCCTTCTTTCCCTTCGGTAGTAAGACTAAATCCCACGTTTTGCTTCTTGAGAGAGAGTTCATCTCCTCATCCATGGCTAACTCCCACTGATTCCTTGCCTCACCTTGTATAGCTTCATCAAAGCATTCAGACTCACCATTATCAGTCAGCAATAAATAATTCAAGGAATGTGAATACCTTGCAGTGGGTTTGCTGATTCTGGAAGATTTTCGTAGCACCGGAGTTTGCGGATTATTCTGTGAGATGGGTTGAACATTCTCATCACTTGGATGTGATGTGATTTGTTCAGGAGTTTCATCAAACTCCACAAAGTCTGGTTCTTCAGTTGTCTTTCCTTTTATCAATTCATCCTTGTATAAGAAAGACTCATTGAAAGTGACATCAATGCTTCTAATTGTCTTCTTATTCTCCAAATCCCACAATCTATATCCATAGTTATATGTACCATAGCCGATAAAGGTACACTTCCTCACTTTGGGATCAAGCTTTCCTCTGTCTTCCTGCTCAATGTGAACATAAGCTATGCATCCAAAATTGCGTAAATGAGAAAGTGTTACCTCCTTTCCTGTCCACGGTTCTTCTGGAAGATCCCCATCTAAAGCAGCAAACGGACCTCGATTGATTAAGTATGCAGCTGTATTCACTGCATCAGCCCAATGTCGCTTGGGTAGACCTGCATGTAACCTCATGCTTCTCGTACGCTCTAGAAAAGTCTTGTTCATGCGTTCAGCAACACCATTCTGTCTAGGCTTTCTTGGGACCGTCTTCAATCTGTTGAACTACTCTAGACATGAAAAAATAATTGTAATTTTTAAAAATAATTGTAATTTTTAAAAATAATTGTAATTTTTAAAAACTATTTCTGACATCATTCATATATAATAATTTTTCAGTAGTAACTTTTTTATATCAAATGAACCCTACAGAATAAACATGAATATTCTATCGCGTGAGTATTATTCTTTATAACATATTATTAGTTACTGATTATAAACTAATTATGAATCAATATATGCATATTACATAATACAAATAATTTAATATTTAATGCAAATAAAAATAATCAATTACTATGTATTTTTAAAATAATAAAAAGGAAATTGACACAATTTTAAAATTTTAATAATATAATAATAATATATTTTATGTCTCTCATTTCCAAATTTAAAAATATATTAATATTACTTAAATAAAGTCAAAAGTATATATTATTTATATCCTTTATAAAATTTGAAATATATATTATAAAAATCTTTTTAGAACTTTTATTTTCCATTTAAATCTACTAATTTGGAAAAATAATGTTAATTTTTTAGAACTACTCTTGACATGAAAAAATAATTGTAATTTTTTTAAACTATTCTTTACATCATAATAAATAATAATTTTTAAGTAGTGGCTTTTTCATATCAAATGAATTCTGCAGAATAAACTAATTATGAATATTCTATCGCATGAGTATTATTCTTTATAACATCTTATCAACTAGTGATTAGAAAGTAATTATGAATTAGTATATACATATTACATAATACAAATAATTTAATATTTAATACAAATAAAATAATCCAATAACTATGTATTTTTAAAAAAATAAAAAGGAAAATTGACAAAATTTTAAATTTTTAATAATATGATAATAATGTATTTTATGTCTCTTATTTCCTATTTCCAAATATATTAATATTAATTAAATAAAGTCAAAAGAACATATTATAAAATTCTTCTTGAAACTTCTATTTTCCATTTAAATCTACTAATTTGGGAAAAAAATAATTTTAAATTTTTTAAAACTGCTATTGACATGAAAAAATAATTATAATTTTTTAAAATTATTCTTGACATCATTCATATATAATAAATTTTAAGTAGTAGCTTTTTTATATTAAATGAATCCTACAAAATTAACTAATTATGATTATTCTATCGCATGGTATTATTCTTTATAACATCTTATTAATTAATGATTAGAAACTAATTATGAATCAGTATATACATATTACATATACAAATAATTTAATATTTAATAGAAATAAAAATAATCCAATATCTATGTATTTTTAAAAAAATAAAAAGGAAAATTGACATAATTTTAAATTTTTAATAATATAATAAAAATGCATTTTGAAAATAGCATACATTATAAAAAAGAAATAACTTTACTAATATATTAATATTAAATAAATAAAGGCAAAAGCACATACTATTTATATCCTTTATAAAATTTGAAATGTCTGTTATAATATTATTTTTAAAACATTTATTTCTCTTTTGGATATACTAATTTGAAAAAAAAGTAGTTTTAATTTTTTAAAACTACTCTTACATGAAAAAATAATTGTAATTTTTAAAACTACTCTTGGCATCATTCATTGTGATAATTTTTAAGTAGTAAATTTTTTATATCAAATGAATCTGATAGAATAAACTAATTATGAATATTATATCGCATGAATATTATTCTTTATAATATCTTATTAATTCGCGATTAGAAACTAATTTTGAATCAATATGTCCATATTACATATAAAATAATCCAGTAACTATGTATTTTTAAAATAATAAAAGGAAAATGACATAATTTAAATTTTTAATAATAATATAATAATAATGTATTTTAAAAATAAATCAAATTATAAATAATAAATCTATCTATATAACTCTATCCAAAGCCGAGTTTTTGTCCCGGCATTGACGCGTGGCCTTCCAATCCTCCGACCCGTCTTCCTCGCCTACTGATGACGCGAAAATGCGGAATCAACTAGAGTGGGAAATAATCAATTTCGTTGTCCCTAGTCAATCAATTTGGTCAACAAGAAAAATAAAACCACTCAATGGAATCAAGAAAATGTAATGTAAGCAGTCTTCGCTATTTTATTTATATGGTATAGCGACCAGGGTCGAACACAAGGAGCACGATTGAAAAAATTAAGTAATTAAATTTCGAAGATAAAAATTTTTTAGTGGTTTTTAAATTTTTTAATTTTTTAAATTTTCAAATAAGGAACAATATGCACAAGGAAAGAAATTCACACACCACACTCTTTTGTATTTTTCAAAATGGTAAAAAAATGCTCAAAAAATTGCAAATAAAATATTTTTTTCTGTTTTAAATATTTTTTAAGTTTTTGGTATTTTTTCAAATTTTTCTAATGTTTTTGTTATTTTATAAAAATCAAATAGTGGCAAAAAAGGTAAACAGTGCACAGCTTGAAGTAATTTGCAACTTAAAAAATATTTTAATGTCCAAAACTCCTAGGACTTTTTTATGCTAAAATATAGACAAATATCTATACACAAGAATTGAAATCACTATTTTTAATTATTTTTTATAATTTCCTATGATTTTTATGAGATTTTTAGTATTTTGAAAAGTTTTTAGGTTTTATAAATAATTAATGCGTCAAATTTGGACAGAAAATAAAAGACAATAAAATACACCTAATCTAATATTTTTTGGAATTTTTAGAGCAATATTCAAATTTTTATTATTTTTCAATGTTCAGACAGAGAAAATGACATTGTTTTTGAATTTCTTTTATTAACAACAAATGAAAATAAAATACAATGTTCACGCTAAATAGTGATAAACATCAGGAGCATAACATGAATTTTCAAAAATTTATTGAACAACAAAAACCTTTTTTTCAATTTAGAGAACATGCAAAATAAGAGTCTGGAAATGAAGGACTGGATTGCAAATAGTCAAAGTTTTTTGCATTACAATATAGCAAGAGATAAAATGGATGGTAAATGTGCAAATTACCCAAGGTAGGGCGTGCGCTGCACGTGACTTCTAGAGCTAGGACTTCTTTGCAAATTTATTAAATCCTAGGGTCATAAAGGCAATTTGCCCAATTTTTTATTGTATTTCTCTAGGGCTTCTTCGTGCGGTCTTGTACTCCCATCCAAAGGGAGGACAAGGGGGTGCTACTACAGGTTCTAGATGGGTATGACGGATGGCGCGTCGGCAAGATGAGAAGGTCGCCCCGCGACGGAGAGACTCACAAGGGTCTGGAAGGCGAGGCCGCTCTGATGGTGGCTGGGCGGCAGCAGCTTCGCGTGATGGTGGCGTAGGAAGCTCGGTGGGGTGACGATCGGGGATGGGCGGCGGGCCTTGTAGAGCTGCGTCGCTAGGGCAGGGAATGGGGCTTGCACTGGTGGCTACAACGAGCTGAGTTGTTGGAGTTCCAGAAGGTGGTGCCACGCAGTGACGCGTAGAGGAATAGCGGTGGGCGTTGAGGAGGAGCAACCCGCCCTGTGGTCTATGGCGAGAGTGGTGGCCGCTGGGTGGCGCCGCTGGGCGGAAGACGCGGGTATGGATGACGGGCGGTGACCGGGGACGGGCCATTGATGGCTGACCTATAGCTGGAAGGGCGGCGTCGACGGCATTGGCAAAGACTTCTGGAGATGGTAGGCGCCGCCTGTTGCAGTATTTTTTAAATATATATATATATATATATATATATATATATGTGTGTGTGTGTGTGTGTGTGTAAACAGAATTAGAAGAAAAAACTTTTTTAAAAAATTTGTGTATTTCTTACACAGAAAATGCAGAGATATTTTTTATATTTTTATATTATATATATGTATTTATTTAAATTCCCACAAAATAAATGTTACAAAAAGAACATTTTTTATATTTTTTTATTTTGTATCAATAGAATAGGATGCGAGCACGACGGTTCGATCCAAGCAAAATCAAATTCAGAAAAATGTGAACGAATGCGGATCCTGCAAAATGGAAGGTAGATCTAGAGATCCGATCACCGTGTGTGATCAGAAATGAGAGATTGCGTGAGGTAGAATAAGAAAATGGTGAGATCGAGAAAATGGTGTGAAATCAGTAATCGTAAATGAATCGATCGATGATGAAAAAAATCTTGAACTAAGATCTACATTTAGTAATGACACTGAAGCAAAAATTAAATCTAAAATGACGAAGAAAAATAATTTGGATTTCACCTTAGGATCGGATACACCGTGATGGCCTCGACAAAGATCGCCTCGCTGTCACCGGACGGCTCGGAGGCTGGACACCCTTCTGCGACAAGAAGCTCTTGGAGATCGGGTTCCTCTCCACCAAAGATTGATCATGAGGGAAATGAAGGAGGGGAGACCCATTAAAAAGAAAAATAAATCCAAAAAGTAAAATATGTACAAAAAAAGGTACTTAGTGGTTATTTAAATAAATAAATATAATTAATTAAATAATAAATAAAAAATAAAATTAGTAATTAAATAAAATAATTAATTTACAAAAATTAATTAGCCACCTTAATGGTGGTTATTTAAGGTAGAAAATCAAATCTTATATACATGATAGGTTTTCAAATCAAATATTTAAATAAATTAATTAAATTTTCATAATTATATTACTTTAATTAATTAATGTTAGAAATTATTTTTTTGGAGGTTTTTTATATAGGGAAATTAGTTATATACAAGTAACATACACATACATTACATTATGCACATGTACAAATAAGGAAATATATTTTTTTATTTTTTTATTATTTTTATTTTTATTTTTATCTTAAATAATTATGAAAATATTTACAATTATTTACATTGTGTAAAAAAATAAAGATGAATAAATATATATAATAAATAAATGTTAAAATTGTAAAAACCACCATAGAAAACCGACCTTTCAACCGTAACTTCAAAATTATTAACCACAGTCATTTTAAAGATAATTTAATTTAGAGTACAATGGAAGTAAGTTTGATTCAATCTGAGTTCGTATGGAGCTGGAATTGGTCCTTCAATTGTCACTTTATGGCTTTTTATGAGTGTGGATATTTTTAATCTATACATGGTTTTACTTTGCAATTATTTTTATTATTTACAAAATATTTTTATTTACAATTTTTTTAGAAAAATATTAATTGGAGGTCAATTTATATACAAATAAAATCGTGTATGTTTTGTAAAAATATACAAAGAAAAAATATTTATAAAATGATTTTTTTTTGAATTTTTGGATTAAAGACCCTATCTCCCCCTACTTTATTCATGGTCGATCAGGTCAAGTCTTGACCTTCTCTTGGGGTTCGGGTCAATCTGTATTTATTTCATAAATACATCCTTTATTTTTATTTATTTTATTTTTTTCTTTTCTTCTTTATTCTTTTATTTGAATATAAAAAGGGTTAAAATGCATATTTAACAAATACGTGTAAAATGATAATTTCATGAAATTAGTGGGCATTTACAGATATTTAACTAAGGAAATAAAATTAAAATAAAAAAATAAAGATGATGAATCATGGACTCATCACCTACCCTCTCCACTCCCTTCCTGTTTTTCCCTCCTACTACTTATTCCTTTTCTTAACACGTGGTCCCCCCACTTATGTTCCTTTTTCCTCATTCTCCCCTACTCTTTCTCTCTCCAATTCCATGGAGTGAGATGCCCGCCCCCTCTCCCTCCCTCAAATGACGTCCCCCCTCTCTCCCCTTCCCTCAAATCATGTCATTTTCTCTCTCCTTATGTTTGCCCACTCTCTTTCCTTTCTCTCTCCTTCTTTTTACCCACTCTCTTCTCTTTTTCTCTCCCATTATTTCAAAGTTAGTTCTCTCTCCTTATTTATCCACTCTCTTCCCTTTCTCCCTCCCATTATTTCAAAGTTATATTTCTTTCGAAACTTAGTAATTTATTCAAATTCAACTTTAGCAATGAATGTGGGTAAAATCCCATATAGATATTCTATTATTATACTAAAATAATTTTGTATTTATATGTGGTGTTAATACATTGAAATACAATAACAATTAAAAATAATTCAAAATAAACTTAATTTTGTAGATATAAATCTTATAATAAAGTAATAAAAAATAAAATTTAGAAATAATTTCAAATTGATGCTTAATCTATTATGCAATACAAATACTTTTATAAATATAAAAAATAAAAAATAACTTATGAATATGATAATGAAAAATTTTACGCATATCAATAGTTTGATAATTTTTTTAAAAAAATTAATCTAAAATTTTATAATAGTAAATAATATTTTTAAAAAATGTAATACATACATATTTTTTTCTCATCTTTTGAAATGACGGTGACATATAAATATTAGATTTTATTCTAATTATATTCATCAATTGAATAAATTTGAAATTTTTTCAAATTATATAATTTATATGTATCTAGATTTTTTTAGTATTTTTTGGCAATCGTAGATCGATTATCAAATTTAACTTTAGCAATGAATGTGGGTAAAATCCCATATATATTTCATTATTGTATTAAAATAATTTTATAAATATATGTGGTGTTAAAATCTTGAAATACAATAGTAACTAAAATATAATTTAAATTAAACTTTTTTTGTGGATATAAATCTTATATTGCAATAATAAAAAATAAAATTTGTAACTAATTTCAAATTGATGCTTAATATATTATGTATTCAGATAATTCAATAAATAATAAAAATATAATAATATTATAGAAGTATTTAAAATAAATAATAGCAATTTCATAAATCTAAGTATTAGTGGGAACTTTGTACATACTATAATTATATATATTTTTAGAAAAATGACCAAAAACTTCAAGATTATGAATATGTTTATGAGAATATTAAATAAATGCTATAAAAATGAGATCAGAGATTTACAGTAGAGAAGCACACGTTTCTACATATATGTTTGTGATTTTGTATTTGAATGATTTTATATTTTCAATGCAGACATTATTTCAAATCAAAAAATTAATTTTAATACAAAATAAAATTTTTATATAAAATTACATGAAATACAATCTTTTCAAAAGAGAGATAAATTGTGCGCAATATACTCATCTATAATTTGCCAATTAAGTCTTAAGTACATTCTTATAATTTAACTTCTTAATTCATACTTTACCCTTAAAACATACTCACGCAGCGAACCACGGGAAGCACTACAAGAAAAAGCAGATTTTGCTACTACGACAGTGGTAGCAATGCAGTGGTAACGTAGTAGCAAGGTGGACGCAAGTCGTCTTTGCGACTACTTCCAGTCGCAAAGTGTGTGGTCGTCCCTAGCTGGTCGTAAATTCTTTGCGACTACGACATAGTCGTTGGTCAGTCGCCAATGTAGTCGCATGTAATCGTGATATAGTCGCCCTTAAGTCGGTTTATGTTGGAGTATTTGCGACCACAGGTACACTACATTGCGACCATATTTATACTATCGAGAAGTACAATCAACGATCACATGGAGACTGTGTTGCTACCATTTTGCGACCACAATACTGGTTTGTAGTAGTAACGTAGTAGCAATGTAGTCGCAACTCTGCTGTCATATTCAAAAAAAATACAGGAGCATGTTCGTATCTTCATATAGAGCTGCATAGACCTGTATAGACCTGCATGGAAAATTGTATAATACAAACATGCTGCAATATTTTGAGATCTCTCAACCAACATTTAATATCTTAAAATCTCCAATCAACCTGTTGAGAATATATAATACAATCCACACATAAGAATGGAGAATTCATCTTCAACAAAATCAAATAATTCGAATCATTCATGCAAAGGAGTATGCAACCAAATTTTAACATGCATATTAATATATAATTCTAGATGAAAACAGTGCAAATGTTTTTGAAAAAAATACAACTTGAAGACAATAAAAAGTTAACTACCATCGAAACTCTAATGTTCTTAACATTATAAAGTTTTGGATAATAAACTAACACTAGAGAGTACATTGTTTACACTAAAATTTCCTTCTCCTCCATCCAGAAAAAGCATCTTTTGTTGCCTTCGCCTTGCCCTTGTCCTTTCTCCCATTGTTAGTTTTCGTGTTTTTCTTTTGATTATCCCCACGTTCCGAGATGACAACCCCTTTGCGATGTGGGGCCTAATAGAAGGCAGACTTTGGGTGGTTTGCCACCAAAGTTCTCCTCCTCTTCTGATTCTATCGCAAAGGGGTTGTCATCTCGCAAACGAGGAGGACGTTACTGCATATACAATATCACATCGCAAAGGGGTTGTCATCTCGGAACGTGGGGATAATCAAAATAAAAACACGAAAACTAACAATGGGAGAAAGGACAAGGGCAAGGCGAAGGCGACAAAAGATGCTTTTTCTGGATGGAGGAGAAGGAAATTTTAGTGTAAACAATGTACTCTCTAGTGTCAGTTTATTATCCAAAACTTTATAATGTTAAGAACATTAGAGTTTCAATGGTAGTTAACTTTTTATTGTCTTCAAGTTGTATTTTTTTCAAAAACATTTGCACTGTTTTCATCTAGAATTATATATTAATATGCATGTTAAAATTTGGTTGCATACTCCTTTGCATGAATGATTCGAATTATTTGATTTTGTTGAAGATGAATTCTCCATTCTTATGTGTGGATTGTATTATATATTCTCAACAGGTTGATTGGAGATTTTAAGATATTAAATGTTGGTTGAGAGATCTCAAAATATTGCAACATGTTTGTATTATACAATTTTCCATGCAGGTCTATACAGGTCTATGCAGGTCTATATGAAGATACGAACATGCTCCTGTATTTTTTTTGAATGTGGCAGCAGAGTTGCGACTACATTGCTACTACGTTACTACTACAAACCATTATTGTGGTCGCAAAATGGTAGCAACACAGTCTCCATGTAATCGTTGATTGTACTTCTCGATAGTATAAATATGGTCGCAATGTAGTGTACCTGTGGTCGCAAATACTCCAACATAAACTGACTTAAGGGCGACTATATCACGATTACATGCGACTACATTGGCGACTGACCAACGACTATGTCGTAGTCGCAAAGAATTTACGACCAGCTAGGGACGACCACACACTTTGCGACTGGAAGTAGTCGCAAAGACGACTTGCGTCCACCTTGCTACTACGTTACCACTGCATTGCTACCACTGTCATGGTAGCAAAATCTGCTTTTTCTTGTAGTGCGAGTTGGGTGTTTCCAATATATTTTATCACCATTATTACAAATTTAAACAACCTACTGTGGAGCATGGGTATGCTCTCTAGTCTATTATATTTATGTATATTAAGAGAGTCTGATGATTAGCTAAGTTCAATTCATTTTGATTAAACTCTGGTTTGATTTAGAGTTTTAAGATCTCTACACAAGCATAATTGAGGATCGACTAACTACCTAATTCATCCTTTTGCTCGAGGACGATCATAGGTTAAGTATAGGAGGTGATAAATTCCAGATATATCAACATTATTTATATATTATCTCTCTAGTTTAAGCAATTCACTAACTCTAATTAATAATTAACCTTATTTTACAATTAACATGTTATACATAATTAACCCTAATTATATGTTTATAAATATTTTTATTATTATGCCTATATTTTATGAGTTTCTTATTTATTAAAAATCAAATAAAAACTAGATTAATATTATACATAATTAATTTAACATCATTCATAAATTAAAAATAACAAAAGAAATAAATATATATTTTTTAATACTTTAAAAATACATGCAAAAATATTTCTATGTATATATGATGTATTCTCTCTTTGAGTTCTACATGAAATTTGTAGATCTCATCGAGATCTATAATTTTCATGTTCATCATTTTTCTAATTCTTCCTCTAACCATATATTTTTTATTTTATATTCATTTATTCATTTTCTAATTTCATGATTGGGCCACGTGGCCCAACCATAGTCTGCCACCTCACCCAACCCTTTATAAATTAGCATCTTTTTTTTCTCAATCGTCTGGTCATTTTGATCAAATGATTCTCCTTTGATCAGTCGCACCTGAGTTTCCAGCTGCTTGATCTTCTGACCAAGCACATCAAGGTCGTTGCCTTACGCCCTTCGCTCCTCTATCCAATCGCAATCTGATGGTTGAGGAGTTATCCCCAACCTCCAACCATCTCTGCTAAGAGGTGCGAATGGGCTGCAACCGCCCATCTTCGATGTTTCCTCCCTCTGTCCTCGTACCTTCTCTCTTCGATTCCACCACCAACTACTTCATTTAACTTCCTTAATTCACGTTACCCCTTAACTTTCCTAAACCCTAACCTCCTTTCTAATTGAAAGTAGTTGAAACCACCTCCTATAGATGGCAACCATTGCCTTTCTCCTCTACAAATCTCCGGTCATCGACCCAATTTGTGGTTGTCCACCCTTGCATAAAGTTACCCCTAGACATCTCCGCCTCTTAGTGACAAGAAGGAGGTTAGATTGAGCAAAAATAGAGGTCCACTTTTGGTGTGACCCATGGCCGGAGGCCATGCCATGACATCCCTTGCCGGTCGTTCGAACTTCCTCCATTGGCCATGGAGGTTAAGCGACGACTCAAGTTTCGTAGAAGCTCAAGCATAGGCTGCAACACCTACCATAGCGATTTAACTTCAAGGGAAAAGTAATTATATTTTGTTTTCTTTCGATTTCCCCAAAATTTTCAATTGTATGGATACATCTTCACTCGTCACTCGCCATAACCTAGGTATACACCTTCATCGTATATCATTGGTCCACACTGAAGGATTCATTCACCCTCTCTCTTTAGTCACATCTTAATTCACATCGGTCCCTTTCCTCAGTCAGTCATGTGGAGGATCCATCTAGGGATTCACCTTCTACTCTTGTACAACCTTTCATTTCGCCTCACTTTCACACGCATTCACTACATGGTGCTTTGATTAGGTGTTCTCCAATGTTTGCAGGTTCCAACTACTCCACTGGTCAGACTTTTCGAGGAGCTTCGTTCTCGTTCTCCACCAAGTCTGTTGAAAGTATAGGAGCTACATGCACTGTTCAATCCTCATGATCGGACGATTCAGACCCTACTCTGAGCCAGCTATTCAAGCCTACAACCCCGAACGTCTCCAAGCCAGAGCCGAAGCAGCCAACGCTCTCCACGTGGCCCAAGCTACGAACATCATTTCAAGCCAAGCCCAACTTTGCCTCGTGCGTGCGAGTTTGGAACTGTTGTAGCATTCACCAACTCAACTCAAAGTGAAGACCGTGAAGGTTCAGTCAATTATCTTGTCAATTTTAGAGTTTGGTGATAATACAATATAACAGAGCATTTAAAACGAGCTGTTAGGAACCCAATGCTCTCAAGAGACTGGCATATCTCAAATTAGATCTTTCCGAGCCAGTATGAATTGCGGACCGTTTATCGTCTACCCGATCAACTCAATCTGTTAAGGACATCACGGGCCGCTTTACCGGCTACCGGAGAGATCCTCACTGGAGAACGACTAACCCAAGATAGTAGTCTGAAAAGAGTTAAGGCGTGGCTCTATCCTAGTGTACGTGTTGCTCTCTCGCTCAAGCAAACCAAACAATGATGGGGTTTGCTCTCCCGCAAAAATTCTTGATTTTATGGGTTCTTAAGATCGGCTATATTTAGCATTCTCAATTTTAATTAGGTGATCACTGAAGAATTTAAATGAGGACAAATACACGTCTACCGTCCAGTCCCAATTTCCTTTAGAATTATGTGATAAAACAAGAGGGAGAAATTCGGGAAAAGCCAATGCACGTGGAAAACTATGATGAATGCTCAGTTAGAAGACTTACATTGAATCCTCGCAATCTCCATGTGGGATGCTAGACAAAATTGAAAAATTACTCTAAATGAATGTAAGCCAATGAAAAATCGCACCTAAACAGAAAGTTCTATTAGCGGGAAAGAATTGAGTTAAATTTTGGCTAAATTAAACGATCTATGTGCATCTCAGTTAATGTGCAGTGTGACCTTAGATCCTACGAGCAAAATAAAAATGCTCTTAGAGCCGTATGTGCATGTTTGTCCTAATCGCCACTCAAGTCGGGCCCCACCCTCACCGGAGAGTGAAACAGGCCACGACACACCACAGAAAAGTTCAGAGTCTTCTTTATACATGCGAGAGTCCAAACGAACACCGCTGTAAAAGAGCAATTAATTACAGAACTAAAATTGTAGAAATTAAAAACCTAGACTCTACGCTCTCTCACGACTCGACTCGATCTTAATTTAATTGCGGCTTTTTGAAAGTTGGTGAAGATGTGTCGGTTTCATGAAAAACCACTCCACGTACGCCGGGTACCTCGCAAGAAAAATAAGAGAGATTCGTGTAAGAGAGTGACTCAGAAAATAATCAAAATAAAAGAAAAGAAATAAATGCTGAAAATAAATGCAGAAAATAAAAATAGAATTTACAATGAAAAATTCGAGGATCAGACTATCCGAATGCGGAAAACCGAACAAAAATTTTCAAAACACAAAACTAAGTCGTTTGCCTTCCCGGCAATGGCGCCATCTGACGGTTCCGTAAGTCGCGCGTGTAAAAAAGGTGTTTTTAATTTGTTCGTGCTAAAAAATGTGATTTGTCGTTCGTTGTAGGCGGCGATCAGATTTGGTCAAGAAATAACCACAAATATTTAATCAATCTTCAAACGAGTGATTTTTTTTGTTTATTTTACTTGGGCAAATCCCAAGGTTGATCACAAGGAGGCAAGGGAACAACCTACAATTGTGTCTATCAAGATACGTGCATGGTTTTCGAGGCGGTCTTTTTTTAGAATTTTAATGCAAATAAGGGATGCAAGATGCAATTTCGGCCTATTTTAGGGACTAAAATGTAAAATTCGATCAAACGATGTCCGAAAAATATGAAACTTGACCGAGATAATAATTATGATGAAATGAAGGTACTATAATTTTTTTGGAATTTTTTAATGCAATATGAAGTTTTTATGAAATTTTAAATGCAAACATAATGAATTTCAATTTTTAATTATAATAAATATTAAACCTATTTATTTTCAAGAGATAAAATTATATAAAATCTATCACTAGGTGATGGATCTCATAAAAATCCTAAACCTCAAAAATGTGCGGTTTAATACCTATTAAATATTAAATACTAAAATATGCAAAATAATTTTTACAGAGCAAATTATGCATGCAAATGCAAATCTTTTTGGGCACAATGTTAAGCACAATTAATCCTACAATATATGATTTTTGGGGAATTTTTAGAGCAATGGTTAATTAATGGCAAATTGAAGAACATAAACTGGGCAAAATAAGCAATTTTCCACAAAATCATTAATTATTAATTAACCAACGATCATAAAAATAACCATAATGTGTCAAAATGTAGAGAATTAAGCATAGAACAAAGTGCCAATTTTTGATAAATAAAATAATGCAATGTAGAGGTCTAAACTTAATGGATAACACGGGAGTACAGATGCAAATAACAATAAATAAAATAAATATAAAATGTGAAGTGGGGGACCTACTGTCAATTACCAAGAACTGGAGGGTACTTCTACAATTTTGCCAGAGGGTCACGTGCTTCGCTAGCGGGGCTAAGGCACAAATAGTGGAATCTTCGGGGGGTCTTCTGTAATTAACCCACCGATCACGTGCGTAGCACGTGACCTTGGGGTGTCTTGTAATTCAAGAAATTCCCGGGGGCTGGGGTGCAGATGTTCCCTCCCGTTACGTGCGTTACACGCGGGGAGGGCCTCGGGCCAGGCGCCCGGCCGATGGCGGTGTGGAGAGGCGGAGGAGGGGCTTTGGGCCCGCCCTGATGACGGTGGATGCGAGGTCGAAGAAGACCGAAGGCGGAGCAGGTGGCGTTGGCGAGTGCTGCTGCGTTGACTCGACGACGACGAAGGCCTGAGCGTTGCAGAGGGTGTTGATGACGACAGTGGTGGAAGACGATGAAGCGGTGGCGGAGGTAGTTGGTGGAGTCGCGGCCGGAGATGGCGATGCTCGACGAAGAGCGGCGGAGTCGTGGAGAGACGATGATGGTGGTGATATACGCGTTGGCTCGACGGAGGGAACTCTAGAGCAGGGCAAGGACGGTGAGGCTTCGCCGTGGGCTGCAACGAGTTGGGTAGAACTCGGATCTCGCCGGAGAAGGGAGACGAAAGGTGTTGTCACTGCCGTCGTCTCATTGTTGTTGAGAGTATCGGCGGATGTGGCCTTGTCGTAGTCGGAGAAGACGATCGAGGGGTTGCGCAGGTGGTCGATGTCGGCGGAGTTGTCGTAGCGGTGGCCGGTGTTGATCACTGGAGATGGCGATGGCGTAGTCATCGTTGATAAAGATCAAAGGTGGGGCCGGTGGTCGTCGAAGAAGGTGGCGTAAGGGGGTGCTGCGGCAGTTCCGAAACGAGGGGAGGAGGACGAAGGTGGATGGTCGTCCAATCGGCCGAGATGGAGGTGATGCGTGGTATGGGGGTGAGAATGGGCGGAGCACGTGCGGAGCACGTGCGGAGCACGTGCGGAGCACGTGCCTGGGAGGCACGTGCGATGCATAAAGCTCAAAAAACACTGACACGTGGCAGTCCCAGGGGTTGCCACGTGTCATCACCAGAAAAATCGAAGAAAAAGATTTTGTAAAATCAAAAAGAAATAGTAAACAACCTCGGATCGAAAAAGTTCCTTCACGAAAAATGCTCGCCTCGATGAGATCTACAACTTCATGAAGACATCAAAACCAAAATCGATCAAATGCAAAAAGTGAAATTTTGAGGTATCCCATGTACATAGAATACCTAGATTTTTGGGTTTTCTAATTTTTTGTCATTTTTTAAACTAGACAAAAGTCCGAAAAAAATATGAAAAAATAAAAGATAAATAAAGACACCTTAATCTATTTTTTTGGATTTTTATTTAATAAGAAAATATGTACATAAAATATCAGGTCAAAAATAGCTCAAATACACAATGTACAAAAGAGGTCCAAAACCCAACTTTTACATACGAGCTCCGATTCACTTGAACGTGATCTTGTTTTGAAGGTAATTGAATGTACATTAGTTCAAAAGTGAGTAGGATCAAATCGGACACTGGATGGAGAATATATGAGACTTTTAGTCCGAAAATCATGAAACTAGGATTTGAGTTTTTGATCCACTTAACAGGGTTAGTGATTTTTTTGTATTTTTCATTTATTCTTGTCAACTTTGGCTTGGATTTTTAGCTTCTTATTTTGTGCAAAAATGATGGATAAAATGCCATTCTTATGCAAACATGCATGAATGCTAATTATGCAGAATAAATGCAGAAATGTTGATGATTTTGAGGGAATTGAGCTTAATAAATGAGATTTAGAGCGATGAATATGTGATTCATCAGCTATCCAAGCCTGCAGCCCCGAACGTCGCCAAGCCAGAGTCGAAGCAGCCAACGCTCTCCACGTGGCCCAAGCTAGAACATCATTCCGAGCCAAGCCCAACTTTGCCTCGCGGGTGCGAGCTTGGGAACTGTTGTAGCGCTAAGCCCGGACTTCTCTAGAATTACAAGTGGGTCTAGGGTGCGCGTGCAGCACGTATGCCCATTGCATGTACTATTCATCATATAAAACACACAATTGCCTTGAATAATTTCCCAGTTAGGCTTTTGATCCTTCAATAATTTCCAAATTAGACTTTGATCTTCATTCTACTTATTGCTCAAGTCTTTTATGCAATACAATGACATAAATTACACATTTATATACAATTAATTCATTCTGTTCATTGTTTTGATAACCTAACAAAAGGTATTCCGTTTCATATGTTATCTGTTGTATCGCATTGTTCCTTCTACGCTTGATTAGTTATGTAATATCTTGTGTCCTTGCCCTGAACTTACCCAGTAAAGGTCAATGTCCAATTATTTGGACTAATACATGCAAAGATCACTGTTAAAATCGACATAGGTATTATTGGCGTGACAAGTTTATTAGTCACACTTGCACCTTCTAAGATTATGCAATTACTTTGCAGTTATACCCTTACTGTTAAGGTAAAATAGGACGCAAGTAAAATAGAGCGTAACTGTAGCAATATTATGACAGTGACCCTACACTTGCCCTCTATTTAACACATGCCCTTCCTCATTATTGTGGCCGGTGTAGGAGTTACTAAGATCACAAGAGTCTACTCTTTTGACCATGGTTTAAAAAACCGGACCGGCTGGTCCGGAAACCGGCTCCGACCAGGTCGGTTCGGCCAATTTTGTGCAATTAATTTCAAAAAAAATAAAAAATAAAAAACCGAGTCCGACCGGTGGTTGGATCGGGTTGACCCGAATGATCGGGCCAGATTGAACCAAATTGACCCAATTTTGATGATTTGGTACATTTTCAAAAAATAAAGGTTAACTAATGAAATAATGAGATTTTATCACTTGTGCCCTTCTTAACTTCTGGGATATAAGTTATGTCCCTCTCTTTTTTTGGAATATACATTGCGCTAACACTTTCTTAGAGTAATTTTCTAGAAGCAACGATAAATAAAATGATTACAATATTATATCCATATATAATTCTAGAAACTGACTAATTTTTGTAGAGCTTTACTCGAAATAGACAATCATGTTATTCTACTGAAAGATTGGACATTTTAAACGATTATTTCGTTGATATATAAATACATACTTACATATATGTATTCGGTTTATCGGTTCAAAAAATCGGTTCGACCAAAGCCGGTCCGATTTTTTCCGAGTCGATAGGAATGATGATGTCATGCTGACATCATCACCGGTCCGATCGGGTTGGACCAAATCGAAGACTGACCGGTTCAATGTCCGGTCCGAATTAAAAGCTTGCTTGACAAGTTGGTCGAATATTATAGTCTAATATTTGAGCATGGTTCAAGCAATGCTAGGGAGAATTGTTTCAACGTATGCTTCAATAGAAAAAGGAACAACTGCTTAGAAACGCAATGAACAGATAAATCCGATTGTTTCCCAAAACCCACCGATCGAACACGTAAGACTTACTCCGATGGATGAGTTGAAAGAAAACAAAGATTTTATCTATCCTTCTTGTTCGATTACACAGCTGTGCATTAACTCTTATTTCCAGAATTACACAGAGGAAAAGATACGTATGAATATAGCATTACCACATAGACACGTAATCCTTTGCCGGGGAATGATCAGCCGCCGGCATCTCAAGCCCCCACCTTCCCCTCGTCGGCAGCGGTTTCGACGGCACCGGCATCACCCCACGTCTCCGCACTCCCGACTCTCGGGATGCTCTGCACGCGCGAGTAGACGTCCACCTGGAAGAACACGCCGGTGACGTTCCCGGCATCGTCCTCCCTCGGGTAACCCCTCACGCGGTACAACGGATGCACGAAGCTCACCAGCCCCCTCCCCCTGTTCATGAACAGACACCCTGCGCAACACACAACCATCAGTAAAATTGGAGCAATTCAGATCGAAATTTGAGACCGACTCCCCTTGCCTGCCGGAAACGCGCAGCTGGAAAGCCCGCATACATCGCGGGAAAACTCCGCATCGTCGCAGAACACCAGCGAGCCGTCCGGTGCTTTGCCCCAGTGCATGACCACGCTCCCGTCGCGGTCCTGCATGATGCATACATGTTAGTACACACCCTTTTCGGTGAAATCGGCACAAGATCGTGCTCAGGATGTAGTACTCGGCCGGCGAAAAGGGTCCTGTGAGGTGCGTCGTAGAGGACGAACGCGTAGCTGCCGATGAGGTCCTTGACGAGCTGGTCGGGAGGGTACGTGGCACGATCTCGCAGGACCTTGAAGAGCTCGACGACGAGCTGTGGCTCCGATGCATGGCGGCCGAGCCCGTAGTGGCGACGGAGGTCGCCAATGTTCTCGACGTTGCCGACGAACACACAGAAGATGTCCTCCATGGCAACAACGGATCTGTGCAAAAAAAAAATCAAAAATTTAAATAAATATAAAAAATAAAATTGGTCCCGGCGGGGCTCGAACCCGCGACCTTCGGCTCATAAGACCAACGCTCTAACCAACTGAGCTACGGGACCAACGTCTCGCTATAGCTGAAGTAAGTGTATATGTTCTAACCTGTGGTGGAAAGGATCCTCGTGGGCGTGGGAGACAGCCATGAAGTTGCCGCGGGAGAAGTGGTAGAAGGTAGACTCCGGTCGAGCGGAGCCGAACGTGGCGGCGATGTCCTCACCTGAGAAGGAAGCGGAGGTTCTTCCCGAAGAAGGCAGCGAGAGCTCCTCCGGGGGTTTGGCCACAGTGCTCTGGAAGACGCACAATATCTTTTTCTTCCTCTTCTCCGAACTGTGATCGCGCTGTTTGGTTCTGAGGTTACCCACAAACTGAGCTCGGAGTTATGGGTTTGCTTGAATCCACGATGTGATGGACGTAGTTGGATAAGATGCATGAGATGTAGTGCGGTGAAGGGTCGGCGAGATGGCGTGTCAGAGAGGGTGGCTCTACGTGGCGGTGCGATGAGACTGTGTAGGGTGAGGCGTGGCGTTATGGCTCTCGATGGAGGAGGCGGGGTTGGGGTCGGCGGTGCTACATGGCGTTAAACGGATCACAGGAGTACGAGGCCTTTAAATGGGTTATCGGGTTTTGCACTGCTCCGGTGGGAGTTCGGATCCTCTCATCCGAATAAGAATGTTTGACGGGTTTGAGATAAGGAGTTTGATGGATGGGAAGTAGAAGCTTTATATAGAGATTGTCGACTCGAGTCGAGCTTACCCTAGCTATGCTTTATGTTTTAACAGTGGTTGATGGGTGGTGATTTAATTGTATTTTACTTGGTTTTGATCATCCAAATGACAATGGAAGACGAGGTATAGGCTCGAAGGATTCTTGAACTTTGAATAGCAAGATTCATCTGGAGATTATAGATGTCTCAAACTATTATTTCACACGGGGGCTCTACATCCAAATCGAGACTAGGCATGTTTTCAGTCGTGCTGATTTTCTCAATGAGTTTCACTTGGTGAAAGGTGCAACACTTACTAGGTTAGATCATGCTTTCCTAATCTTAGAGTAGGGAGAAGGTATGAGATCATCGTTTTTCTTCATATTTGAGAAGTCTTGGATGATTGAGCCAACTCAGCGAGTTGTTGGTGAAGTAGTGAAGATCACAGAGGTTTCCATTCTCTACCACCATCCGCTTGGCCTCCATGATGATGGCAAATCATAGAGCCCTCTAGTAATTATGAGAGAAATTTATGGACAAGAAGAAAGAGAATAAGAGAGAGGTGCAAAGACAAGTGAACCAACTAAATAAAATTGAGCATGTAAAATCTCTTGATTGGGAGGAGAGAGATCAACGACAAGAACAATCATAGATGATAGCCTACGAGGAGAAACATAAAAGAGAGATCACTATGGTAATTGTTGAGGCAGAATTAATAGAGGATGGGAACACAAATACCATGTTCTTTCATGTGATGGCCAGAGGAAGATGGAACTTTATTCATTTGGGATGGAGACAGTCGAGAAGGGGGGCTAAAAGTCTTACTAGATCACATGTGGATTCTATGGTGGGAGAGTTCTTTTTAAGGGACATATAGACAACCATCTGTGAGCTGAATGTAGATGGCTTGCCTAGCCCAAACAAATGACAGCAATAACATATCACTGAGGTGGTTAAGAGAACATTGTGTTTCTGATGGTGATGGTCGGCAAGCATGCGGTGTTGTTGTTGCATAAGTATTGAGAATTTCCGTCCCATTATTTTGGCCAATTCAATGTTTTTAATGGTGTACATGGGGTCATGACCTTGGAGATATCTTGTTTGAAAGGAGAAGGATCCAAAGTTTGATATGGATGGTTAACTTCATGTACACCAGTATGTACTGACATTCCCTTTAGAACTCATAGTTCATTGTTATGATCAATCACCATCTGGGGAGGGGAGGGTTAGGGTACCCATCCTAGTGTTATACAATGAGAATGATATCTTGTTCTTGGTGGAGGATGGTGTTCTAGAGGCTATATCCATTTCAACTCTTATTGATTGCGTTTGATATATTTTTGGGCATGTGGATAAATCGCGATAAGCCAGCATTTGTTCCTTTTGGTTTGAATGAGGATTTGGTGGAAGCTTTTAGTAAGGTTATGAGGTCGTCGAGTTGTGGGCTCCCTTTAATCTAGGTAGAGTTTCCTTGTACGAACAGTTGATTGAGATCTATGAACATGGATCATATGTTTAAGAAGATAGAACTGAAACAAGTAGGATAGAATGCTAGAGATCATTCGTGCAGGGATGAAAACTGTTGAGAGACGTATTGTTAGCCTCAAATATAGGGGCATTCTGGACAACTCACTATCTAGGAGTCGTCCCCCTTGTAACCCTAACCCTAGGTCTCCATCTATATAAGGAGCCCTAGGGTATGCTCTCTAAGTCAGAGAAAAGGAATCATATTTTCTACTTGGTATCAGAGCCACCCTCCCCCCTGTCTCGTCGACCTTGCAGTGTCCACTCCGACTGCCATCTGGTCGCCCGCCCCTACGCCCCACTGCCCCTACGTCCCACTCGCCCCAACGCCTGCCCCAACCCCCAACGCCCCCCTCCTGCAGAGCCACACCACCCCACCGCTCGCCCCAATAGCCCCCCCCCCCCCCCCCCGGACCCTCCCGTGCGGTCCCGCTGTCCCCTGTAGACCCTCCCAAGCGCCTGCGAAGCCAAGCCATCCTAATTTTTTTCCCTCCTTTTCATCACTACATCAATATCCTCCCGCCACCTTCAAGCCTCTACTAATATGGTGTAATCAAATTCGTCCTCGTTGCATTTTTATTCTTCTTCAACAGGTCTGCTACTACAATTCAATATGTCTAAATTTGAAGTAACATCTCAGGGATATGATGGAGGGAACAACCGGCTACCCTCATTTGGCTCGATTCCGAAGTTGGACGAGACTAATTATCCCAAATGATCACGAATGTTCCTCATGATCGTTACGAGGATATGATAAGGGACATATTTTGTTGGAACCAGAACCTGTTGAAAAAACAAGAAAGTACATCACTTGGGCAAAATATGATGGAATGGTGAGTTCATGGATCATGGTGAGTGTCATCGACAGGATTGCGGATGAGCTGGTGTATTACAACACCGCACATGACATGTGGACTTCTATTCAAGACACATATGATCAGGAAAAGAATTCAAGCAGAATGTATCGGACGTATTTTGACATGCTTAATATGAAGCAAGTAGGACACCCACTAGCTGAGTACTTCTCTCTCCTAAAATCCCTGTTTGAACGATATAATGCATGTGTTCCAGGGTGCATCTGTCCCAAACATAAGGAACATCGTCAGCAGATGGCGGTCTTGGTGTTTCTTGCAGGACTTGATTCAGGCTACGCTGCAGCTCGCGACCAGATGATCACTGTTGCGGTCCTTCCCACCATTGAGGAGGCTTATAATACCCTCACTCACCATGTTATCCCTACTACTCGCATTATTATGGAGGCACAAGGACAGATATATGCATTAGCTGCCCCATCCGGATGTGGGGGTCGTGACGCCTACCAAGGACGTGGTCGTGGTTGCTTCGGAGTAGGATGAGGCCGCAACACAATTCAGTGTACCTACTGTCATAAGTATGGACATACAGAGGTTGTTTGTTACACAAAATTAGGTTATTCTATGCCTCTTGCTTGTAGTGCTACTGAGGGATATGATCCCTCTGTCCATGTTCCTCGTAGGGATTTTGAAGATCTGATGCAGCGTCTCAACAAGCTCCACCCGAGTGAATCTTCACACTCTATCCCACACAATATTCAGGAAACTGTTGTTGTGGTTCATACAGGTATCTTCATTGCTTCCGCAAATAAATTTGCGAAATTAGAATGGTTGATAGATGCAGGTGCATCTACTCACTTATGTGGAGAACATTGCCTCATACATAAGATGTGCAAAGTACCATCAGGACGCACTGTTCAAGTTGTTGATGGCAGATTTTCTCCTATAAAAGGAAAAGGATATGTTCATCTCACCCCTAACATCAGGCTCAATGATGTTATTTTTGTTCCAGAATTCCCCATCAGTCTACTTTCTGTTAGTCAGATTTGCAAGGAACTCAACTGTCGAGCAATATTTGATGTGATTTCTTGTGTGTTTCAGGACAAATTGACTGGGAGGACGATTCATACGGGCCGTGAAGAAGGGGTGTCTGCCATCTTATACAGTCTTCTTGGATTGCAGCATACTCTGGGATGTCTTTCTCGGCATCCTCTACTTCTCTCTGGCACCAACGCTTGGGCCATCCTTCCTTACATAAGCTTCGACGTGTTATTCCCCAGCTTCCTCCCACTACTAGTTTAGAGTGTGAGGCCTGCCAACTGGGGAAACATCACAGGAGTTCCTTTCTGTCATCATGAAAAATTCATTCTGCTAGTCTTTTTGAGCTTGTTCATCTTGATGTTTGGGGACCTAGCCGATATCCTGATCGTCTAGGAAACCGTTATTACATGGTCATAATAGATTATGTTTCTCGTGTGTCATGGACATTCCTAATGGAATACAAGTCTGATGTCATTTCCATTATTACCCGCTTTATAAGTGAGATAAAAACTCAGTTTGGTACAACTATCAAGATTCTTAGGTCTGATAATGTTAGCGAGTTCCTTTTCACAAATGGGATTTTACAAAACTACTTATGCTCATACTTCTCAACAGAATGGTGTGGCTGAACATAAGCATAGGCATATCCTTGATATTGCTCGAACACTCTTAATTGATTATCATGTTCCATCTACGTACTGGAGAGACGTTGTCCTTACCACAACCTATCTTATAAATCGAATGCCTTCCACCACCATTGATGAGCAAGTTCCTATTGAAGTTCTTTTACCAGGAAAAGTTGTGTTTCATGTCCCTCCCAAGGTATTCAGATGTGCGGCGTTTGTTCATATACTTGGTCCTGGAAGGGACAAGCTTGAGGCAAGAGCAGTCAAATATGTCTTCCTAGGATATGCCAAAAATTAGAATGGGTATAGATGCTACAACCCTCGCTCTCGAAAGCACTACATCAGTGCTGATGTCACCTTCTTTGAGTCTCTTCCATACTATTACAGTTCCGGCTCTCATGTTCCTCCACCATCTACACACATCACTCCACTTCCTATCCCTCTTACACATAATGATCTCCACATGAGTATTATTTCACAGGGACACCCCTCTTCTGAGTCGATACCATCTCCTCAGGTATGCCCTTCAATTGAGGCTTTACAGACTGGCAGACCTGCTATATCTATTGTTACAATCACATGTACTTCTAGTGGTTCCATAGATACTGATGTAGATCAACCAATTGCTCTAAGGAAGGGGACAAGGCAATGTCCATCGCGATACAACACGAAACATCCAATCTCAGCTGCAGTGTCCTTTCTGGACTTAGCTCTTCCTATAGGAAATTTGCTGATGCAATCTCTGATGCAGTTATCCCTCTCACACATATCGAGACCCTTTGAGATTCCCAATGGTACTTAGCAATGGAGAAAGAAATGGCTGCATTAATCTCCCATGACACATGGTCACTTCTGGAACCACCCAGCAATGTTAAGATAGTAGGGTCAAAATGGGTTTTCACAGTAAAATACAACTCAGATGGCTCATTTTTCCGCTACAAAGCACGGCTTGTCGCGAAGGGGTTCACCCAAACATATGGAGTTGACTTCTTTGACACTTTCTCTCTAGTGGCTTGCCTATCCACTATACGAATTCTAATGGCAGTTGCAGTACAAAATGATTGGCCATTACACCAGCTTGATGTGAAGAATGTATTTTTGTATGTCGACCTTCAAGAAACTGTATACATGCAACAACCTCCAGGCTTTGAGGCTCAAGGGGAGTGTCAGAAGGTATGCCTTTTACGTAAGGCCATTTATGGACTCAAACAAAGCCCTCGCACCTGGTTTTAGAAATTGTCAGAAGCTAGAGAATATGGGGCTCATCAGATCTTCGACAGATCAATCTTTGTTCACTAGAAATAATGGAATAGGAACAGTGGCAATGCTCATCTATGTGGACGATATCATCCTCACAGAAGATGACTCCGATGGCATTTTATAAGTTAAGAAACAACTAACAGAACAGTTTGTGATCAAAGACTTATGGCCACTACCGTACTTTCTGGGGATTGAAATTGCCAGGTCCAAGCGAGGATTGGTTATGTCACAACAAAAGTATGCAACTAATCTGCTTCAGGAAACATGAATGTTGGGATCAAAACCCGCACAAATACCTATGGATCCTAAGAGACGCATCTACGAAACAGGAGAAATTGAAGACACTGGTCGATATAGGCGTCTTGTGGGCAAATTGCTCTATCTTACCATCACCCGACCAGATATATCCCTAGCCAATGGAAAATTAAGCCAATTTATGGATGCTCCCACTACAGCTCACTTTGATGCATGCATGATGATTTTAAGGTACATCAAGTCTTCTCCTGTAAAAGGTCTACTCTTCACCAAAGGCAGCAACTTGGACCTTATGGCTTATTCAAATGCATATTATGGAGGATGCATGATAGACAGGAAATCTACTACAGGTTTCTGCACTTACTTAGCAGGAAACCTTGTCACATGGAGAAGCAAGAAACAATCAGTGGTGTCACGCTCAAGTATTGAGAGTGAATACAGAGTCATGGCTCAGGCCCCTGCAGAACTAGTATGGATCCGGTCCGTACTTACAGATCTTCATATCACTCCCAGCAATACCATGGAACTTAGATACGACAATCATGCGACAATGCATATAGCCAACAACCCTATGTTCCACGAACGCACCAAACATGTGGAGATTGACTGCCACTACACTCAAGACCTAATACAGAGAGGGTTATTGCATACTTGTAGCGTACCATCTACTGAGCAAATTGCAGACATGTTCACTAAGCCACTTGCATGCACGTAATTTGAGAAATGTTGCAACAAGCTGAGCGTGATTGATATATATTCTCCAGCTTGAAGGGGGGTGTTGAGAGTCGTATTGGGTATTCTGGACAACTCACTATCTAGGAGTCGTCTCCCTTGTAACCCTAATCCTAGGTCTCCTTCTATATAATGAGCCCTAGGGTCTGCTTTCTAAGTCAGAGAAAAGAAATCCTATTTTCTACTAAAACATATAAATATATATATATATGAATGAATATTCATTTAGTATATACATATAGTTATTGAATATGGATATCCATATTCAAATATTTAGCAAAAAAAGAAGATGAATGTGGATATTGATTGTAACTTTTTTCCAAATAAGAATACAACTAAAAAATCAAATTTTAGATTTCTAAACAATAATATAATATTAGATACATTCATATGTTATAATGTATAATATAATATATATATCACAGCATAAATAGCATAACACGACAACACATGCCTTCTTTTGTAGATCAACTTTTTCTCACCTTTTCAACATAGACAACAATAATCCAAATGCACACATGCATTCGATCTATGTTCTTATCATGTATTTATTCGATTAATATCTGTATTCGACGAATATCTGATTCAAATTCAAAGTACATTATTTAAGAATATGCTTTTCAAAATTCACAAATGGCTTGAACATGTCTCCGTATTTAAAACTGGTGAACTTAACATGGACATGAGAACAGTGTTGTTGCCAATCTTCTTCCTCTAAGGGGTTCTTCAGTTGGAGAATATAGAGAAGGGATAAGGAGTAATAAGACATTGTTTTTATTTGTTTGGAGGGAGAGGATAACGAGGAACAAGGAGAGATAAATAACAATTATTTGCTATTCTTTATTCGATGGAAGAGAAAGGAAAAAGAGTGATAATGGCCTTATGTAAGATAAGTGGTAGTTATTTGTATTTTTTTTCAAGAGAGGCAGAAATTGGATGAATAAAGAGGGAAACCCTTATTCATCATCATGACTCAAAGAGCAAAACACTGACCGTATATGGAGGGATAAGAAATTGAAGGAATAAAGAGGTATATCTCTGCTTATTCCTCAAACAAACAAACCCCACAAAAGCAAGGGTGTGATTTTGCTTGCTTGGAATAATGCTTCCTTACTGATGATGGATCGTGGTCTTGAGGTGGTGTTTGTTTATCTCGTCGATTGTGGTGCATTTGGTTGATCGAGATGCTATCACAAACAATACTTCATTGCAAAATAAGATGGATATACATACACAGTGAAGAGCCTCAAATATCAGTTCAATGATGTGATTACAAGAATGGTAAAGTTATACACAGAATGAACAAAGATGGACGAAGACAGATTCCCTGTCCAGCTATAAACACAACCAAGCACAGCGCCAATGACAAATAGCTGAGGAGCGTTCTCCAGCGAGAGGTGCGCAAAGCTGAACGTGAGAGCACTGAGTGCAACAGCCTGTTGCCATTTCATAGTGGAAGAGAGTGATGCCAGGAGAAACCCACGATACACCATCTCTTCGAGCACAGGCGTGACAAAGCAGTAAATAAAGAAGCAGACTGTTTTTGCAGCTGGGCTACTATGAAGAATCTCATGCAGCGTAAGATCATTCACATCCTGCATAAATTGCAGTTGCAGAAGTTGCAGTCAGCAGTTTATTAATGTACTTGGATACAGGCACACGAAGCATGATAACACATTTCGATTCTAAAGAGCAAGTGTTTTAGCGCAATGGTGATAATATCTGGAGTCTCACCTTGGGCCCAATTAACTGGTCAGCAACAATTGACGTGAACAACGCAAAGAAGAATAGAACAGCCAGACCCACAAGCGATGCCGTCATCCAGCTCCTGTTCTTTGGCAAGTCTTCATCTGAGAGGATGCTAGAGAGCCTACGCTGTTTACCAATGTAATGCAAGAAGGCCAGTGCTCCAGCAAACTCTGTTGTTTGAAGTAGCAATACAGATATTGCCTGGTTGGATGATAAAAGTAAAGTTTTATCATCGTAGAAAAAACAAGTATGACATATAATGATGATAAGGAAGCTCTAAATCCTGTATATATTATCGAAAAGTTGCTGTCACGGTGCTTAGCAAGCCTCGTTTTTTTTCCATCTTTCAAGTTCCTGCTCCTGATCAATTTTTTCCTGGTTCTACTGTTGAACTAAAAATCCTTTATTCTATATCTTCCTGATGCTTATACAGTTATACTGGTTCTTCCATTACTCCATGCACAAAGGTTGATGTGAAGAAATAAAGCATTAAGGAGTATTGGGAGAATCGGCATATGGTTCATGTAAATGAAAGCATCAGTAGGAAGCAGGAAAAAAGTTTGGCTGACAGTTAGAACAAAGAAAATAATTCAGCAGCAAATCACCATGACAGATGCACACTTCTATAAGAAAAAATCCAACTCATCGGTCCTACATTCTCCCCACATTTCGAAACAATGAGGCAATCGCCACATATCTCAACATGTTATTTTAAGAACAATTAGCACCATATCCTACTTTCCCTTTAAAAAGTGGATTAAAGAACCTTTTCTCATGATTGTCATTTTCAGATTCATCAGCTTAAACAAAATTACAAGCTTATAACACCATGAAATCATCTAGGACATGTTTGATCGATTCAAAATAACAAGCTTATGTCAAAACTTTACGATTTATCACAGTCTGCAGTCCAGAAAGTGGTCAACGTTTGCATATATTCATGCAATATTGCGTTTATGAATACACTAGAAACAATAAACTCACATTGTGAAACTAACTGTAATCTTGATCTTGGATTAAAAAAACTGTAATCTTGATCAAGTAATATCGATAAGAATATACATCCTGACCAAATAAATAAAATCTGGCATATTGGATTGCATCTCCATATGTTTGCCGTAATACTTCATTCCATTGGTTTACAACATAGTTCAAGATGTCATCTCTTCCACCTTAATTGCAACCCGATTAGTTGGACTTACTTTTATTAGTAACTACTAAGGAATTGTTGCGTAACTTACATTACATGTTTCTGCTGCCTTAAAGTTTCCTTACAAATTAATCAAGTTCAAGTGAGGTTCTGATATCCTGATAAAAATTTCATTATTCACTGCTCCTTTTTCTAAAATCAATCTTCCAGAACATTAGCCATATCTTGGTAATTCTAGAGTACACGGTGGTAACTACCATTTTGACCAGAGAAAATGCAGAAGAGGCTTATGTTTTTTCCCAACTAACAATAAGATCAACCACTAATTAGAAGTATAAGAAATAATAAATATCCTCACCTCTGTTAGTGGATCTAACTCTGGCCGATGAAGAATGCCAGAAATTATACTGAGCCCTCCAAAGCTAAGAGGAACATGTAAGCTGAAGAAATACAGTGCCATCGTGGTCCATATATCAGCACTGTCCAATGGAATAGCTTGTGAGAGCACTGAAAACTCCTGATATCAAAGAAACTGGACTTAGATATTGGCCACAAGCCAAGTGGAAGTTGTGAAACTTCAAAATGTTCAACTACCTTCCAAGCCATCCTATTTTTTACAAGAATAGAATATCTAGGTGATTATATATCATTATGAAATCACATCAACTGGAGAAAACTGCCATTGAAATGTGGCCTACCGTGATGCAGAAAAGAAGTTTCTGAAATGGAAGAATGCACAACATCTCAATTCAATGACAGAACTAAAGAATGGTCCGCTGTCGATTAGGACTTGAGTATTTTTCAGCTGAAAAGATTACTAACTCAATCCATTTGTTGGACATTGTTATATTTAAATTACCATCAATCTGGCTTGAGATAACTAGATGTCTGTAATTTTTAGTTACTATCAGTCTATCATTCATAAACTGTACATATTATCATTAACTTTTGTTAGTCTATATGATTAATCGATCCTGCCTTTAGATCAAGCTATTGTATTTCTTGTCGAGCTGACTGTCCTCTTACTGGTTTCCGTAGTTTCCCTACATGGGGATGGAAAAAAATAAAGTACCGATAGCCAATAATCACATATGAGTGCATCAGAAGAGAACCATTCAAGAAACCCAAGATTCTATGTTTAACTGGTGAAACCATAAACTGTAGATATTTTTTTTTCTTTTGGCATGAGATCATGTTAGAACTCTTGTTCAAAGATCCCACTCAGTTTTCCAGCGGATGCCAACTGACTAATGTATCCTTCCTTTATTCGGCTCCGGAATAAGTACATGAATGCAAGAACCGTGATACAGGCAGAGTTTCACCACTCAATCTAGAAAAAGGTTTCCTTTATGTTGTTGATAAATCTTATAATACTAAGCAAAAGACCAAAAACAGCGGCATTGTTGAAACTCACAAGTCCAAGAAAAAAGAATTAAGGATTAAAATATCGAGTATACTCCCTCCAAGGAAAATCCCAGGAAACGCAATGACTGTGTCCTGCAAGCACTCTATTACAAATCCCAAATGTCAGCATTTAAAGACACAGATACCTGGGGGCCTTGTATCAGTTCGCATACTTTGGGATTTCAAAAAGAACATAGCATGTTCTAATTACATCAACAAGAATAACTGTTTATTCGTTCCCAGGGATTTCGATTAGATTATCTAAGAAGAGATTTGTTCTTTCTAACTAATGTAGTAACTTTGCCGTATGGAGCTGTGAAAAAACAGTAGCCAACTACACTGCTAAACACCTATATCTCGTAATATATTCTTCGATTTGAATTGAAGTTTTACGCGTACAGAGATCCATGAATAAAGAATGGAAAATCATGGTGTGATCTATTCTTCGATTTGAATTGAAGTTTTACGCGTACAGAGATCCATGAATAAAAAATGGAAAATCATGGTGTGCAGTTTCACAATAAATCATATCCGAAATAAAAAAAATGGACATTTCCGAGCACAAAGGTCCGAAACAGACCCATCAAAGAAACATCGCCAAAGATTGGAACTTTGAAGAAGATAATGCATGTGCGCACCTCCAAGGAGCCTTCGGTGTGCTTCTTCTCTCGGTGGGTGCAGCCAATCCTCGAGGAAGGCGCCCCTACTAGCACCGGCGGGGCAACGAAGCGGAGGAACCGACAGCTTCCGCACGGAGTGGGCGGAAGGCAAGCAGTGTGATGGGGAGTGGCGCTAACGAAACCGCGTACTACGGAGATCGAAATTGGCGACGCCATCGATCGGTCGATCAATCGATCTCTTCTTACTTTCGGCTTCAGCTGAACGGCACGAAGAGGAAGGGTTTGGGAATTTTGGGTTATTTACACGTGTGCCCTTTTGAGATTCTGCTATAATAGTTACTAGGGAGACTGAACCCGCACTTCGTTGCGGGTCAAACTACTAATAATTATTCCAATTATTTAGATAAATTGAAATTTTAACCAATCACTTATATTATAAGATCAAGGACGGATTCGAAGGGGGGCATGGAGGGGCACATGCCCCTCCCCCTTGAATTTTTAATCTTCATATTTTTTTTTGACGCTCTTTAATCTTCATATAGGGTTTAAGGACCTTAGTATAATTATTAAATAATATACCTTTCATTGAACACATTAATATATATGTTAATTTATATTGTTTCATTTAATAAAATTGGAAGAAAGAAAATATAAGTTTTTACAACTAAAAAAATAATCACATCCTTAAACATCTACTAATGTACGTTTTTAATCCATCATTTGATCTTCCCTTTTTAAAATGTGACATATCATGATGTTTATAAAATAATTCATGTTATAAAATATTTAAATAACATCAATATTTTTTATCTGATTCAACAAATCCATGTAACAATTAGGCAAATATAAACATATTTGGATAAACTATTTCTAAGATCGAATTAGAATAAGAAGAAATGAAAGTGGTTGTTTTTTTTTGAAATTTGATCGATTTCATATAAAATCAAATTTACAAAATTAAGCTAGGTCTCATTTATAATCTTTTTTTATAAAATGTGACTCATTATTATAATCATTTATGTTATTCGGCTATTCCTTCGTATAGGTTTATTTATAACGTGAAAAGGGTTGTTGTTAATTTATAGCTAATAGTCAGATAGTAATATATCATTCAAATTTGACTTTCACATGTAAAACTATTCTACATATTAATATTTATTAATATGATTTCCAATAAGAAATAAATTGAACACATGTTTTTTACAAGAGAAATATGAGATTGATGCCCTAAAGTAATCGGGAATCACTACGACAAATTAGGTATATATTGACATTTTAAAAAATCCGTCACTATATTGTCCATTTTTAAATATATAATGACACTTTTTCATTATAAAATTATTTTTTGAACTAAAAGTTAGTGATGATTGGCTAAAATTTTATAAAATAGCGATGGATAAATGTTTTTTATGTGCAGGATCACTAATGATATAACATTCGTCATTAAATTCATGTATAAAAATCAATTTTGCTACACATATAATTTCTTCAATATTAACAACGGATGGGATAGTGATGAATTGTAAAAAATGTTAGTATAAACTCATTTTTGTTGTAGTGAATCTTGATGCATGCTTAAGTTTATCAACCTTTGAAAAAGATGGGAAGATGGCTAGTAAAGTAATATCCTAAGTAGGCACTTCTAATAATCCAATAAAGTATTTTAGGTCATTGAGTAAATACACATTCCAACTATTTGGATATGCTAAATGTCAATTTCTTGATAATATGTAATTGAAATAATAAAATTTTACCATTTATCTTCACATCCAACTACTACTTCAACAAATATTGCATTGAAATAAAAGATCAATATATATTTAAAATATTAAATAGTATTTATCCTAACTTTTTCTTGTAATAAAAAATCTAATTTATTTATATTTAATGAATAAACTTATCTACTTTATATTCATTCGGTGCCCCTCCTTGCATAATTTTCTGGCTCCGTCCCTGTATAAGATAATAAAAAATTGTAAACACGTATTTAAAATAGCATAAACCAACACATACTTAAAAAATTACTGCAAAAGTAGAAACCACGTGAAGATAGTTTTTTATTACAAAATATATGAAAATATCATTTAGATATTTTTAAACTAAAAATTTATTGGCTTCCATTATATTATCCTCGCGAACATAGAGTTAGTTTATGAACTTCAAAATGTAGAATTTTTTAGAATGAAATTTAAGCTCTAAAATAAACTATACTAATATTTTTATTGTAAGAATTTAAAAAATTATATAAAATTCTAAAATAATAGATTATATGTATTAAAATATTCCTTTTAGTTACTTCTATAATCAATTTTGTTTCTTTTTTATTGAAATGAATGAGGTATAATCTAATGATTAGTTGTTTAATTAGTGACACGTTAGTTTAATTAATGATGTGTTAGTATGGTTAGCTTATATTCAAAGCATTGTAAATTTCTTATTTTGGAATATATAATTTTATAATACCAATAAAGAGTACGATAAGTTATAGAAAATATTAGAATCGAAATACAAAAGGGGAGAGCGAGAGATAGAAATAACCTATAGGATTTCGTAAACTATATGTCTATCAATTTCTGCATTTATTATTCATATTGATTTTTCAAAAAAAATAATGCATATAATAAATTGACGAATCGAAACGTTTCATAAAGAAGAATTCAGTATAGATTTGAATTGCATCACAAATTTTACTTGATTGAGAATACATTTATCTATTGCTTGATGTTTTTTTACGATGATTGTTTATGAAAATATAATAGATTTATCTTAAATTTTTTAGTATTGAAATGAGGAGAGTGAAATGAGGGGAAAAAATACCAAGGAGAGCTAGGCGAGAGGTAACATGGGCGTTATTAAAGATAGAGAACTTTTATATACTAATTTGGGGGGGAGGGGTGCGAAAGGGATGAATCTGGTTGGGATAACCACGGTATTCTTTTTTATCGTATTTTGAAATTCTAACATGCATATAATTTATATGGAGTGATAAATATCTTAGCAAAAAGTCATTTTAATGAAATAGACAGCCTGTCTTTCTTTTATCTTTTTTATCTATGGACTCGAATCCTTGTCTTTTGAACAGGCATCAAAAAATGCAACCATCAAAGATTGAAGCGATAATAATATTTAATAAATGGATAATTATTGGAATTTCATGTGAATTATATTGTAAAAAATCATTTATTGAATTAGATAGCATATTTCCCCCCTTTTCTCTATCTTTTATTTATGCACTCGAATTTCTATCTTTTGAATGGAAGGCAAAAAAGCATAGATATAAGTGAATAATATTTTTAGGAATTGATCACTATTGGAGTTTGATGGGAATTATTTTTTCATTTTGATGTCTACTTGTTGGCCATGACTTATTCAATAATGATTTCTAGCTTATTTAATATACATGTATATTATATAATTTTTCCATCGATATATAAATATGGAAATTTGATATCAAACATTAAAATTCCTCTTATTAATTGATATTAATAGCATTAACAATATGCGGAGAGAGATAGACGTTATATATGTTGTATAAAGAAGAGAGCGAGATAATGTAGAGGGAGAGTGAAAGGGGAGAAGATGGGTATATAAAGAGAGAGACTTTACATATATATATATATAAAGTAGAGAGAGAGAATGGTTATATATATCTATACTATATACTAAAGCTGGGTTCTCCCAGCTTCTTCCCTTACGTTGACACGTGGGTTCATGTGCGTCTTCTCCCTTCCCCTGTTTTAGCATCCCCGACTCTCCCTGTTTGCGGACGCGTGTTGGCTTCATTTGCGTTTTCCCTTCTCTTTCTTATATTCTTATAATAAAGTCGATGCTTTTACCCTTTTCTGGACGCGTGGGTATGTTTTTTTTGTATATGCTTTGTGTTTCTAGGTTGCGTACAACTGGGATATGTTTTCAACATCTGTCCCTCTTTTCGACAGGTGCCTTTATTCTTTGCTTCATGCCCTTTCTCAGAAACCCTTGAAAAGGGTTTCCGGTGGCACTGTCCTCTTCTTTCGATCATTCCTCTCCAGATATCTGCTGTGTTTCTGGTATCGTGTTGGTTCTGTGAGAGGCTTTGGGCGAGTTTGGTATGTACTTCTTACCCTTACGAATTTTTATTATCGCTATGTGATTTTTCTTGTGGGATTTCAGATGTGTCAAGAGGATTTCAGCGAGTCCCTTTAGCGATTTTTGGTTAATTTTCCTTATCATTCTATAATATTCTTTGAGGAATTTCAGCTGTCCGATTGTGTCGTCCTCCTATTTCGATCATTCCTCTCCAGATTTCTGTTGCGTTTCTGTCATCTATATGGTGCGTATCTACGATATGTGGAATCTATTTTTACGCTCTCATGTTGATTTCGTGAGAGGCTTTGGGGAGTTTCATATGTATATCTTCCCTTAGCAACTTTTAGGTTTTTTTATTATCGCTCTGTGATATTGTTTGAGGGATTTCTGGCTTCTCGAAGGGCTTTCAGAGAGTCCCGTTAGGAATTTTTAGTTAATCCCCTAATCGTTCTGTGATATTCTTTAAGGGATTTCACCTGTCTGTAATATGAGATAAAATACGGAAGGAAATGTTTTTTTAGTATTATGTCGTCCTCTGTTTAGGCATTTTCTTGGAATTTGATTTCAAGAGATATGATGTGCTTATTTTCTGTCTGTGCCATGGACTTCTTTTAAAGTAGAAGAATCGAAGGTTCTTCTATTTTTACGGCACTTCCTTTTATCAACAACAAATTACTTACTTTTTCTCTAAAATCTTCTCCAGATTTCTATTGAGTTTCAAGCATCTCTCTATTGCGTTTCTGGGAGTACTGGAATTTGTCTTTATACTCCCAGTGTTGATTCCGCGCAAGGATTTGGGTGATTTTGGTATGTATTTATTTCCCTTGACAATGTTTACGAATTTTTATTACCGTTCTGCGATTGAGTGATTTCTGTTGTTCAAATAGTCTTTTGGCGAATTCCTTTGGTACCTTTTAGTTAAGTTCATTATCGTTCTGCGAAAAAAATTGAAATGAAATTTTCTTTAATAAGTTGGAGAAATTAACAAGTTCATTATTGTGCCATCCTCCATTTATGCCTTTTCTTCGAATTAACAAGTTGGAGAAATTTGAAGAATCTGTATCCAAATGCATCCCTTGAAAACTAAGTATAGCACTTACACGTCATGATTCCATGGTTTATATTTTAGTTATCCAGTAGTTTTGGTTTAATAATGATAAAAAATTACTGTACCTGCTTTAAAAACTTTGTCTTGCTACTTATATCGATAAGTTTGTTGTACAAAACTTTACGTTTGATGTAAAGTTAATTTTTTCCTGTTAGTTTTACTAGAATGATTAGTGCATGTCATTATCGTGATGTAAAATCAATTTTTATATATATGCTTTATGGGATTTTAGATTATAGTGTAGTAAATTTGAATGCTACGAAATGTATTTAGGTCCTGCAATCTGATTGAAAGTCATAACGCAGATCATGTATTGTTTAGGTAAAATATATATGTATGAACTTGAAGTGAGTAGATAAATCAAAACACTATCCGGTAACATGAACTTAAAAAATTTCTAACATATTTGTCGTGGAACTTTCATGTATTTGTGAATTTTTGTAAAATTATTCTATCGTGTTTTACCACTTTAATGAAAGTGATTTTGCTTATGATTTCGGTCATTTTTTCTTTTAATATTTTTTGTTGGCAGTTTAAAGTAGGTTGTGATAATAAACTTACTTTTACATCTACGAAATTATGCTTCGGGTCATTAACATGTAGCTTAATTATGAATATGCATCTTCACATGCATCTTTTATGAATAAGCTATTGAGGGTTTGACTATATACTTGATTTCTATTTGTATGAATGTGGTATGGAGGAAAATGATAGTTTTTTAGTTTTTTTGACCTAATCGATTGGTGAAATTAAAGGGGATTATTACTTTTGATTTGTCGTTAAACTTACGCTTACATTTTCTAATTATGGATTCTAACTGTTTAAATTTTTATTTCAGTGGAAAAGTTAGCATTGCTGACGAGTTCTTTAATTTTCTATTATGGTGGAAAAGTTAGCATTGCTGGCAAGTTGTTTCAGGTAATATTCCGTCATATAAAGTTTATTTTTTCACTTTAATTGATCTTTTGTTAAGATATATATGTTTGATTTTTGCTGCTTTTATTGAGATATAAGTACTCTGACTTATTTTTTATTTATATATGTTGTCGAAACTTTGTTGCTTTTTCTGTCCATTTCTTTTTCCTTTGCATATATAGTTATAAAATCTTTGCAATGCTGCATATGATAGTTGTAGCTTGGGTTTGGCACTTAGTTTGCCAACAAAATTCTTTTTAAAGGAATTTGATTTTTGCATTTAGTTGCATAAGCTACAATCAGATTTAATTGGAATGGGATAATATATTACAATTAAGTTACAAGAAAATTTTATTGTCATTGGCTTAATATTCATATCAAAATGGGAGGTAACTTTATGACAAGGAAAAGAATTTCACATAATGCACTAAAATAGAATCATCTATTTTAAAAACTGTATAATGATTCAAACTTCAAGGTTCAACTTGCTTTTCAGGATGATGCTATAATAATGAGCAATGCACCACAGTTGTCCCATAGGGCCATATATCCATATGTTTTGAAGTACGATTTCTCAGTGTCTCACTCCTTGCGTTCTGCATTGCTTAGTTCCCTATATGTTGTATATATTGGCTCTCTTTTTGTTTTGCACCAACGCTTATTCAATTTTTGATCACAGATAAGTATTTTGACATGCGGGCACATGATACACCTTGATTGCGTGAAAGAATCGTAGCAACGCTTGCAGTGAGTATTCACGAATTAGCAATGCAAGAGTGCAATTTCTCATGATTTATTCATATCATTAAATTGACATCACATTTCTTATGTTCTCATAGATTTGTTTGTCCAGCTCGCTCGAGATCAATTTGTGACATGTCCATTGTCTGGTGAAAGCTTGATGAGATGGTTGCCACTCTAATGCTTGAAATGTATCATAGCAAGATGGTATAGATTCAACTACTATGGTGCTCGATGGGAGGTTCAGTTCCACATAGTTGCCGTGAACTCAGATGTGAATGTTTCAATCAATTGAAACATCATCTCGCATATCCATACAACCATTTTCGGATATCTATTGTGCTGATGCAGGGGTTGGTTGATTTTACCATTGTTGCAATTGTTCATTTTGCAAATCCATGCCAATCAAAAATTTCTTTGTTGACAAATACTCGGATCAGAATATTTTATTTATACATGTTTTCTCTTACGGCCTACAACTATAAGGCATCATCAATGATGTGATATAACAAAAAACTACTAAATACGAAAACTATTGAAATTATTTACTATTTTTCTCTCCATAATTTTCAACATTCTCATTTTGCGTATTTTCCCCCTACTTCTTTGACATGGAATGATATGTTACAATATAATACTTAAGAAGAATTGTGTATTTGATATTGGTCTTTGTTTGTATGCTATATAAAATGCTTATTTGAATTTCTTTCAAAATAAGTTTTATAAGAAATAAGATGTAACATCATGTTACCGCCGCGAAGCGCGGGCATGAACACTAGTATAATATAAGAGAGGTCGTTGTAGAAACTATAGAGAGAAAAGAGTGAGATTATATGGTGAGAGAGTGAAAGGAGAGAAGAGCGATAATATGGTGAGACTTTACATATATAGAAAGGAGAGAGAGAGAGAAGGATTATTGTAGAAAATAAGAGAGAGGTCGTTGAACAAAATAGAGAGAGAAAGGACGACATTAAGGAGAGAGAAGAGGGAGATCGTTGCGGAAGAGAAAGAGAGGTGTGAAGGTTTAAGGGCGGGTTTCGACCGAAGTGGAAAGATGGAATAAAGAGGGAATTAGAAAGAGGGTGAAGGAAAAAAAATTAAGAAGAAAAAGGGAGGACCACGTGTAGCAAAGATTGATGGAAGAGGAAAGAGGAAAGACATAGGGAAGCGGGGAAAGGGAAAAAAAGGAAGAAGGCAACGTCTTGCAAATAAGGAAGAATCCTGGAAGTGGAGGGAATGAGTAAAGGGAAGTTGAGTAGCAAAACATGCAGCCACGTGTCAACGAAAAAGGAGGAAGCTGGAAAACATCCAGCTTTAGTATATATAAAGATAGCTCTACTTACCCAAAAAATGGACCCCCCTCCCGACCCCCCTCCCGACCCCCCGGAAAACCCTAACCTCATTTCGCTTCCGCCGCCGCCGCCACGCCGCCCCGACCGACATTGCGACCCTCACCCCCCAACTCCCGATGCCTCCTGCAATGCTTCCAAACCTGTCGTCGCCTCCTCCTCCTCCTCCGAACCTTTCTCCCCACCTACGAATCCCATAGCCACGCCGCACCTTCCGACATTTCGCCCTCCATCCCCTACCTCCCAACCCTACACACAATCCTCCCAGTCCATCTCCGTGCAGCCTTGCCTTGAATCGACCACCCCACAGATCTTGCTCCCGCACTCCCTTGATCATGCTCCCGCGCAAGCCTCGCACTCCCCTGATCAACCTGCAACTGCGGCTCGCCCTTTTTCCGCTGTCGCGCCCCCACCCTCTGCATCCTGGCGCGACGCTTGCGGCCCCAGGCCCCTGCATCCATCAAGGCGTATGGGTTTTAAAGCACCGGTCACAATCGACGGAGAGGAAGTCGCCTTTGCAACGGAAACTGACATTTGCTCTCTTGACAAGATCTGGGCCAACACGTTGGTGTTCTATGTGCTTGGTAAGAATCCTTTTCGTAAGCTCCTAAATTCGTTTATTGAGAAAGTTTGACGGCCACAAGGGGGCTTCAAGATCTTCCCTAGGCCGAATGGGTTCTACTACCTGCAACTCTCCTCTGCAGAAGCTTGCCAGCGCATCCTGGACGGTGGTCCCTGGCTCTTTCAAGGAAGATACATGGTCATTCACCGATGGGAGGCATGCTCTTGCTTTGAGCGGGACTTGCTATCGGAAATCCCAATGTGGGTCAGGTTTCATGGTCTCAGCTTGGGGCATTGTTCTCCATCCATCCTTAACAAGCTTGCTAGCCTCTTGGGCACCCCACTTTTTATGGACGCAGCGACGGCTGCTGGATTGCGGGATGGGTTTGCACGCTGCTGCGTCTCTATCCCAGCCTCCAAACAAATACCAAAGGCGGTGCCTTTGGTCTTCTATAATGGACACCGCCAAATGATTGGTGTGGAGATTGAATGGAGTCCCCCGCGGTGTGGCCACTGCTACACCTATGGCCACAACTCCTCAAGCTGCTCGTTTTCTGCTGAAACCTCTATTCCCTCTTCTTCCAGGATCCGACATCCAAATGAATCACCCTCAGCAACTCTTAAGGGTGGCGTCACACTTCCTGACAACCATAAGCACCCCCTCCCCTCGGCAGTTCACAGCCCAATATGATGGGCGAGGATGCACCTCGCTTGGATGCGGCATCCTCGCATCCGGGTAATGCATCTACGGTTACTGAAATTTTGAACATGGGAAGACCGCAACCATTCTCCCGGGATCTCGCGCCCATGGATGGCCTTCTTAGTTGCCTGGAGCAACCACCTATGCAGGGTAGAGATGCGCCCTCTCCCCCGCTCCCTCTTGTGCGGCAGCTTGCTGCTGGAAAATCAATAGCAGGGGCACAGCTGGACGTTGCACTTGAAACACCTTCTAAAAGCCAAAGGAGGACCCCTGGGAGGCCATTTAGTGCCTTTCCCTTTGGATCTAGAGCCCTCATGCATAGGCTTCCACCGCACAGCCGGAAGCCTAGCCACAAAGAAGTGGGCGAAATTGACCTTAATTTACCTGGCACTGTGGCTGCACCATGCCAAACGCAAACGGTGGGAAGCCATATCCCCCAAGTTATGGTTGAGGCCAATCCAATGTGGTCTCTGGCGTCCCACAAGAAAAAGAAGGCCGCGGGAGGTGCCTCCAAAAATGCTGGCCGTGATGGCCTTCCACACATTCATTAATGTCTCTCGTCGTTTGCAATGTGCGTGGGCTGAATCGGCCACGCAAGCAAAGATCCCTATGGAAAACCTTGATCCAATTGAGAGCAGGCATTATTGGGCTGGTCAAAACTAAGATACGGCCTGAAAATAGGCAAAAGTTTGCCTCAAAAATTCCATCTGGTTGGAACCTTGTTCATAATGAAACGGACCTGGGTCGGATCTATGTCCTGTGGAATGTCTCCTCCTGGACTTGCACACCGTTGAGGGTGTCCCCACAAGCGATCTCCCTCTCTTGTGTCAATGCAGGTGGTCTCAATATTCTTGTGACAGTTGTCTACGGTGACAACTGCTCGGTAGCCCGAAATCGCTTATGGGATGACATCACTGTTATTCGCCCTACGGACAGTACCCCCTGGGTGGTTCTCCGGGACTTTAACTCCGTGAGATATGTTGCGGAGAAGAGGGGAGGTCGTCCTCCTCCTCGTGGTGCTCTGGAGGAGTTCAACAACTGCATCGAAAGCTCCAACCTTATTGATCTGCCGACCACTGGTAATCCTTGGTCATGGACCAACTCTTCTGTTGGTACCTCAAGAATTGCCGCACGGCTTGATCGTGCATTGGTGAACGAAGCTTGGTTAGCCCTTTTCCCGAACCGAGCGCTGGCGTACACCCCCCTGCAGTCATCAGATCACCTACTTCTTTCAATCAAGCTTGGGGATCTGCCTTCCAAAGGAAACCATTCCGTTATTTTAACTATTGGCCCTCCAGGCTTGGCTATATGGAGGTCATTGCAAATGCTTGGAATCTTGATCCCTGTGGTAACCCGCTATACCGTCTTATCCTAAAGCTGAAGAATGTTAAGAAGGCTCTCCGGACCTGGGCCTCTAAAGAGGCGAATGTCCTCAGCGACTCCAGAACTGCGCGGGCAGCGCTCAACTCGATCAATGACGCGTTGAGTTTAGCCCCTCTTGACCCTGTCATGGCTCAGCTTGAGGCCGATGCTAAGGAATATTTGGATTCCTTGGAAGATGACTTGGAATCTGTTTGGCGTCAAAAGAGTAGGGTTGACTGGCTTAAGCTTGGCGATCGAAACACGAGATTCTTCCACCTGATGGCAAAGGGCCGAACTGCTAGGAACTCCATCCCTTTTTACATGGACAATCTTGGCCGGTTGGTGGACACTGAGCAGGAGTTGGCTTCCAACGCTGTGGCATTCTTTGGGGAGCTCCTCGGCCCGGCTCTTCCTAGGCCCACTAGGCCAGATCCCCCGGCCCCTAAGCTTCGACTCACAAAGGAGATGAGCCAATGGCTTGTTAGGCCGTTTGATGAGGATGAAATTTGGAAAGCTATCCGTGACATTCCATCCTCTAAGGCCCCGGGGCTCGATGGCTTCAACTCATACTTCTTCAAATTGCATTGGGGTCTAGTTATGGAAGATCTATGCAAGGCTATGGAGTTCCTTCACAAGGGTGGGCATATGGTTAGGGAAGCTAACCATACTTTCTTAACTCTGGTACCCAAAATCAATTCCCCTACAAATCTTGGGGACTTCAGGCCTATTTCATGCTGCAATGTGGTTTATAAGGTCTTTGCCAAACTTCTGGCAAAACGCATGGCAGAGGCGCTCCCACAGCTCCTCTCGCTCAATCAAACTGCATTTGTGAAAGGAAGGTCCATTAGCGACAACACTCGCCTGGCCCAGGAGGTGCTCATGGGCTTTGAAAGGAAGAAGAACTTGAAGAAGGCATGCCTGAAGGTTGACCTTACCAAAGCTTTTGATACTATTGAACATGGGTTCATATTAAGGAGCCTTGAACTCTTGGGGTTCTGCCCTACTTGGGTGAGCTGGATTGCCAATTGCATAACCTCGACTTCGTTCTCCATTCTCATTAATGGATCCTCGGAAGGCTTCTTCAGGGGTTCCAGGGGCCTTCGACAGGGAGACCCGCTTAGTCCCCTTCTCTTTGTGGTCGGCATGGAAACCCTCACTAATCTTGCGGAGGGCTCGGTTGCTAGGGGGCGCCTCATGCCTTTGGGCCGTGGCCGTTCTAGGGTGCCTACTCATCTTATCTTCGCAGATGACCTACTATTTTTCTGCCATGCCTCTCCGTCCTCACTCATCGCGGTGGGGGAGATTTTGGAGGATTTTGCTTCCACCACTGGGCTGAAAATCAATGCGAGAAAGAGCAAGTTGTTTAGGCCTAAACGGGCCCCTAATGACTTCGCCTCCACTCTACGGCTGGGGGTGCTTAGGGCCTCCCTTCCTACTAAATATTTGGGCATTCCACTTGATGCGAAAGCTGGGCGTGGGTCGACGTTCAGAGACCTGGAAGATCGGATCATGGCCTCTCTTGGCGGGTGGAAAGCTACTGCTCTCTCCCTGGCTGGTCGCTGTCAACTTATTCATTCCGTCATTGAGGGGATCACCATTTATTGGGCGGCTGGGACTCTCATTCCGAGAGGGACTGCCCACAGAGTTGACAAACTTTACGCTAACTTCCTTTGGGGATTCAAGCGGCATCACATTGGTTGGAATACTGTATGCCTCCCCAAGCGTGAGGGGGGCTTGGGACTGCGCTCTTGTGCTTCGCTGCAAGATGCTATGGTGGTTTTGTGGGCTTGGTGCATCCTCACCGTCGAGAACTCCCTTTGGGCTATCTTTATAGGGAATAAGTACCTATACTCGCGCTCCCTCTAGGAGGCGGCCCCGGCTTGCAATGACTCACAGATTTGGAAATCTATTCTACGTGGGCGTGATTCATACAACAATGCTATATCCTCCGCTAACGGGCGGCATTTTTGGGCCCGTTCCTCCAAGGGCTTCTCCTTCTCAGAAGCTTTCGACCTTGTTAGACACCGTGCTGCTTCGGTCTCGTGGGCGTCAGTTGTTTGCGGCAAGCGCTCCGCCCCTAGGTACGCTTGCATGCTTTACCGGGCGATTATCAACCGGCTGCCCACTCTTGATAGGTTGGCTCGCCAGGGGCTTCCCAACAATGGCAGGTGTTACCTATGCGCTTCGGGAGATGAAACTAGGGATCACCTATTCTTTGAGTGCACGTATGCTGCGGACACATGGGCGCGAGCTTTTGCGGCCATGGGTTTGAGCAGCCCCCCGTCATACAACCTCCCTATTATCACTGATTGGATCGCCGGGATCACGGATCCTAATTCCCGCGAGTTATGGGCTGTTTTGCTCGCTGCTGCCACTACGGAAATTTGGAAGGAGCGCAACAGCCGGTGGACTTCAAGCACCTCCTCCACACCTCACAAACTTGCTGAATTGATTGTCTCTAATACACGATACTTACTACACTGATGGATGGCGCTGATTTTTGTGCTCTCAGTTGCCATGTTGTCACTTTGAAAACAACTTGTAAAGCTTCTCCTTTTTGACGCTTATTGTAACATCTTGTAACGGTACTGCTGCAAACTGCAGCTTCATCAATGAATTATTTACCTATAAAAAAAAGATAGCTCTACTTTTTGCAATAACATTTGTTCACATAAATTATTAATAGGATAAAGAATTGTTAATTGGTATAAAAATATTTTAAATGATTTATAAATAAAGGTGAGTGAGTGGACAGCTACGGAGGGTCATTTCAACCCTCAATTCCATGCACGTGACTTCCATTTTTGGTAAGGAAAACCCTTTTATTCCTTAAGGGCTCGTTTGGTACGTTGGAATAGAGGGAGGATTGGAATCACCATTTCTTCGTCTCATGTATTTGTTAGATCATATTAAGGCAGAAATATTGATTATAATGGAAACCAGATTCCCTCATACATGGGAATTGCCACTCCTAGGTATTTTCAGGAATTGGGATTAAATTCCTTATAAATGCTAATGAATGTATTCTTCTTCAATATTTTTTAATTATTATATCATCGTTACAAATATATGGTTAGCGACATGGATATGTATTTTTCTTTTTAGATTTTTTTTGTAGACCGACATGGATGTGATTTTTTTTGATATGGATATATGAACACTGACATGATATAAATATATAGATGCAAAAGATCAGACAAGTTACAAATGTATGCATATATGGATACTAACATGGATATGAGATTTTTCTTGCGGACATGGATATATATATATATATATATATATATATATATATATATACCGGTTCAATTTCTTTTGGATACAGATACAAATATGGTTATAAGATATTCATGTAGATACGAATACATATATATAATATCTACTATATGGATAAAATCAGATATGATTTTTTACGGATATGGATAGGAACATGGATATTTATTTTTTATTTTTTTCGGATATGGATATGGACAAGGACATGGAATTTTTTCTAATATGGATATGGATACAAATGTAATTTTCAAATTTGTCTAAGATATATATAATGCTTATATTTTAGTAGATACATATATGGACATGGATATGGATTTTAATTTGTTTGCGGATATAGATATGGATATGGATGAGGTTTTTTTGCGCAAACAGATATGGACATGGAAATGGAATTTTTTTTTGCAGCTATATATATGGATACGTATATGGACACCATCTTTATATTTTTTGGAAATGGATACGATTCACATTTTAGTGGTTACGTATATGGACATGGATACGTGTTTTTATTTTTTTGTAAATACGGAAAGCCATAACATTTTCAACTTTTTTAGAATATGAATACAGATATGGTAATAAAATATTCTAGAAGATACAAATGTGGATATATCAAATATATCAATTGTATGGGAAACATTCAAAGTAATTTCTATTTAATGTGATTATTGGTTCCTTATCTGAAATATATCAATTATATGAAAAAATGAATTGTAGGATACCGATTATTTTTTCTACTTAATGAAATTTATCAAAGGAAGGTTATTTTCTTTCTATTCTTTTCCCTTTTCAAACAGAAGAAAGGAATATGACTCATAATAAATGTTTCAATTCCTAATATGCACCAAACAATGGAATGGAAAAATGTATTCCTTTCCATTCCATTGTTAATTTATTTATGTCTTGATTCCATTCCATTGTAATTCCTTTCAAACCAAACAAACATGCCATAAGAGAGAGAGAGAGAGAATGAAACTCGTGTATACCAAGAGAGAGAGAGAGAGGAAGAAGTAGAGAGATCTTGTTAGCGTCATCTTCGAATCTGACAATGGCAACCATTCCGTCAACGTCAAAGTTTTGATCCGATAAAATCGGTGGAGCATCGACGTGGTCTATGACAATTTGGATAGACAGATAGACTTTTCGTGTCATAGAGGTATGTGTCGAACCTGTAGGAATCGTATTTGAATTGCTTTGTTAAATGTCTTCAACTCAAATCAAGTGTATTTGTAACACATTTCTTTGCTAGTACGTAACCGCAAGCATAATAAATAAATTATTATGTACATATATGTATGGCTAAATGGACACCTAACATGTGCTCTTTTTATTCTTTCAATAGTCATGTATAAAGGTGTGCATGTATGGATTTGCTAATCGAGCAGAACGTGTAGGCATTGTTTTCATTAGAATTCAACATCACTTAGTCAAAGGATACCTATTACTATTTTCCTTGTAAGGAATTAATTATTGAATTCACCATATAAGGAATATTTTACTGAATTTACTGTGCTTTATATGGGTTTTGTAAGCCTCATATTGATTTACCAGTGACGATCAAGTAACTGATTTTGAATTAATATATGAGGTTGCTTATCTCTATATGGACTCCGTCAATTGTGATGTTTATTTCATATAAGAAGTCCAAGAAAATTTATATTTTCTTGAATAATTTATGTATGTTAATTTCTCTTAAGAATGTCTTTATAAGATAAATTGTGTATTTAGATGCCAAAAACATATTTGTAGACCTAAACAGAGCTCCTTAAGAATAAGGAGGGACTCATGTACAAAAGTAAAGGAGTATCATAATATAATTTCTCTGCACATGGATGTAATTAATTTCGTAGGATAAGTATCTTAAGATGCCGTCTTAATAAAATAATAATAGTAACCATCATTTAAGTTAATTGCAGATCAAATGTGAAGTTTTCTATAATAAGACAATACATATGCCAATTGTGAGTGTATGTACATTGAGTCAAATATTAACCTTTTGTCTAGCAATTTGTCTTACAATGTGGGTAATTAATGTTATTGATGATAATCTTGATTATCCTAACGATGATGATAACCAATTCTGAGAATGACTTATGTTACTTAGGTAAGGTATGTGTATCACGCAAATGTAACTATATTTGCTAACAAATTAGGTTGGGTAAATATGGTGCACCTTGTCGTTTATAGAAGAATGAAATCATAGCATACAAATATATACAATTGTAGTTACTTATGTAAAGATGCAAAAATCAAGATTGGTTGTCAATAATATTATCAACCATTTGAATTTAACTTGTTGAAACCAATAGAAGAATCCGTTGAATATCTATTAATTAACCATCTGTTCGAAAAATCGCATTGTTATGCTATATTATCGTGGAAATGTGATTTCTGTATGTGTGATTGTTCATCGTTAATAAGTTGTAAATATGTAATAGTGACTACTGAAACTTAAGTCACAAAAGTTGACGTTAAGATATTGGATCTGAAATATTCACGTGAAACACTATTATATGAGAAAGAAATGCTATTAAAGGAATTGGAATTTCCATAACATGAATAATGATACTTAAACAGTGAGCGGAGCTAAGTCCTACACCTAAGGTGGTAGCCACCTCTAGAGTCCATTTATCGAGATCCTAAAGGGCAACACCTTCCTGGGTATCGGGTTCAATGAAACCCTGTGGGAAGTCCAACATTGACTCATCACTGATGTTATCATGTTCTATGTAATGATTGAGTGGCCGCTTGTACCAGAGATAAAAGCCACCAAAGCCGTAATGAATAAGCTAAGTGCTTATGAGGAAGCCAAGTACTTATTTGAAAGTTAAGTGTATATGTGCAATTATGTAAAATGTTAAATGTATATTTACGATTACGTGAAATGTTAAGTGTATATGTGTATTTATGTGAAGTGTTAAGTGTACATGTGTATTTATGCGAAATGCTAAGTGTATATGTGCATTATGATTAACCATAAGGGGCATATACAAAAAGTATGGTATTCAATGCATGAATACAAAAAGAATACTCTTTTGTATGCATAATTAAGTCCATTAAGTATCTATAGGATGATATTGCATGTGACGAATCAAATCTTTTACACAACATGGTAAGAGTAAAAAATGAACAAGTATAAGTTATCTTATTGGAATAATTACCCTTATATTACAGATGAAATAGTTAGTTCTCTAACCTGATTTCTATGCTAGTAGGTTTGACATTATCTTGACACAGAATGAGTGTTAAGCTCATATCATATATTCTTGTATTTTTATTGCAGGTTAATGTGAGAAGAAATTTAACAGCAATTTCGAGACTTGTTGCAAGTTTTGAAGGAAGGATATCATTGCGCCTAGTGGAACAAAGAATCTTGGATATGTATTAGAGATGTATACTTTTATGAATAAAAGAGAGTTAAGATGGTTCCTATATGCTAATTGTGATATCATTGATGTTTTTGAGTAACACTTGGATCCGACGTGACATATGGTATGTTTCCGTTAGTCACCGAGGATCCGGGACGGTACATAATCAGCTCAGGGAAACAGCCTAAACTCCCACATTAAGCTCATATACAAATATTTTGAATGTAAATTTAAACAGTATTCAAAGCAACCTCAGCAAACGTACTGCTTTGCATGACTGTGTTGCGTACAATCGATCGAGAACATACAGCATCGCCTGTTTTTCAGGTGCACTACCTCTTCTGCAATCCTGAGAGCAATCTGGACAAGAATTATGGAGATAATTCTGCAAAGAGGAAACACCATATATATGTCAGTCACTAAATTCGATGTACATTCTGTAAGCATTTCTGTCTGGTGAGTAATAGCTCTCAATTAAAGCATCGATTTTGAATCCAAGTTTTTGATAGAGAGAAACAGCAGCAGTCCTCAAAGGATCGACATGAAGGATGATGCGCTCGATCTTCCTGTTTCGGCATTTTGTGATGGCTTCCTTCAGCAATTCTTCTCCATGTCCTCGTCGTCGGTAATTTTCTTTCACTGTTGATATTGATTAAAAGCAGCATAATCAGTTAATAACACAGTGTGGATCTTCACAAGCTGCTGAAGCCATGAATAATAATGCAGACCACCTCCTTCACCCTCTGGGCATCTAGGAGTGTTTATGGAACCGAATTAGTTCAAACACTGAAAAAAATTATTCGCAGTCTTGTTGGAAATTATTGAAGTCCATGTTCAGTTACTTTAAAATTTTGAATATCTATGCTTAAATGTGATATGTTGATCATACTGATCCAGTTCAGCTAAAAAATGATTTAAACTCATTCTTATATTTAGTGCGAGTTGGTGACTCTCGTAGAGGGGTTCGCAGACTCCAAAAACCCGTCCTCAGTGGCAGGGCCCTGAGGGGTCCCCCTTAAGACAGCTTTCTATATTCACATGATTTTGCATTTACTAGATGAAAACATCTACACAAACATTGAGGACATCAAACAGTAACTTTGTCAATTAATTTCAAAAAGTCAATTTCGGGACACATACATACATTTGTGCTGTATAAAACTTAACCTAGATGCGCTTTCCACAAAACATACACATGTTCACTTACATTTTATCGAAATCGGACATTTATCAAATGAACATATGATATGTTAATGTTCAGTTGGTTTGTTTATGGAACTTGAATGTGAAGTTTGTTAAACTTGACATCACAATGAACCATCTCAAACTGAACGAAATAAAAAAATGAACTAGGATTGAATATGAACAAAAAAAAAGAAATCGATAAACATCGCTAGATGTCACCATTCACTCCAAAAAAATAAAAGTGTATAACAGCTTGAAGTTTATTGAAACTTAATCCTAGTCGGATAGTCATAAGCTACTTATATATCTTTCAGAATATTCTCCCAAATTCACATTATATTCTTTCAAGAGAAAACTGCAATAAACTTAATGAAGAACCAGGTATTTATACTGTGTCTGCCTGAGCAATGACCCATCCATGGACAAGTTTCATTTGTAGAAGACAAAATATTGAACACTAATACCATGATTTTTGGAGAAGGGAAACCAGTATATTGAATTTGCAACAAATTTCTTCCAAGAGAAAATTAAAATCAGTGCTCTTGCTTGCCAGCGCATCCTGGACGGTGGTCCTCTGCGGAAGCTTGCCAGCGCATCCTGGACGGTGGTCCCTGGCTCTTTCAAGGAAGATACATGGTCATTCGCCGATGGGAGGCCTGCTCTTGCTTTGAGCGGGACTTGCTATCGGAAATCCCAATGTGGGACAGGTTTCATGGTCTCAGCTTGGGCCATTGTTCTCCATCCATCCTTAACAAGCTTGCTAGCCTCTTGGGCACCCCACTTTTTATGGACGCAGCGACGGCTGCTGGATTGCGGGATGGGTTTGCACGCTGCCGCGTCTCTATCCCAGCCTCCAAACAAATACCAAAGGCGGTGCCTTCGGTCTTCTATAATGGACACCGCCAAATGATTGGTGTGGAGATTGAATGGAGTCCCCCGCGGTGTGGCCACTGCTACACCTATGGCCACAACTCCTCAAGCTGCTCGTTTTCTGCTGAAACCTCTATTCCCTCTTCTTCCAGGATCCGACATCCAAATGAATCACCCTCAGCAACTCTTAAGGGTGGCGTCACACTTCCTGACAACCATAAGCACCCCCCCCTCGGCAGTTCACAGCCCAATATGATGGGCGAGGATGCACCTCGCTTGGATGCGGCATCCTCGCATCCGGGTAATGCATCTATGGTTACTGAAATTTTGAACATGGGAAGCCCGCAACCATTCTCCCGGGATCTCGCGCCCATGGATGGCCTTCTTAGTTGCCTGGAGCAACCACCTATGCAGGGTGGAGATGCGCCCTCTCCCCCGCTCCCTCTTGTGCGGCAGCTTGCTGCTGGAAAATCAATAGCAGGGGCACAGCTGGACGCTGCACTTGAAACACCTTCTAAAAGCCAAAGGAGGACCCCTGGGAGGCCATTTAGTGCCTTTCCCTTTGGATCTAGGGCCCTCATGCATAGGCTTCCACCGCACAGCCGGAAGCCTAGCCACAAAGAAGTGGGCGAAATTGACCTTAATTTACCTGGCACTGTGGCTGCACCATGCCAAACGCAAACGGTGGGAAGCCATATCCCCCAAGTTATGGTTGAGGCCAATCCAATGTGGTCTCTGGCGTCCCACAAGAAAAAGAAGGCCGCGGGAGGTGCCTCCAAAAATGCTGGCCGTGATGGCCTTCCACACATTCATTAATGTCTCTCGTCGTTTGCAATGTGCGTGGGCTGAATCGGCCACGCAAGCAAAGATCCCTATGGAAAACCTTGATCCAATTGAGAGCAGGCATTGTTGGGCTGGTCGAAACTAAGATACGGCCTGAAAATAGGCAAAAGTTTGCCTCAAAAATTCCATCTGGTTGGAACCTTGTTCATAATGAAACGGACCTGGGTCGGATCTATGTCCTGTGGAATGTCTCCTCCTGGACTTGCACACCGCTGAGGGTGTTCCCACAAGCGATCTCCCTCTCTTGTGTCAATGCAGGTGGTCTCAATATTCTTGCGACAGTTGTCTACGGTGACAACTGCTCGGTAGCCCGAAATCGCTTATGGGATGACATCACTGTTATTCGCCCTACAGACAGTACCCCTGGGTGGTTCGCGGGGACTTTAACTCCGTGAGATATGCTGCGGAGAAGAGGGGAGGTCGTCCTCCTCCTCGTGGTGCTCTGGAGGAGTTCAACAACTGCATCGAAAGCTCCAACCTTATTGATCTGCCGACCACTGGTAATCCTTGGTCATGGACCAACTCTTCTGTTGGTACCTCAAGAATTGCCGCACGGCTTGATCGTGCATTGGTCAACGAAGCTTGGTTAGCCCTTTTCCCGAACCGAACGCTGGCGACACCCCCCTGCAGTCATCAGATCACCTACTTCTTTCAATCAGGCTTGGGGATCTGCCTTCCAAAGGGAAACCCTTCCGTTATTTTAACTATTGGCCCTCCAGGCCTGGCTATATGGAGGTCATTGCAAATGCTTGGAATCTTGATCCCTGTGGTAACCCGCTATACCGTCTTATCCTAAAGCTGAAGAATGTTAAGAAGGCTCTCTGGACCTGGGCCTCTAAAGAGGCGAATGTCCTCAGCGACTCCAGAACTGCGCGGGCAGCGCTCAACTCGATCAATGACGCATTGAGTTTAGCCCCTCTTGACCCTGTCATGGCTCAGCTTGAGGCCGATGCTAAGGAATATTTGGACTCCTTGGAAGATGACTTGGAATCTGTTTGGCGTCAAAAGAGTAGGGTTGACTGGCTTAAGCTTGGCGATCGAAACACGAGATTCTTCCACCTGATGGCAAAGGGCCGAACTGCCAGGAACTCCATCCCTTTTCACATGGACAATCTTGGCCGGTTGGTGGACACTGAGCAGGAGTTGGCTTCCAACGCTGTGGCATTCTTTGGGGAGCTCCTCGGCCCGGCTCTTCCTAGTCCCACTAGGCCAGATCCCCCGGCCCCTAAGCTTCGACTCACAAAGGAGATGAGCCAATGGCTTGTTAGGCCGTTTGATGAGGATGAAATTTGGAAAGCTATCCGTGACATTCCATCCTCTAAGGCCCCGGGGCCCGATGGCTTCAACTCATACTTCTTCAAATTGCATTGGGGTCTAGTTAAGGAAGATCTATGCAAGGCTATGGAGTTCCTTCACAAGGGTGGGCATATGGTTAGGGAAGCTAACCATACTTTCTTAACTCTGGTACCCAAAATCAATTCCCCTACAAATCTTGGGGACTTCAGGCCTATTTCATGCTGCAATGTGGTTTATAAGGTCTTTGCCAAACTTCTGGCAAAACGCATGGCAGAGGCGCTCCCACAGCTCCTCTCGCTCAATCAAACTGCATTTGTGAAAGGAAGGTCCATTAGCGACAACACTCGCCTGGCCCAGGAGGTGCTCATGGGATTTGAAAGGAAGAAGAACTTGAAGAAGGCATGCCTGAAGGTTGACCTTACCAAAGCTTTTGATACTATTGAACATGGGTTCATATTAAGGAGCCTTGAACTCTTGGGGTTCTGCCCTACTTGGGTGAGCTGGATTGCCAATTGCATAACCTCGACTTCGTTCTCCATTCTCATTAATGGATCCTCGGAAGGCTTCTTCAGGGGTTCCAGGGGCCTTCGACAGGGAGACCCGCTTAGTCCCCTTCTCTTTGTGGTCGGCATGGAAACCCTCACTAATCTTGCGGAGGGCTCGGTTGCTAGGGGGCGCCTCATGCCTTTGGGTTGTGGTCGTTCTAGGGTGCCTACTCATCTTATCTTCGCAGATGACCTACTATTTTTCTGCCATGCCTCTCCTTCCTCACTCATCACGGTGGGGGAGATTTTGGAGGATTTTGCTTCCACCACTGGGCTGAAAATCAATGCGAGAAAGAGCAAGTTGTTTAGGCCTAAACGGGCCCCTAATGACTTCGCCTCCACTCTACGGCTGGGGGTGCTTAGGGCCTCCCTTCCTACTAAATATTTGGGCATTCCACTTGATGCGAAAGCTGGGCGTGGGTCGACGTTCAGAGACCTGGAAGATCGGATCAGGGCCTCTCTTGTCGGGTGGAAAGCTACTTCTCTCTCCCTGGTTGGTCGCTGTCAACTTATTCATTCCGTCATTGAGGGGATCACCATTTATTGGGCGGCTGGGACTCTCATTCCGAGAGGGACTGCCCACAGAGTTGACAAACTTTGCGCTAACTTCCTTTGGGGATTCAAGCGGCATCACATTGGTTGGAATACTGTATGCCTCCCCAAGCGTGAGGGGGGCTTGGGACTGCGCTCTTGTGCTTCGCTGCAAGATGCTATGGTGGTTTCGTGGGCTTGGCGCATCCTCACCGTCGAGAACTCCCTTTGGGCTATCTTTATGCAGAATAAGTACCTATACTCGCGCTCCCTCTAGGAGGCTACCCCGGCTTGCAATGACTCACAGATTTGGAAATCTATTCTACGTGGGCATGATTCATACAACAATGCTATATCCTCCGCTAACGGGCGGCATTTTTGGGCCCGTTCCTCCAAGGGCTTCTCCTTCTCAGAAGCTTTCGACCTTGTTAGACATCGTACTGCTTCGGTCTCGTGGGCGTCAGTTGTTTGGGGCAAGCGCTCCGCCCCTAGGTACGCTTGCATGCTTTACCGGGCGATTATCAACCGGCTGCCCACTCTTGATAGGTTGGCTCGCCAGGGGCTTCCCAACAATGGCAGGTGTTACCTATGCGCTTCGGGAGATGAAACTAGGGATCACCTATTCTTTGAGTGCACGTATGCTGCGGACACATGGGCGCGAGCTTTTGCGGCCATGGGTTTGAGCAGCCCCCCATTATACAACCTCCCTATTATCATTGATTGGATCGCCGGGATCACGAATCCTAATTCCCGCGAGTTATGGGCTGTTTTGCTCGCTGCTGCCACTACGGAAATTTGGAAGGAGCGCAACAGCCGGTGGACTTCAAGCACCTCCTCCACACCTCACAAACTTGCTGAATTAATTGTCTCTAATACACGATACTTACTACACTGATGGATGGCGCTGATTTTTGTGCTCTCAGTTGCCATGTTATCACTTTGAAAACAACTTGTAAAGCTTCTCCTTTTTGACGCTTATTGTAACATCTTGTAACGGTACTGCTGCAAACTGCAGCTTCATCAATGAATTATTTACCTATCAAAAAAAAAGATAGCTCTACTTTTTGCAATAACATTTGTTCACATAAATTATTAATAGGATAAAGAATTGTTAATTGGTATAAAAATATTTTAAATGATTTATAAATAAAGGTGAGTGAGTGGACAGCTACGGAGGGTCATTTCAACCCTCAATTCCATGCACGTGACTTCCATTTTTGGTAAGGAAAACCCTTTTATTCCTTAAGGGCTCGTTTGGTACGTTGGAATAGAGGGAGGATTGGAATCACCATTTCTTCGTCTCATGTATTTGTTAGATCATATTAAGGCAGAAATATTGATTATAATGGAAACCAGATTCCCTCATACATGGGAATTGCCACTCCTAGGTATTTTTAGGAATTGGGATTAAATTCCTTACAAATGCTAATGAATGTATTCTTCTTCAATATTTTTTAATTATTATATCATCGTTACAAATATATGGTTAGCGACATGAATATGTATTTTTCTTTTTTAGATTTTTTTTGTAGACCGACATGGATGTGATTTTTTTTTGATATGGATATATGAACACTGACATGATATAAATATATAGATGCAAAAGATCAAACAAGTTACAAATGTATGCATATATGGATACTAACATAGATATGGGATTTTTCTTACGGACATGGATATATATATATATATATACACCGGTTCAATTTCTTTTGGATACAGATACAAATATGGTTATGAGATATTCATGTAGATACGAATACATATATATAATATCTACTATATGGATAAAATCAGATATGATTTTTTACGGATATGGATAGGAACATGGATATTTATTTTTTATTTTTTTCGGATATGGATATGGACAAGGACATGGAATTTTTTCTAATATGGATATGGATACAAATGTAATTTTCAATTTTGTCTAAGATATATATAATGATTATATTTTAGTAGATACATATATGGACATGGATATGGATTTTAATTTGTTTGTGGATATAGATATGGATATGGATGAGGTTTTTTTGCGCAAACAGATATGGACATGGAAATGGAATTTTTTTTTGCAGCTATATATATAGATACGTATATGGACACCATCTTTATATTTTTTGGAAATGGATACGATTTACATTTTAGTGGTTACGTATATGGACATGGATACGTGTTTTTATTTTTTGTAAATACGGAAAGCCATAACATTTTCAACTTTTTTAGAATATGAATACAGATATGGTAATAAAATATTCTAGAAGATACAAATGTGGATATATCAAATATATCAATTGTATGGGAAACATTCAAAGTAATTTCTATTTAATGTGATTATTGGTTCCTTATCTGAAATATATCAATTATATGAAAAAATGAATTGTAGGATACCGATTATTTTTTCTACTTAATGAAATTTATCAAAGGAAGGTTATTTTCTTTCTATTCTTTTCCCTTTTCAAGCGGAAGAAAGGAATATGACTCATAATAAATGTTTCAATTCCTAATATGCACCAAACAATGGAATGGAAAAATGTATTCCTTTCCATTCCATTGTTAATTTATTTATGTCTTGATTCCATTCCATTGTAATTCCTTCCAAACCAAACAAACATGCCATAAGAGAGAGAGAGAGAGAATGAAACTCGTGTATACCAAGAGAGAGAGAGAGGAAGAAGTAGAGAGATCTTGTTAGCGTCATCTTCGAATCCGACAATGGCAACCATTCCGTCAACGTCAAAGTTTTGATCCGATAAAATCGGTGGAGCATCGACGTGGTCTATGACAATTTGGATAGACAGATAGACTTTTCGTGTCATCGAGGTATGTGTCGAACCTGTAGGAATCGTATTTGAATTGCTTTGTTAAATGTCTTCAACTCAAATCAAGTGTATTTGTAACACATTTCTTTGCTAGTACGTAACCGCAAGCATAATAAATAAATTATTATGTACATATATGTATGGCTAAATGGACACATAACATGTGCTCTTTTTATTCTTTCAATAGTCATGTATAAAGGTGTGCATGTATGGATTTGCTAATCGAGCAGAACGTGTAGGCATTGTTTTCATTAGAATTCAACATCACTTAGTCAAAGGATACCTATTACTATTTTCCTTGTAAGGAATTAATTATTGAATTCACCATATAAGGAATATTTTATTGAATTAACTGTGCTTTATATGGGTTTTGTTAGCCTCATATTGATTTACCAGTGACGATCAAGTAACTGGTTTTGAATTAATATATGAGGTTGCTTATCTCTATATGGACTCCGTCAATTGTGATGTTTATTTCATATAAGAAGTCCTAGGAAATTTATATTTTCTTGAATAATTTATGTATGCTAATTTCTCTTAAGAATGTCTTTATAAGATAAATTGTGTATTTAGATGCCAAAAACATATTTGTAGACCTAAACAGAGCTCCTTAAGAATAAGGAGGGACTCATGTACAAAAGTAAAGGAGTATCATAATATAATTTCTCTGCACATGGATGTAATTAATTTCGTAGGATAAGTATCTTAAGATGTCGTCTTAATAAAATAATAATAGTAACCATCATTTAAGTTAATTGCAGATCAAATGTGAAGTTTTCTATAATAAGACAATACATATGCCAATTGTGAGTGTATGTACATTGAGTCAAATATTAACCTTTTGTCTAGCAATTTGTCTTACAATGTGGGTAATTAATGTTATTGATGATAATCTTGATTATCCTAACGATGATGATAACCAATTCTGAGAATGACTTATGTTATTTAGGTAAGGTATGTGTATCACACAAATGTAACTATATTTGCTAACAAATTAGGTTGGGTAAATATGGTGCACCTTGTCGTTTATAGAAGAATGAAATCATAGCATACAAATATATACAATTGTAGTTACTTATGTAAAGATGCAAAAATCAAGATTGGTTGTCAATAATATTATCAACCATTTGAATTTAACTTGTTGAAACCAATAGAAGAATCCGTTGAATATCTATTAATTAACCATCTGTTCGAAAAATCGCATTGTTATGCTATATTATCGTGGAAATGTGATTTCTGTATGTGTGATTGTTCATCGTTAATAAGTTGTAAATATGTAATAGTGACTACTGAAACTTTTAAGTCACAAAAGTTGACGTTAAGATATTGGATCTGAAATATTCACGTGAAACACTATTATATGAGAAAGAAATGCTATTAAAGGAATTGGAATTTCCATAACATGAATAATGATACTTAAACAGTGAGTGGAGCTAAGTGCTACACCTAAGGTGGTAGCCACCTCTAGAGTCCATTTATCGAGATCCTAAAGGGCAACACCTTCCTGGGTATCGGGTTCAATGAAACCCTGTGGAAAGTCCAACATTGACTCATCACTGATGTCATCATGTTCTATGTAATGATTGAGTGGCCGCTTGTACCAGAGATAAAAGCCACTAAAGCCGTAATGAATAAGCTAAGTGCTTATGAGGAAGCCAAGTACTTATTTGAAAGTTAAGTGTATATGTGCAATTATGTAAAATGTTAAATGTATATTTACGATTACGTGAAATGTCAAGTGTATATGTGTATTTATGTGAAGTGTTAAGTGTACATGTGTATTTATGCGAAATGCTAAGTGTATATGTGCATTATGATTAACCATAAGGGGCATATACAAAAAGTATGGTATTCAATGCATGAATACAAAAAGAATACTCTTTTGTATGCATAATTAAGTCCATTAAGTATCTATAGGATGATATTGCATGTGACGAATCAAATCTTTTACACAACATGGTAAGAGTAAAAAATGAACAAGTATAAGTTATCTTATTGGAATAATTACCCTTATATTACAGATGAAATAGTTAGTTCTCTAACTTGATTTCTACGCTAGTAGGTTTGACATTATCTTGACACAGAATGAGTGTTAAGCTCATATCATATATTCTTGTATTTTTATTGCAGGTTAATGTGAGAAGAAATTTAACAGCAATTTCGAGACTTGTTGCGAGTTTTGAAGGAAGGATATCATTGTGCCCAGTGGAACAAATGATCTTGGATATATATTAGAGATGTATACTTTTATGAATAAAAGAGAGTTAAGATGGTTCCTATATGCTAATTGTGATATCATTGATGTTTTTGAGTAACACTTGGATCCGACGTGACATATGGTATGTTTCCGTTAGTCACCGAGGATCCGGGACGGTACATAATCAGCTCAGGGAAACAGCCTAAACTCCCACATTAAGCTCATATACAAATATTTTGAATGTAAATTTAAACAGTATTCAAAGCAACCTCAGCAAACGTACTGCTTTGCATGACTGTGTTGCGTACAATCGATCGAGAACATACAGCATCGCCTGTTTTTCAGGTGCACTACCTCTTCTGCAATCCTGAGAGCAATCTGGACAAGAATTATGGAGATAATTCTGCAAAGAGGAAACACCATATATATGTCAGTCACTAAATTCGATGTACATTCTGTAAGCATTTCTGTCTGGTGAGTAATAACTCTCAATTAAAGCATCGATTTTGAATCCAAGTTTTTGATAGAGAGAAACAGCAGCAGTCCTCAAAGGATCGACATGAAGGATGATGCGCTCGATCTTCCTGTTTCGGCATTTTGTGATGGCTTCCTTCAGCAATTCTTCTCCATGTCCTCGTCGTCGGTAATTTTCTTTCACTGTTGATATTGATTAAAAGCAACATAATCAGTTAATAACACAGTGGATCTTCACAAGATGCTGAAGCCATGAATAATAATGCAGATCACCTCCTTCACCCTCTGGGCATCTAGGAGTGTTTATGGAACCGAATTAGTTCAAACACTAAAAAAATTATTCGCAGTCTTGTTGGAAATTATTGAAGTCCATGTTCAGTTACTTTAAAAATTTGAATATCTATGCTTAAATGTGATATGTTGATCATACTGATCCAGTTCAGCTAAAAAATGATTTAAACTCATTCTTATATTTAGTGCGTGTTGGTGACTCTCGGAGAGGGGTTCGCTGACTCCAAAAACCCATCCTCAATGGCAGGGCCCTGAGGGGTCCCTCTTAAGACATCTTTCTATATTCACATGACTTTGCATTTACTAGATGAAAATATCTACGCAAACATTGAGGACATCAAACATTAACTTTGTCAATTAATTTCAAAAAGTCAATTTGGGGACACATACATACAATTGTGCTGTATAAAACTTAACCTAGATGCGCTTTGCACAAAACAAACACATGTTCACTTGCATTTTATCGTAATCGGACATTTATCAAATGAACATATGATATGTTAATGTTCGGTTGGTTTGTTTATGGAACTCGAATGTGAAATTTGTTAAACTTAACATCACAATGAACCATTTCACTGAACGAGATAAAAAAATGAACTCAGATTGAATATGAACAAAAAAGAAATCGATTATCATCTCTAGATGTCACCATTCACTCCAAAAATAAAAGTGTATAACAACTTGAAGTTTATTGAAATTCAATCCTAGTAGGATAGTCATAAGCTACTTGTACATCTTTCAGAATATTCTCCCAAATTCACATTATATTCTTTCAAGAGAAAACTGCAACAAACTTAGTGAAGAACCAGGTATTTATACTGCGTCTGCCTGAGGAATAACCCATCCATGGACAAGTTTCATTTGTAGAAGACAAAATATTGAACACTAATACCATGATTTTTGGAGAAGGGAAACCAGTATATTGAATTTGCAACAAATTTCTTCCAAGAGAAAACTAAAATCAGTGCTTGTACAATAGGCACACGACAAATGTATACAAGTAGTTGTCCCATAGATGGTGATAATATGGACGAGAAGAAGTGATGCTTCTTATATCATATGTTAGAGCTCAACTATAATCTATAGCCAAAAGCTAAACTTTTGAAATCAGTTGGATAAGGGTATAAGAGATATTTTTAAGCCAGACCCAATTTAATGAGGTTTACGCTCTAGCTGAGTGCATTATATTTTTTAGTCGAGCATTTCATAATGGTTTTTTATTGAAATTCTTTCCAACAGCTACTTTTCTGATTTTTTTCAGGTTAATCTCTTAAATCATATTAATTTGGCATGAATGTTAAAGCAAAAAATAACGAGGCAATTATAAAAATTCTAGCATCCAATTTAAAAATGGACAAATCCGTAGAGTACTCAAAAATCTCACTCAACAGTTCTCGTACTTTCAGAATCGTCTAAAACAAAAACTGGTAATCAGCAAAACTGGATGCATCTCAAGTCCATGAGCATCTTGTTAGGAGGTGATGAACAGCATCTTTGTTTATGGTAAAGGTGGGCATCATAATTTTAAGATAAGTAATGTCAACCTTCATCCACAAAACTCAAGCTGTCTTACATCCATTCTACAACAAATTATGAAATCAGCAACATCAATTTCTTCCATCCTCAAACATCAACTTAGAATCTAATAATATCAACACTATTTCTCTCATCCTCTACAACATACCTCCAAGAAAAATCTCATCTATATAGGCATGCCAAACCCAAACTTCCAAAATTATGAGCATGCAAAAGCACTCTTTGATGCTTGGTCTTTATAACAGTTTGTACAACTATTGCAATATTCGGTTGAATGGATCGAATATTTTTTTCAGTGCAGTGACTGAATAGAATATTGCAATTTGATTGATATTCGGTCAGCCGGAATATTCGACCTGAATATTCCCAAATATTCAGGTCGAATATTTGTGCGGTGACCGAATAGACTATTTGATGCAGCACAAAATTAAAATATAGGGCATGATATTTTTATCCGTTAATTTTATTTACGCTTATTCGATTGTCGTATTTTTATTTAATTAAAGAGATTGCGTGTGATATCAATTTAGTTAGTTAGAGTCGATTAGAGATTTGAATTTATTTCAAATCAATTAGTTAGTTGGTTAGAGTCAATTAGAAAAAGTAGTTTTGAATTTGAAATTTGATTTCAATTTTTGTAATCTCATCCCTCCTATATAAAGGGATGACGGTCTATTGTTTTAAAACGGTTCAGTTAATATGAAAATTTGAGATTCATCTCATTATCTCTCTCTCTCTCTCGTTATTTCTCTCCCTCAACGTGTTCTTCACGTCTTTCATCTCCAAAATCCCGTGCAACCGGCGCGTTCTCCTCTCTCTTCCTCTCCTCTCTAAATTTCTCCACCAAACAACTATTTTTCACCGTTGCAAATTTTTATTTTGCATCATTTGGTATCAGAGCATGGAAACCGAATCGTTCCTACGATTCGACGATCCTATCGAGTATTGGCGTTTGCAACTCAATCTCAGTTGCAAATTTCGCGGTTCGCATGCTCGTACGCGGCAACGAATGTTCAGAAAGCGACTTATATCAAGCGTTAAGGTGCAAGCATGGCTGGACACAACATTCGATGAAGATTCATACGGCAACGGCAAAAATCAGATCAATGAAGCTGCTGTGCAACCTATTTTTGAGCAAAAAAACGAAGGTACTTTCATGCAAGATGAAGATTTTATTGATACAACTTCGATACAAAACGAAATCGAAGACTTGGGCCCCATATTTGATGAAGACCCTATAGAAGAAGCATGGGAAATCGTCGATCTGCTTGCTGTCCAGGAATATTCAGACCTACAATCGTTGGAAGAACCAATTCCAGTGCCACCCACGACTCCCTCCTGGGTCCCTGATGCAGCCCCCGCACCTCCGGCACCCCCAATCTCCCAGTTGCAGCCCCCTGCTGTCCTCCAAATTGCCACACTGCCTCTCCTACAACCCATCTCCGTCACCCCGGCAACCCTCCTAGCCCCAACGCCCCCTCGGGCAGTCCTTGCGCCCCCAGCTACAACAGAAAATATTGAAACGCCCCCTTGGACAGCCCTATCACCGCAGATACACCGTCTTCGCCGTCTGCAGTGCCACCACCGCCCAATCTCGAGCTACAGCAGCCACTGCGCACGCACCAGGCGCAGTCATCAACACGCGTGCAAGCGGGGGTCGTCACACCTCATTCCTCGGTGCCGCCTGAGGTTCCCCTTTCCAACCCGCCGCCTATTGACCTCGTACTCCAGCAGCCGCCGCGCGTGTTTTGGGTACGGTCTGCACCACGCACGCGATTTAGGACCAACGCACCACCTTCCTCGGCGCCGCCCCAGGCCTCCTTGGCCATTGCGCTGTCGTCGCTCACGGCGTCCTGATCCAGACCACTACCGCCACCACCTTTTATCCTGTAGGCATGAAACCCTAACGGAAGTTGGGGAGCTCCCTCCTGCCGAATCCCCTAAAATAAGGGATGAGAAAATTTGGATAAATTACAAGAAGGTCCCTCCTCACAAGAGTTTTTACTTAAAGGGCCAAGTGAAGGTTAAGCTATGTTATAGAGGCATTTTAAGTGAAGGGGTAGAACATTTGCATCCATACCCCTCAGTGGAAAGAAACTACAAACGTAACATGGAAAAGGAGCAAAATTGCGGATTTTTGCTCAACCAATCCAGATAGGATTCTCCAACCGTCAGAAAGAAGATCAAGCAATTCGTCAGGAGACGATTTTTTCAAGCGGAGGAGAATTGATGCAGCACAAAATTAAAATATAGGACATGATATTTTTATCCGTTAATTTTATTTACGCTTATTCGATTGTCGTATTTTTATTTAATTAAAGAGATTGCGTGTGATATCAATTTAGTTAGTTAGAGTCGATTAGAGATTTGAATTTATTTCAAATCAATTAGTTAGTTGGTTAGAGTCAATTAGAAAAAGTAGTTTTGAATTTGAAATTTGATTTCAATTTTTGTAATCTCATCCCTCCTATATAAAGGGATGACGGTCTATTGTTTTAAAACGGTTCAGTTAATATGAAAATTTGAGATTCATCTCATTATCTCTCTCTCTCTCTCGTTATTTCTCTCCCTCAACGTGTTCTTCACGTCTTTCATCTCCAAAATCCCGTGCAACCGGCGCGTTCTCCTCTCTCTTCCTCTCCTCTCTAAATTTCTCCACCAAACAACTATTTTTCACCGTTGCAAATTTTTATTTTGCATCACTATTGCTATTTGATTGATATTCGGCTCAACCCGAATATTCCACCCGAATATTTGACCCGAATATTCAGTTGATTATTGCATCAGACTGCTGATTTTTTTATTTTTTATATTTTAAAGGTTTCCATTTATCCCAGTATCACCACAAATGTTAAAGTTTCATATTAATTAGTACTTTTATCTTGGACTTTAATTGATTGATGACCATATATGTGTATAAATATATAAGAATATATATTCGACATATTTTTATATTTAAAATAATTTAAAAATGCATACCCATTAAAAAAATGCATAACCAGTTGGCATGTGAACCATATACATGTGCAGAGAATGTTTGTAGCAGAAATGCAAATGCTAAGGTGGATGTGTGGACACACACGTAAAGATCGGATTCGGAATGATGCAATCAGAAAGAAAGTTGGTGTAGCTCCGATCGATGATAAGATGCGAGAAAACCATTTAAGATGGGTTGGTCATTTGCAAAGAAGATCAGCAGATGCACCAGTTAGGAGATGTGATTGTTGGGATGTTGAGCCGGTTAAGAGAGGGCGAGGACGCCCCAAGAAGTGTTGGAAAGAGACTATACGAAGGGATCTTAGTTTTTGGATATAATCTCGAGATTGACCCAAGATAGATATGAATGGAGGCGAAGAATCCATGTAGTCGACCCTAGTTAATTGTGGGAAAAGACTTTATTGTTGTTGTTGTTTTTGAAAAAATGCATAACCAAATAATTCTGAATATTCTCCCGAATATTGAATATTTGTTATTCACTAACCCCTCCGCCTGAATACCGAATACCAACTTCTACAACACTGGTTTGTATCTTTCGTTCGATGAATATGTACGAGCCCCCTATTTTTCCTTAAAAAACATTCCAAACTTACACAATCAAATCCTTATCACAGAGTAGGATCTTTTCTTCCATCATTCACCTTGGTTCCAAGTGAGTATTGCATCCACACCACCGAATCACCTACAGTCCAAGGCTTTAGCTCAGATATTCTCAGCTCCAGTAATGACAACAATAAGAATGTGGTCTTCCTTATTACTTGAGGTCAGTAACAATGGGAAATCTGTAACTTGGTATCCCTCACCCTCAAATCTCAGGAGCAAAGAAATGAGCAATCTTTCCATTTCTACTATCATTTACAATCTACATAAGCACATCACCTCCTGCCAGCCTCGTCTTAGGTTTGGTTTGGCCCTCTCATATCTAAGCAGGAACAAATTCCTGCCTTTCTAACAACCAGTTCTTAGTATACACATCTTGGTATGGAGATTATGCTGGTCTTATAGTACGAGGCATAGAAACCGGACTGGCAAGTGGATGTGATTTGAACTTTGCTGATGCAGCATATGGAGGTGATCTGTAAGGCACCATGTCTTTTATACCGAGAATGTAATCTCTGCTACTAGTTTCTAAGTTGCATTTGTCTGTATTCTTTTTCCATCTTATAATAGCCCATGAAGCCTTATTAAAATTTAAAACCTGGGGAATATTAATGGATAGGCCAGTACATTTGCAGTATGAGAGTCTTGAACATGGATCTTCCATGGTTCAAATCCCCTTCTGTGAATGGTAAGACAACGGGGCCAGTTGTAACCATAGATGTTAAGGCGCGCGCCTAGGTGCCCAGGCGCCTCAGGCCGTGCGCCTAGAAAGCACGTTTTTCTTTCATAGAAAATGGCGCACGCCTTGGGTCGCCTGGGCGTCAAGGCGCGCCTGGGCGCCTAGGCGACTTTTTTTTATGCGTATTACACATATATCGCATTTTGAAAATGCGATATACATAGCGCATTTACAAAATGCGATATACATAGCATATTTTCAAATTGCGATATACATGTCGCATATTTGAAATGCGATATACTCGTTCGACCCTGTTTTACCCCACCGCATTCGACCCGACCTCATTCGACCCTTCTTTTTGCAAAACCCCTTGCGTCCTACCTGTCTCATCCGCAACCGCATCCCTACCTCCTCCAGCGGCCTCCCTCCTCCGACGACGACCTCCATCCTCCTCCGACGGCCTCCATACCTCCTCCAGCGATCTCCCTCTTCCTCCAACGGCCTCCTTCCTCCTCCAGCGGCCTCCGCCTCCCTACCTCCTCCAGCGGTCCAACGGCCTCCCTCCTCCTCTGGTGACCTCCCTACCTCCTCCAGTGGCCTCCCTCCTCCTCCAGTAGCCTCCCTGCGTTCTCTTGCTCTCCCATTGTAGAATGACTTCAATGGAATCCTTGGATGGGGATCCCATTCCTAATCTGACTACACCAACCCCATCTACTGTGCAAAGGCCTGGGGAAATTGATCCCCGCTTCACCGACAAGATGAATGATCCATGCTTGAAAGCAACATCGAAGGATCCCTGTTGGAAGTACTCTTTTTGGCCGAATACACTAGACAAGAATAAGGTGCAATGTGCATTCTGCGGCCACATTACTAATGGTGGCATCAAAAGGCAGAAGGAACACTTGATTGTTGGTTATCGAGATGTATCTATGTGTCCAAAAGCCACTGTGGAGATTAAGAAAGAGATGGCTGACTTCAAAAATCGTAACAAGAAGAGGAAGATAGTCGTTGATTACAGATATAGTGGAGTTGATTCAAACATTCCAGATGCAGATGATGGTAATCATGGTGAACATGTAGTCATCTTGGATGACTCACAACCTACGGCTACAACAGGTAAAAACATTAAATCTAGTTCTGATTCATGTTCTGCAAATAGGCCACCTGTACGGAAGGATCCACACGGCAAGGGTCCTATGGACTCGTTTAGTTCTGCTAGCCCATGGGAGGTTGTGGCACAAAGGAAGGCGGCAAGGGCTCGTGGTGAAGCACAACAAATTACAATTGAGTTTGCTTTAAAAAAGGATGCTACACACACAGGTGGCATAGGATGTCATAGCCGAGCTATTCTATACTGGTGGCATCCCTTTTAATGTCGCACAACGAGAAGCATTTGAGGTAGCAATGGAGGCTATTGTCCAAGCTGTGAGCGGATTTATTCCTCCATCTTATCACCAATTGCGAAAGCCCCTACTTGAAAGATTATATGCAATAACCAAAGATTTGCAGGTGAAGCATGAAAGCCATTGGAGGACATATGGATGCACGATTTTGTGTGATGCACGGACTGATAAACGACAACGAAGTCTAATAAACTTCCTTGTTCTCCAGAAGGGTCATTTTTTATTTATGCAAAGAATGCAACATCCGATATACACACTGGGGAGTATGTGTTCAAATTGATAGACGATGATGTGGAGATGGTGGGTGAGGAGAACATTATACAAGTCGTCACCGACAATGCAAGCAATTTTGTTTTAGCAGGAAAGCTACTGATGGAGAAGAGGAAAAAACTCTTTTGGACTCCATGTTTTGTACATTGCTTGGATCTGATGCTTGAGGATATTTCCAAGTTACAGAAATTTGCAGGAGTTATCAAGAGGGCCAGAAAAGTAACAACGTATATTTACCAGCATATTCGGTTGCACGATGTGTTTCGACAATTCAGTGAGGATCACCAAGAGCTGTCTAGAAGCGGAGTTACCCGCTTTGCTACCAACTACTTGACCCTTACTAGTTTGTTAAAGCAAAAAAAAGCGTTGGTGTCTTTGTTTATTTCTGATGTGTGGAACACTAGTTCTTGGTCGAAAACACATGATGGGAAATATGTCTATCAAGCTATGATGATGAATACTTTTTGGGAAAAATTGAAGATTATCTTAGAGTTGTGCAACCCATCGTTACTGTGTTGCGTTTAGTGGATGCTGACGAGAAGCCACCCATGGGATACATTGCTAGGGCATTTGACACTGCAAAGGAAATGATTATTGAAAACTTTGGCAGGAAGGAAACAAATTACATGCCTATTCTACAAATTATTGATTCTCGCTGGGATAATCAGATGGCTCATCCTTTGTATGGTGCAGGATGTTTCTTGAATCCTGCATTTTATTATAAAGTGAAGGAGGACAACAATGAGGCATTGATGGGAAGGTATGAAGGTGATTTCATATTTTGCCTTGAGAGGATGGTTGATGATCCCGATCAACAAGACGTGATATGCTCTGAAATGGAGGTACACAAAGGAGCTCGTGGTATGTTTGGCAGGGCAATTGCTATTAGACAAAGGGAAAAAAACCTCCATGTAAGTTATATTTTATTATTTATATTGAATGATTTAATGGTAATGTGTGTTTACATTGTAGACTTATTGTGTAGTGGAATGATGGGATACTTATGGAAGTCTCACCCCCGCTCTAAAGCGGGTGGCAAAGAGTATTTTGGATCTATGTTGCACATCTTCCTCTTGTGAACGCAATTAGAGTGCTTTTGACTTTGTATGTATCAAAAACACTTATAAATTTACAAATATAAATGCCAAATTTATACTTGTAAATTTACGTAATACTTGAATGAATGTGCAGATCCACACAAATAGGAGGAATAAGTTGGAGGTTGATAGACTTTCCAAGCTTGTTTACATCCAATACAACAAACAACTTGAGGAGAGATTCAAAAATAGGAGGCTGGGGAATTTAGCAAAAAAATTTGATCCAATTGCTCTTTCAGAGTTAGATTGGTCAAGTGAAGGGATGACAGATCTTGACGTGGAACCAGAGGTTTTACCGGGGCTTACACTGAGGGTCATTGATGAAGCATTATGTGCTTCTCAAGCATATGAAGGTTCTCGTCCTAGAAGGAGTCAACCACAAGAACAACCAAGCACTTCAGCACGTGTTAGTCTTCGTGGTCGTGGTCATCGTGGTACTCGTCGTGCACATGTGATTAGGCGACAATATGTACCTCCTCATATTCCGGACGATGAGGAGGAAGAAGACGAGGAAGATGATTGGATGGATCTAAATGATGACGGCCAAGAGCAAGATGGACATGAAGAAGAAACTAACATGTGTGATGATGATGATTGAAGCATTAGATTATTGTCTTTCAGTCTTTGAAATATTGTGTTATGCCAAACAATTTATCTGTATTTTTAGTACATTTTCTCCCTTTTTTGTTTGTGCCAAACAATTTGTCTGCATGCCAAACATAACTTGTTTAATTATCTATGTCCTGATTCCTTTATGTGTTGTGATTCTTCATTCTTGTGATTAATCACTAATGTTTGGTTATGTTAGAGTTATTAGATTTACATTTATGTTTGTAACCCCCTATGACCCTTTGAGTTCTGTAACCCCTGTGACCTTTCGGGTTCTGTAACCCTTGTACTCTACAAGGTTTTCTCTCTATATAAGAGACCCTAGCTCTATGAAATATATATCTCATTCATCTCATTCGTCTCTCTTCTCAACATGGTATCAGAGCCACGATCCTAGACCATAGCCTAATACCCTAAATCCGCCGCCACCACCAGCCCTCTCTCCACTGACAAGGAGAGAGGGCTGGACCTCCCGCATCGCTCATGGGTTCCATGGTCTCGCGCAAGGTAGTCCAAGTCCCCAACATCACCAACAACACCTAAAGCGCTGCCCGAGGCTCCAACAGCTCCAGCCACATCTCTTGTGTCGGCGGCACCGCCTGGAGCCCCTCCTCTCCATCAACCATTGCTTCACCACGACTTATTTCTCCCAATGACGTCTGCTGCCCTACCACAACTGATAGACTGACACTCCAGACTACTACTCAGATCATCCGTCTTCACCGAGCATCGACTTCTTCGTCAGGGCGTATACTTCTTCTTTTACGACCCGACTACTACTCCGCGATGGACTTCTTCTATAGTGATTCTTCTCCAGGCACGACAGAGATATGTTCCGGTGACCTGCAGGCACGACAGAGATACGTTCCGGTGACCTGATATTGCAGTGACTCTACAGGCATGACAGAGATACGTTCCGGTGACCTGAAAGCCACAGACCCGTCCTCGAGCGAGGTCTTCTACCAGCAGCGGACATATATTCTTATGGTGCATCGTGTGAAGATGTGGTGCATACTTTTTCTTTTAGTTACAAGCTGCAGCTTTCTCAGCTCCAACTTGAGGGGGAGTGTTAGAGTTATTATATTTACATCTATATTTGTAACCCTTCGGGTTCTGTAACCCCTGATGACCCTTCGGCTTCCGTAACCTTCTGTGTCCCTTCAAGTCCGTAACCTCCAGTGACCCTTCGGGTTCCGTAACCTTTGTACTCTTAAGGGTTTTCTCTCTATATAAGAGACCCTACCTCTATGGAATAAACATCTCATCCCATCTCATTTTATTCCTCTTCTCAACACCACTGACAGACCGACAACTCCAGATTTCTACAAGATCATCCGTCTTCATCGAGCATCAACTTCTTCGTCGAGGCGTATACTTCTTCTTTTACGACCCGATCAGTTCTCGCGCTGGACTTCTTCTATAGCGATTCTTCTCCAGGCACGACAGAGATATGTTCCGGTGACCTGCAGGCACGACAGAGATATGTTCCGGTGACCTGATATCGCAGCGACTCTACAGGCATGACAGAGATACGTTCCGATGACCTGAAAGCCGCAGACCCGTCCTCGTGCGAGGTCTTCTACCAGCAGCGGACTTGTATTCTTCTTATGATGCATTGTGTGAAGATGTGGTGTATACTGTTTTTTTTTTGTTACAAGCTGCAACTTTCTCAGCTCCAGCTTGAGGGGGAGTGTTAGAGTTATTAGATTTACATTTATGTTTGTAACCCCCTATGACCCTTTGAGTTCCGTAACCCCTATGACCCTTCGGGTTCTGTAACCCTTGTACTCTCCAGGGTTTTCTCTCTATATAAGAGACCCTAGCTCTATGAAATATATATCTCATTCATCTCATTCGTCTCTCTTCTCAACAGGTTAAATGATATTTATTACTCTAACACTCTACTTACTATGTATTTATAAATACAAAAGTTCTTAACAGAAAAATAAATCCAATACTTACTGTAAATTTAAAAAAATATACTAATTGATGACGCATCTCCAAAATGCGACATGCGCTTAAAAAAATAAAAAATGATGTCGCATTTGAGACATGCGACATCCATTTTCTTTAAATAATTATATGCCGCATATCTCAAATGCGATACGTAGGTCACATTTTGGGAGACGCCCAGGCGTCCAGGATTAATGCCTTGTCGCCTTGCCGCCTTATAACCATCCTGACCAACCACTGAAGATCCAAGAGAAGATATTGTTTGGTCAACAAATCAGGTGATTTCAAGTGTTACCATGAGATTTGCCAGTATATCACCAGGTGCACATCCTTACCATACGATTTTCATTCTTACCAACCTTAGCATTGAGATATCAAGTGATTCAAACATGTTTTTTTTACCAACGCGCACACTTTGTTACATCTAAAAACACAATGTTACCACGACATTCATATTTTTACCACTGGATTTACATTCTTACCGGGAAAAACTCATTATGAAGAGAGTGGTTTACTGTCCAAAACAACATCCTCCCTTGATCTTCAATGAACTATCGTGATAGGCACATCAGATACTGATGTGATATCGCTCATGTTAGAAAATAGGAAGCGGAAGCGGAATCAGAGAACAAAGAAAATAAACATGTAACACAAGAATTTTAACGTGGAACCCTACTCCCTAAGGAGCGGGATGAAATCACGGGAGAATCCCTCAAAGGGGCGGATATTGCATTCATTTTTCTCAATGGATACAAAGGTCTGGGGCTCTTTATATAGTCTCCACAGAGCCCCTAAGTCCCACCACTGGTAGATGTGGGACTAAACTCTTGGATGGGGTAAATGGATCTTGGAGAGATCCATTTACCTATCTCCCATACATATGACGTACAACCAAATACTCCAACACACCCCCTCAAGCTGGAGCATGCAATGCTCAGCTTGGACAAACGGAAAGAAACTCAATCCACGTTACAGGACACTCCAGACAATATCAACCCAACGCGCACAACTGCTGCTGTCGAGGACGTTGCTTCTCATGTCGTGCAGGTGAGGAGGACGAACGGGCTGGAGTGCGAGTCAACTGAATCTCCTCATCGGAGAGCATGTGCTCTGAACTGCGCCTGCCAGAGTCACTGCAACTGAAAAGAGTCCTCTCGTCGGTGTACTCTAGTCCACCACAACATGTGGATAACTGCTCCATCTCTGAAAAGGGCCGAACTGAAAAGACCGAGAGTCCACGGCCGCTGGAGAATGGAGTATGAAAGAAGTCTCCTCATCGGAAAACTGGGTCTCTCCCATCTGGCTCAGAGAATGGTACACTACTCCGGAGTACCTATGATACCACATGAAAACCCTTGCCAACATGGCATAGGGAATAGTCCTCTACTCTGGAGTCCCTATGGCTCACATGAAAACACTGGCCAAAACATAAGAAAAGATGGGGACCACTACAAAAGATGGCAAACATGTGCACATCTGAAATAAGACCGCATTCATGTGCGTGTCTGAAACTGTAGACTCGGAATCAATCGTCGAGTCTGATCAACTGAGTAACTGTAGAGTCTGAGAAAATCTGGCCAGTCTACATCTGATATCTGGATCTGCAACAGGACCTGTAGTAACTCTACATAATACTCCCCCTTTCTCCCACACTTGTCGGAAAACATGGACATCGATCAAGTTGGGAGAAGACAATAATATGCGGAAACAATACCAATTAGCCGGTCACATCTTTTTTTTCGGCTTTTGCAAATCATTTTTTTTGCATTTTTTTCCAAAATGCGTATGGCTTTTTCCATTTTTTTGTACGAGCCTCTTTTTTTTAAAACATATAAGCCATTGAATTTTTTTACAGCTTCTCCTTCTCAATTTTTTTGAAAATAATTTTTTTCGCAAACATGCGTACGACCCTCTCTTTTTTTATTGTACGTGTCTCTTATTTCTTTTTTGGTTGTTGTTGCTTTTTTTAAATATCTTGGCCCAAATATAGGGCCCACGAACTTAGCCCAAATGCGGGCTTCTCTCTCTCTCTCTTTTAACTCACGGTAGGCCCCCTTAGCCCTTACAATAAAAAAAACATCTATCCCTTTTTTTAAATCGGCCGAAAAATATAGCCCCCCCCCTTTTTTTAATTGCCCAACTCTTAGGGTTCCCACGATTGTTGGTTGATCAGATGCCCATGCCGCTTGCAAGAGGGCTGCCCCGACTGGAGGATACTGCCTGGATGTTGCGTCAAGCCATGCGAGGGACCTGGCGACGCCGGCATGATCTGGAGGAAAGCTGCGCCTCGCAGATGTGGAGGCGGCCAGACGGGTTGGCCTGGACTGCAAGGAAGAGAAGGTCTCGTGCCGCCTGCGCGAGATCTGGAGATGCGATGTGGCTAGGACTTGATGTTGATGACCATCCATGCAGAAAATAGGGTTTCAAAAAATAAAACCCTAGACCATGAATCCAGCCAGAGTTAAGATAGAACAAGAATCGAACAAGAACAACAGATCTTCACATAAGTTACATAGAATTGAATTTCGAATAAATAAAAATTTAAAATCCTGAAAAACCGACCCGCTCTGATACCATGTTAGAAAATAGAAAACGGAAGCGGAATCAGAGAACAAAGAAAATAAACATGGAACACAAGAATTTTTATGTGGAACCTTACTCCCTAAGGAGCGGGATGAAACCACAGGAGAAGCCTTCAAAGGGGCGGATATTGCATTCCTTTTTCTCAATGCATACAGAAGGTCTGGAGCTCCTTATATAGCCTCCACAGAGCCTCCACGTCCCACCACTCTTGAATGGGGTAAATGAACTCCCATACATATGGCGTACAACCAAATACTCCAACAGCTCACAGCAGGGGATCAGATTGCAACCCATCTTTCCTAAGTCTTGGTGGTTGGCTTGTATTCTCATTTCAGTTTGATGACACTATTAGTCTCCCATTTTCATCATTTTCTTCGGAAAAAAGAAGGGTGAATTCAAATCGGAATTACGTAACAGGGATAAAACTTATAAAAATATTTTTTTAATGAAAGGAGTATAAAAAGAAATTATATATATTTAGAATAAAATTAAAAAAAGGGACCTTCTTGTGCGGTTTAGGGTTTAAGAGGATGGTACCGGCGAGTTTGGTGATGGAGGCGCAGAGAGAGGAGATCCACGAGTACATGACGTACCCAATCACCTCTCCCTGTGCAGAGGAAGCGTAGAGAATCCCCGCGTTCCTCCTGCGGAGCTCGTCGTGCAGGGATCTGTACATGGATTCGTGCTTGGGGAAGATCCTCCTCTCCATCCTGGCGATCTCCTCCACCACTTGCTCGTTGCAGCGCCCGCCTCGAGGATCGAGCTCTGCGATCACGGCGCCTCGGGCGCTGCTCGACATTCTCGCAACTGGCGTGGTGATGCCCTCGATCAGATCTAAGAGGGAGCAGCTCATCTGTGATGTTCCCTTTTTTTTCGCAGAATAATTACGAGAAATCCAACCTATAGAATAATTATGGCTTATTACAATACAGATGTATCTACTTGATCAGATACTTGATCCTTATGCACCATCTATATTTAACAAGCCATTATGTTAAGAAAAAATAAATACTAAATTAAACATTAATTTAAAAATCTTGTATAATAAGATTATTATTATATAAAAAAATTAATTTATACTTATTACTTGATATTCAATTTCTATTTACATTATAAAATACAAAGATCTTTATGAGATGTTGAATAAGAGATATTATACACTTATTTTAAAAATAAAAATCAAAATTTGTATAAAATAAACGTACAACAATTAAAAAATTTTGTCTAATAGATTAATATTGTATAAAAATGTATATGTGTTACTTATATAAATAATGTGGAGTATTTGCAGAATTAAAATGATCTACAATTAAAATAGGAGAGAGAATATGAATGTAAAATAGTCAAAGGGGGACAAGCCCAAAGCAGCACCTCTGGTATCGATTTGGAGACTACACTCCAAATTGGCACCGCAGGTAGCACCTATGTGCCTATTTTTTAAATTATGTTATCATGCTAGCTGATTAATTAAATACAATTATTTTAATAATTATTTAAAAAATACTTAATTATGTGTTTTTTTCGGATTTTTACACGTATACCCTTCTGAGTTTCTCCAACAACGTTTATGCCCTTAACTATATTTCGTAATTACGCTCATACCCCTACAGTATTACAAAATTCGTAGGGACCATATGTTATTACACTATCCATATATTATCACACTAGTAGAACGGTAATATGTGAATTTTGTAGGACTGTAGGGTAAAAATGTAGCGTTAACACCTCCCCGCTAAATATCTACTTAATAGATACTTTCACACCACTATACGCTCGGTTATAAGATAGGCATGCATGTGTTATTCACTACAAAATGTATGGTCGAGGTAACATTGGCTAAAAGAAATTCATTGACCAATTTCTATGTGTTAGTCCTTCAGCAAAATTAATGTTGGAAAATAGAAATAAGAATGAGTTTTTAATAGATTTGTGATTATAACATAAAATGAAGAAAAATGGAGCAAATCAAAACATCATTGTTTGTAGTTGATAGTTGAACACGAGAGAGAGAATTTACGGCATTTTTTTTTTCTTTCTACCACTTCCAAGAAAGAGACGATGGAAACAAGATTAAGCCTCGAGGTGGTCGACATGTAAGCTTAATTCTTATGAAGAGAAATTGAATTAATACCTTTATATGTTTATATGATATATAATTGGGATTTTTACCTGGCAGACCATACAATCTTTGTCAATTACCTCCACAACCTTTGAAACAACCTAATTCCCCCTCACCTCTGTAAACTTAATAACCCTTACCCCACAGACCTTGTGGTTAACCCCCATCCATTTATCCATTAAAACTGGCTGGATTCCATTACATTTTTTATATCAAGGATCTTTACACCCATACCCCCATAATTAGCACCATCCCGAGCAGTGATCCTCCTCCCAGCCCCCTCCCCTGAGCCCTGCACCTAGCTGCCCCCCCCCCCCCCCTCTTCCCCTACCACCTCCCCTGCCTGCCGCTCGAAGCCCCCATTGCACCCAGCTGCCCCCCTTCCCCCGCCGCCTCCCCTGCCCGCCGCTCGAAGCCCCCCTGCGCCCAGCTGCCCCCCTCCCCTCCCCGACCCGCCGCTCGAAGTCCCCCATGCCCAGCTTCACAGCCTCCACACACCCCCGCCCCCCTGCCCGACGCTAGAAGCCCCCCCCCCACCCCCCGCGCCCAGCTCCCTCTCCCCCACCCTCCCTGGTCGTCGCTCGACCTCCTCCCCCCCCCCCCCCCCCCCCCCCCCCCCGTTTTGATCCGAGAACTCAGATCCGAATGATTTTGATCGAATAACGGAGGAAGAGGAGCTACAGTAGCCCTCGACCTGCTGAGGATGTACAGAACGGAGGCGGACTGTCTGTGTCCGCCCCCCTCCAAGTTAGGCCAAGATGTGTCAATTTAACGACAGGATTTGTAAGGTAAGACGGAGCAAGTTTACGGGGTCGAGGGAGGAATTAGGTTATTTCAGAGGTCGTAGGTAATTGGCAAAGATTATAGGGTCTGCTGGGTAAAAATCCCTATATAATTATAAACAAAATACATTCACGGCTTTTCAATTCATTATTAAGGGGTCCTAAATATTTTTGTTGCTCTAGTCATTCTTAAATCATGAGAGGGTTAAGTTCAAAAGTTCAGAAAATTGCCATAAAATATTGATTTTTAATATTATATTAATGACTCGAGTTGCATGTATAACTAAAAGTTCACAGTGAAGTTAAAGGATTAAGTACTTTATGTGATAAAGTAATGATTTGTTAGTTTAATAAGATTTTGCAAAAGTTTATAACTACATGTAATTACTGACAAAAAAAGTTCATTAAATATCCTATTCTTAATCAATAAAAAATCCCAATCATGTAATATTATCTTTTACATAATAGGCAGGTAAGGACATGGTAAAATAAAACTCTAACTAGTAAGTAAGAATCAAAGAAGGATCCGATTGATTATAAAATTTTATTAGTATTCTAAAAATTCATTTATCAATCGAATACTCCCAAAAGAAGTTATTTCTTACTAAGTTTCTTAAATATAACCTATAAAAGACATAAACACATAATTCTCTTTTAAACATCTTCATATCGTTATATAATCAAGGTGGCGCCTCGGTACTGCCTTACCGTCCCACAACCTCAATATCATGTCAGAAAATCAATGCATAAACCTCACTGAAGTAGTCTACATCGAGGCTATATTCCCTCAACACTGCATCCACGCAGGCCTCAACACCTCGAGGTGGGTTTTTTAAAATCATGAATGGAAAGGAAAAGAAATGAACTAAGCCTTCTCCCACTATTGGTAGAGTCGGCTACATTGATTCTTGCTCAAATCCATGTTGAAAGATTCGACTATTTTTTACGCTGGTCGTCGACTACCTGACGCAAGCTCTGGAAGAGTGGGATCTGAACCATGATCTTTTGTGTGGTAGACACACTGTACTACCACTAAACCATTAAGTGGGGTACTACCACTAGACCATTAAGTGGAAAGGAACAGAAAGCAACCGGAAAATGGTAGAATAACTACTAACGTGCCAATTTGTTAGTATTAAGGTTGGGCTTTAATACTTTTTGATAATGAAAAGTTATGGGTAAATTATAATTATAATAAGTCGATATAAGATTCAAAGTCATAATGTCCTTAACGATCAAGCAAACTAAATATTCATACATCACCTGACGACAGATTCTCTTTGGGATAGAGTTAAGTTCTTGCACTGATCATGAAGGAGAAATATATACAGACCTACGACACAGCAGTCACAACAGCCACGGAGAAAAGCAGGGCCAAGAACATCACGCAAAGTTCTAATTTCCTACCACAAGAAAGCAAGAAACAATCTTTCCCGCATCCCTCAACCCCAAAATCCTTGAAAGAATAAATAAAATCGAGTGAAAAGAATCCAAAGAAACCAGGAGGTAACCGCGAATTTAGGCAGCTCATCCATCCATGTCTTTACTCTTCTTTTTTCTCGCCTGCGCCTTCCTTTGATGATTTCCTCTTCATCCGCGTAAATGGCCCGATCGTATGGTCCATGATGTACATATAAATAACCTGGCTCCATGATCTGTAAGACTTCAAGCTCTCGTAGTACTCCGGTGCGATATCCTTTACCTTGTAGAGCCTGCTTCCAGGGATCCTGGGGAAATCGTGGTGCTCGTTGTGATATCCCACGTTCCATGTCATCAAGTTCAGAGGCCCGTAGTATGAATAAGTTTCTTGGTCTGGGTGGAAGACGTAGTGCTCGGAAATGAAGTGTCCTGCCATAGGATGCATGCCCCCTCCTACGAACGTGGCAAGGATCAAGTAGGCAAAGGATTTCCAGCCCCAGAAGTAGACCATCGCTGCATCCAAGGCAAGTTGGGCGATCAAGTTGATGAACTCCCATATCCCTGGAGGCTTTGGTTTGAGGAAGAGCGGGCGCAGCGCATAAAAGAAGAGCTGCAAGACAACCCATATGGATTTGGTGAAGGCATTGGTGACCAAACGTGCCTCGGTTTGGCTGGGGACATCCATGTCAATGCCATCTACACCCTGGAATCGGTGGTGCTCCAGGTGGTACTTCTGGAAGGTCACTGACATAGGGACACCGATCGGGAGATTAGCGAAGATCCCGAGCCAACGGTTGAGGACAGGAGTAGAGAAGGCAAGATTGTGGCTGAGCTCATGTATGGCTAAGAACAGATTGTGGTTGAGGAATGACCCGAAGAAGTACGCAACGGTCAAGATCTTCAGCCAGCTTGCATTCTGGAGGGTGGTCGCAGTCCATAACTGAAGCAAGACAACTCCAGTAATCTGTGACCATAGAATATCAGCCAAGAATTAGAAACAGCTGCACATACCAAGCTAGGTACAACTACATTCTGGGAATAAAGACGACTGACTACATTCAACAAAGAGCTTAAAAGTTAAGAACATGGGAAAAGGGATCATTTCATGCTAAAATTTCCTAACAAATCAGAGGATTGTATGCCAGCAAACTTGCTAGCAACATCATATGGGATAGCTATTGAGTTATTCAAATCAAACCAAATAAATATTCTTCCTAATTTATTGCACAGCTCGTGTTTCAACTATCATAACGATCCGCCGTAGTTTTGGTTCCCTGGACGCATACTAGGTGTTCTAATTATAGAGTACCATTGAAATATATGGTCATGCTAATTGTTCATGCAATGTCTATAGATCTATATGTTAGATAATTGTTCATAGGTTTGTTACAGTTACTTGTGTATATGCATATCATCCTCCAGTCAAAAAGAGGTTGGTACAGAATATTTTGCAATTCTACCCAAATTCACAGAGAAAATTAGCAGTTTAAAACGGTTCAAATCTAACTATCATTCTCAAACAAAGGCAGAAAGAAGCTAATTTGACAGCAACCAACATTCCAATATCTTAAATTTAGGGCATTAACGAGCCATTGGGGAAAAAAGAAGCAAAAATGTCGATTACCTTAAGGAAAGCCCACGGATCGGGACCAAAGAGCTCCCTAATCTGTGGGTACTTGGAGAGGATCTCCTTCCTCCTGGGAAGCGTGAGGCTCGTCGGTGTAGGACCAGAAGAAATCTGTGGCCATCTCCCCTCCACCCATGTTTCCACTTGCAGCACCACCTCTCCCTCTCCAGGAGAAGAAGGGGCAGAGGAGGAGGAGGAGGAGGAGGAGAGGAGAAGAACCCTTTTGCTGTCGATCTCCGTTCTCCCCTCCCCTCCCAAAAAGATTGGATCTTGGGACGTGGAGGAGTGGATCTCTGGTTGGGAAGGCGATGCGGTGCGCATTTTGTCGTGGTAACCGGAGGTGGTGCTGCAATTTTCTTTCCTTGGGATTTGTCTCTTTTAGGACGAGGGGACATGAAACGTTGCTACTTTATAGGGATTTTAGGTCAACCATAAAAAGGCATTAGGGTGCGTTTGGTTGGGGGTTACCCTCCACTTTGGGTGGGTTACCCCCCAAAACTCATATTTCCAACCCACTAGTGGGGCCTACTCTATTTCCAACCAAAAAAATATATATTATACCATCATATCATCTAAAAATCATAAAATACTCAACTTATACTCAATATTCCAAACTTCAATACAATCACATCACAACAACCACCCACTTTTTCAAATTCCAATACAATCATACCATAATAACTACCAACTTTTTCAAATTCCAATCACATCAATACAATCACATCACACAAACCCTCCCCAACCCTTAACCCACCAACCAAACACACAAACATAAAACCGGGTTATCCACCCCTGGATAACCCACGAACTAAACGCACCCGATTTTGAACCTAATATGATTTAAAATTTTATCAATTTTGGATTCTCATGTTCGGACCAATAAGATGGTGATCGAGAAGATGTTAATAATTTATTAAATTTGGAAAAAAATCAATTCGACCTGTGATCAGTTTTGTTAGTGTAATCCAAGTGAGTCCAACTGGATATGACTAGCATTTTATATAAATAAATATGTATTATGCTACATCATATAACTATTTGTATATCTTACAAAACCATTATGTATGTCGAAATAAATATTTTGAAAGGGAAAATAGGGTTGCCCTTTGGATGGAGCTAACTTGGCTTCCCTACCCCCATTTTCTATATATTTTTTTATTTATTTGAAAAATAAATCCGTGAAAATTCATCACTATGTCCTTATATTATGTCATTCTAGTTTCCTTAGAAATAGAGACGCATACGACCTCCATCTAAATATTTATTTTTTAACGGTCGCAGAATTGCTGAAATCGACCATGTCTGAATGGAGGCTGTAGGAATCTCTGTTTCACACAAAATTTGAATAGCATAATATAAGAATATAATAATGAAAATCTACGGAAGTATTTTTTAAAAAATAAAAAATAAGGGGAAAATGGGACAGAGGAGCCAAGTTAGCTCCTCCGAAGGGGACAACCCTATTTTGAAATTATTATTAAAAATAATTGATGACAAAGATTGTTAACTTGTTGCTTCTCATGATACGATGACGGATACTTCTTTCTAGTATGAAGATATTATATGTCGTTGTCGGAAAGGGATGGCTACATGAAACAAGCGAGGAACGGAGAGATGACACTCGCGAAGAAGGGACAAAGAGGCAACATTAAGTCATTGGATTGTGTGTTTTAAAGTCAACGGGAGAAGACATATAGACCCTATTGTTGGAGCTAACCATTGGCGCCCTGCTCTTGCAAAAGAAGTGTCATATCTAAACTTCTTACGATCTGGATACTCAGTAATATTCATTCGTACATCATGATTAATATTCATAATGTAAAGCATAAAAATTAAAGAATAAAAATGATCCAACAATAATATATATTTATAGTTCCTAAAATTTTCACAAATTTACATAAATTCCACAATATTTTTGTATGACTGAAAACTTAAATTACGGAAGTTATAAAGGTAGTACAATAACTAGTAGAACTTTACTAGTGAAATTATATCATGAAAACTGATACAAACTGCGAAAGCTTAAGTCATAATTGCCGCTTAATAACTTGCAAACCTAGACAGATTTTCAAAGAAGTACCTATGAGCAGAAAACTCGGTATAGCTAAAACCAGATAACAATACTACAGTAACTAGAAGGTTAAAAGAGTAAAGAAAGCTGTATTCGTGTTCCATCATTTATCATCATCGTAATTCACTATCTCAAACCATCTGTAAAGATTTTTAATATAAGTTCCATCAATTCGCTACTTATACTTCACGAATATTTTTATTATTAACAATATCATGAACTCTTTAATTATACATTTACTATATGATCTGTTGGGGTTAATCACATATGTATATACACAGAAGTGTATTGTACAAGGCATCTTTCATCATTTAGCGGCTGAGTTCAAATCATAATAATGTGATCCCAACAGTAATATTATGAACTGGAGCGACCAACTCGGACAAACAAACCATAAGTGAAACTTCAACCCATTTCCCTCTAGCTTACCTGCTACAAGAGGAATACACGGAAACGAGTACGCCACAACCAAATGGTACGGTCGAATACACCTTGATGACTCCCATATCCATCAATATTATATCGAGATCTAAGACCTCTATCTAAACCAAACAACAAATAAACCACCAAATTAAATGAAATAACATTATACACTATGTATATGATTAGTGTTAGCTAATGTAATAGAAATAGACAAAGATCATTTTGTAAATAATGTATATATGTGACTTTGTGTTCCTGTTATTTTATATATTTTCTATACAATTATAAAATCTCTAAAAATTAGATTAATATTATAAATAATATAGTGTAAATATAGTCCAATTTTAAAATACAAAAAAAACAAAACAACTAAAATTGGTGTTTTTGTGTGTTAAAAATACCAATAAAACAATGCTATATACATATGATGTATTTTGGTTTTAAATTTCATATGAAAGTTATAGATCAAAAACTCGTGACTGAGATTATAGAACCGCTATTTACGCTAGGTGTTGGGATAATCGATCTTCTGCCTAATTCGTGAACCTGCATTTGCGCCCGCCTAATGGCTCTGCTTTCTGCCCCCTGTAAGTCCGCCTAAGGTCAGCCCGCCACTCAGAGCTTCTCAGAAAGCAAGTCGAGATCCATACGACCCGAAGCATAGATGGGGGTATCAACATAATGGAGACTACTATGTATTGACTTTCCACAATGGTCTACAACTATTATATCTATATTGTCAGCGAGGCAAGAAAGCAAGAAGGCTGGGCCAAAATCTTGTCAGTGGCATTTCTTGTATATACTCTAACCACCGATTCATGAAAATTCGGCGCTCCACGAAAAAACATAGGGCTCGTCCCTGGTCCTATCTTTCCAGCTACTTCATCCCTGGACTTCAGGAAGGCAAAGAAGGTACCCTGGTTCTAGTTAAAGCGACGAAAGTTTCTGCCTAATCGTCACATAGACACAATACAATTGTCATTTTCTTTGGCCTTTGCATTCAATTCTTTTTGGTTTAATATGGAATGGCCAAATTGCATGAGCAATGGGTTTGACGTGTAAGGGGTCCTGTACCCACGACTCAAAATTGCGTTACATGAAAGAGGTTTCCAGACATCCATAGAAAGATTATTGCAAAAGCAAAAATGTTCTGATAAAGACGTTCCTTAGTAATATCATCATGACTCTCGAAGTCATGCACGGTAGAAATACCAAACCAAATACGATGTAGATCACAAAAATATATACAACTATCACGTTGAACACTTTTTTATCTAGCATCATTTTAGATTTTATATTGATTTCTTCTTATTTTCTTTCTTCCTTTTTTTTCAGTAGGCCTTGTGGCTGCTTCTGAGCAAGCCACATGACCAGCTTCCCTTCCACTTCTGCCTGCATTTGTGATCGTCTGATTATCTAATCGGATGGCTGCTATTATCCCACCCGTGCCTTATCAAAGGTCGTCTGATCTAACCATTAAACGGTCGAGCTCAGTTGGACACACGGAGCCATCACACACGCTCGCACCTCTTTTGATCCGATTGTGATGCTTCATCGTCAACCTCCACCAGTTCCATCCCATTGTCGACAACTTCCATCGGTCATTCTTCTCCGAATAACAACCGCCTACTGACGTGCCTTCTCCTCATCACTCTGGTACCATGGGCATCACCATTCAACCCTCATCTTTGCTAGCTCTTTCATAGTCTGTCTCCATGATAGCACAAAAGTTACAACCACTCGAAAATTGACGATCCTATTGACCCTTCACTGAACAAAACCAAGCAGGTAGGTGAATCGATTAGGATTATCAGCCCATGTACGAGAAACCTCCGATCCCCATGTTCCTCCTTTGTGACAGAGAGAGAGGGGGGGATGAGTGAAGAAGTTCTTCAATGAGATCTACGGTCTAGTTCACCGTGTTGCAACCCTCATTCTAGAGCTACTCGAGCTCCACACCTTGCTATTGTGTCGAGCAAAGACCCATGAGCGTTCCAAGCTCCAGCACACGCTCCACTTTCACTTCGATTTCCTTCTCTACCTTGCAGGTAATCGCCGTTCTTCACCCCCTTCATTTTTTCTTGATTTTTATTCGTATCACACATACACACACACACTCGAAACAATATGATTATCCCTACACCTCCATTATGCATCACTGATCTTCGTATACCCTTTAATTCATCCCTTCTCCTTCTCCAAAACATTCCCTGATAACTCCATTCTTCGCCTTGCACAGGTCAAGAACCCATTAGGGCTTTCACTCTGACCACTCGACTCAGCCCTTCATTCCATTCAAACCAATCCCCTTCATTTTCATGCCTCAACTATTCATAGCTAACCCATACAGGTGCTTCAATTCTTTGCTGATCGAAGGGTTGTAAGCCTCTTCGATCTCAAGCTTCGCCTCCAACAAGCAGACATCGACCTACTCCACAGGTCATCCCCATTTTCATTTCTGACCCTTCACCACCTTCGTCGGAGCCTTAACCATCTCCCTTGACATTCAGCGAGGCCATATGATATCGAAGGAGCATTTACGCCTTCACTGTAACCCCCTTTTGTGTCATCATCTGCAAAGGAGCATTAAAGGAGAGGACCAACAGGCACCATTTGATTAAGCCATACTAGCTTTGATCTGACGATCCAGAGCGAGCACTAGCCTCCGATCCAACCTTTCAGCCTCGGTGGGACCAATCCTCGCCCGAGGCTTCACAGTAGCACATGTGGACAAAGCCACCCAATCCATCCGAAGCAGAGCCATCACGTACCCCTCCTCTCTAGGGATGAAAACGATCGGATACGGATACGAATATAGGTATAATCATATCCTTATCCATTTTAAACTATGAATACGAATGCAGATACGAATATTGACGGATGTGAAAAATATGTTACCATATCCTTAAAAACGAATACGAATGTAAAACGAATACGAATCAGATACGAATAATAACAGAAATTTTTAATAGGTTAACTAAAATATCCATGTTTAGGATGGTTCACAAATAAAATAAATATACCAAATATAGTAATTTCACAACAATTACATCAACAATAGTGAATGCAATCATAAAATGTTGTTACACACAGTTATAAATAAATTTGTTACTATACCTATGTACGTAAACGAATATACAAATACGAATGCGAATATTAACGAATGTCAACGTGATATCCATATCCGTATCCGTTTTAAAACGAATACGAATGTTAAAATATGTATAAAACAAATATGATAATGGATCGGATACGAATATATTCACATTTGTTTTCATCCCTACTCCTCCCCCATGTAGGTGGGAAAATTGTAGCGGTTACCCCTCCAGTTCTAGGATATTTACTCTTCAGTCTCCTGCATGTAAAGTATGTGTCTGTCTTGGGCTTTTTGCATCCAGTCTCTGTTGGTTTTCCAAAATTACATAATAGTCCATGCTGGTGCGACTTACTAAATAAGCTCTTGTTTGTATTATTCAGTTAATGTTTAATTAATTTATTTGTGTTTTTATTGCAAAAAGATCCTAAGATTAAATGTTGAATAACTTTGGATTTGAAGTCCAAATTGAATGAAATTAATCTTTGTTTTAAGGATTGGCTAATTCTCTCTCTAATAATATGATGTACTATCTGATGTGATACTTATATATTTCTTTATTAACTAGAGAAGATCACGGATTGTCAGTTGTTGTTTTAAATGCCATAAATAGCACCTAGGCCAAATATTGAATAAAATAGACCCTAGAAAGCTTATTCCATGTAGAATCTAGTTATTTATTTGATCTTTGATTTAGGATCACTAATTCCCTGATTACGTGTTATACCTAAATTGATTGATTTAGGTACTTCGAATTTTGAGTGATGTAGGACTTGAATTTGAGACTAATTTGTATTTCAATTTGAACTTGAGATTACCATTATTCATGAGTTTGATTGTTATTGTTTCTGCATTAAGTCCTCATCCATTATATTTTTATACCATGATATCTATCATTCAAAAAGATAAAAAATAAACTACGCATACACATTGATCATAGTAACACTAGAGTAGATAAATAAGTATTAAGACCTAGATTAGATAGCTTAATAGCTTGTGTCGCTGAGTTCGACCCTAGACTTACCCATGTAAAAATAAAAGCCACATCTCTTCACAGAGATATTTTAGTGTGGTATTGAATAGTTTACTTTTTACCCATACTATAATTCGACCATTTTAATACAATGAAAAGTGAATTATCACACCCTTATGGCAAAGTACGAATTTTTGACTAAGTGTGCACCGTGCCGGGCTTAGGTTCCCGGTCCATTATCGAAGAAACTAGCTCTGACAACTTATTGGGTTCATGCTCAAATCGAGTCTGTTGACAACCACCCAAAATGCTTAAGCTCGAGTTATCAAGTAGTAATTCCCACCATTTATAAAACCACACCCACACTTTGTGAGTTTTAGATGTGGGACTATGTTTGGGGGTATGTGTATTACAACCTCTCTCACTTATATTCGCAACGTCCTCGTTGCAACATGGTCTATCACTTATTGTCAGTGATTGGCGGATGCACGCTCTGGGTAGTTATTTCCTCCTATCTCATTGTAGGGGTGGCTCCATCTCTCGGGTAGCCCTTTCCACTATGAGAGGGAAATTAGCTTTGATACCTTTGTAACGTCCTGAGCTTAGGTCCTCGGTCCGATATCGAAGAAAACTGGCCATGACAACTTGTTGGGTTCAGGTCTAAATGGATCTGTTGTCAACCACCCAAAATGCTTAAGCTTAAATTGCCAAGTAGTAATCCCCACCACTTATAAACCACACCCACATTTCGTGAGTTTTAGATATGAGACTATGTATGAGGGTATGGGTGTTACAAAGTGTGTTACCCACCATAGAACTATAGACATGAACAACCATAGTCCTATAGACCATAAACATGAAAAATCATTTTGTTAGCCATTGTAGTTTATGTGTATGATCACGAATAATATCCTTTGTGGATTTCGTGATACAAGGAAAGAAGATAATATATATGTGCTTCTTGGTGATTATAACGTTATCAATGATTAAATGCCCTGGAGAATTTTTTAAAAGGATTTGTTTTAATCCTTAATGATGTGATAAAGATTTATCGAAGTTCATTTACACGAGATTTTGAGATGACAACTAATGATTGATCGAATAAAAGAGTCTTAAATAGCTCGTTTCCTTGATTTTAAAATGTTATCGTTGAATATGTTATGTTAATCTCAATCCTTTTAGGATTATTATCGATGACTACAATAACATCGATTCATTATAAAAATTTTACCATTAGAGATGATAACTATAATTCTTTTAATTATATCATCAAACAATGACAGACAACCTATTAAGATTGTTATCATCCCATGATAAGTGGATTTTAGATATGGATGAATCTTCTAGAGTAATAATAAAATATTTTTGAATTTTTATCGCATCCACAATATGGAAGACTCTCTTAAGTTTGTTATCACCATAGGCGATAACTATATGATTTATAGTTTGGCATATTTGTTGCTAAAAACAGGTTCATAATTAGCAACGAATGTTATATTCGTTGCTAAAGGTACGCATAAACTATAATTTATTCATTGATTAAAATTTGTAGCATCTTTGCTCAATTTAACAACGATTAGAAGAAAATTCAATGAGGGAATATGATTATATGACTCGTTGATAGGACTCCAATATGATATTGGATGCTAATTCGAAAAAATAAATAATGACAAATTTTCTTATTATAGATATTTAATTACAAAGATATGAAAATGCAGATTAAATTATTTACTATCTTGGACTAATTTTGTTATAGTGAAGGTTAGGGACAAAGTAAAGAATTTTTTGAATAATATTTTCTAATATATAAATATAGTTGCGGTTATGTGATAATTACACAAAATACATGCCTTTATATAGTTCATATTAAAACCATTAAGTACACGTGTATTAATATTTATCCGCAAACTGTTTCTTCTACTATATTTATGCCAATCCATATCGTTTGTATGTGTTCATAGGGGAAAAACGATACATTTGACATATCTATTTATACAAGTATTTGTTTTTTTTTCTACATGTACCCTCATCTTAAGACCAAACACACGAAACCTTATTAGTGTATAATTTGTATAAATACCAAATCCTTGCTGTCTTTCCGAAGCGATAAATGGGCTCGGATTGGATTGGGCTTTTTTTAGCAATACTTTGATTGTGCTTTAAGCTTATTTTAAAGCCCATATGCTTTAATTTTAGTTCATTGTTTTGTGTCTTTCTTATGATTTTATATATACTTAACAAAGAGAAAGAATGATATCCCCAAAAGTGTCTATTTTTAATAGGAATGGCAAATCTTTTTTTTCATGATTAAATGTCTATTGAACTCTTCTATTATCATAGAGCTCAATTCCGTAACTGATACATGAACAATACGAGTCCAAATCTTCCTTTCCTAACTCCTGGAACTTCTTTGTAAGGACTTCCATGTCTCATCCGAGAGATTCACTCAAAGTGGCTCGATTTTCGCTACATTTCAAATATTCTGTCTGTTTCGATGTCTTTTCAAAATCACTAACATACAAGATGATGTTCATAATTCGCAATTACTTATATGTGAGAAGTTAAGAAAGCATCATATGGTGTTGGGGAGGAAAATCAGATGTGCAATCAACTATGAAGAAAAAGATACAAGGTATGATGGTGATCGATCACCTCTCATGATTGTCGAAGAAGAAAGTACAAGATCACTAAGAAGAGGAACTGATACAACTTTCTTTGTCCCTTGCTCTCTTCTTCTTCTTCATCATCCTCTCTCTCTCTCTCGTTATTGTTTACTCAGTTATTCTTGCAGACTGCCACCACTCATCCTCTTTTTTATAGATCCAGATACAATATTAGATTGATTATAACAATCAATCAAGATTCTAACATTATTTAATCATATCTAACCAAATTTACTTCAATGTTATCTAGGATCGAACTACTTCATATTGATTCTAATTTCCTAATCTTATTATATAGTAGTGAGAAATTGAACATAAAAGAAAAAAATATGTTTATAATGATCATAAATGTTTTTTCTACTATGTAATCTGTTATCTTTGTACATGAGCTTATAAATTCAAATTTTTTGTCGAAGTTATTCTTGTGAATCTTATCTTCTCTATCGCTAAACCCTAGATATGGAACAAGGAATCAAGGAGATATCAGGAACAATTCATGCTATATATATATATATATATATATATATATGTATGTATGTATGTATGTATATATATATATATTACTAGGCAACTCATGACCCCATACAAAAGGATGAGGAACTTTTCAAAGACCACCATTATAGACTCACCCAATAATGTCACTAATTAAGACCCAATCTCACCTATTAATAAACTAATCTCTAATGTGCAACAAGCCATGTTCATTAAAACTAACATAACGTTTAAAGGTCTCCATCATTCCATAGAGAAGAACCCACATGCACATCCATTGGGAATCCATGTGAGACCAGTAGGGGATCTTCTTCTTTTGGCATCTCAATGTCAAGGAGAACTGCACAAAGGTCGTTCGCATATATAATATATGTGACCTCACCCATCACCAACAACCATGTGATGTGCTTTCCTTGTGGGTATAAAATCACCTTAGATATTATATATAGAAATAAATATGATTTTCCCATGCACGTTGCCAACATATCACATGCAAAGGAGCTTCCCCTTCTTGTCATATGGGTCACCTCATTGTGTGTCACACTCCTTTTATTCTACACTTGTGCCCATAAGAGAATATCTAATATTACACTCATGCCTTACTTCTTTCCTCAGTTAACACGTGTATCCATGTAAACTTACAAAATTCACAGTGATGTCATCCGGTTAAAGTAAAATAAAGGCATAAATGTAATAGCAAAAGAACAGTATTATTGAATTTTGTAAGAATACATGGGCACAAGTGTTCTTGCAAAAAAAGAACATAACCACAAAAGTAGAATCTACGGGGGTACAAGTGTAAAAAACTCCTTTATATTTATATGAGTTTTTTACGATCGCTTATTTTGACAAGGGATAAAGAATAGTGTGTAATAAGAGATGATTGAAACTTATTCCTTGTTTTTGTTCGATTGATTAAAGAAATAAGAAAGACATAAATGTTGTAAAAAGAGATATACTAGATTATGTACACTTGTCTCGAGATAAGGAGATGGTATCTTGCATCCAAATAGGACCTTAAAATCGTGTCCGAATATAATATTGCACCTATGACATTTTAATTACACCATGCCCTTGTAATCTTACTAATTACCACAACCCTTAGATAGGGATATATGTAGAGAATATTACTGGGTCATTGTGTAGTTAAAAAATTTATATAGAGAGATTATGTTATAATTGGATAATATTTTAAGGGTCATGGTATAAAAATCCACCAATGTTTATATAACGAAAGAGTCTATAGTGACTCTTTTTTACTATCCGTAAGTATATCGTCCATTGTTAAATATATAACGATAATATTATTCATTATGAAATTATTTTAGAACTTGAAATTAACGACAAATAACATATCAGTTATTATATCATTAGCGACGACACATATAATGTGATGACCATCCCCTTTAGCATCCAGATATTTGGCAACACATTTCCATGCACATAATTATCCACATTTGAAATGCAGACACAAGTAAACAAGCGGAAGTAGCATAAAAGACTGAATAATAAAACTTCTTTTCATTTGCATTCATCCATCCATATTGTAATTCATTCATATTCATCATATGTCCATGTCCAAAAATATTACATGTATGGATAAAAAGTTTTCCATACACATATTACATAATCATGTCCCTCAAAAGAAGGTACAAGTAAAGCAGTAAATGTAACAAAAGTAACTGTACCCAAAAGTGTAGTTGTACCTAGAAAGGAAGTCCAAACAAAGCCGCTCATTGCTGTGGCAGCTCCGATGCACTTAAGGATCCAACACAAAGAAAGGTTCTAAGTGAAAATGTGTAAAAGAGAACAATCGGGTAAACCACCCACACAAAAAAATGACACTCCGATCTCTTCATTAGTCTTGATCACCCAAGCATCGTGCATAGTCTTTGATCCTGGTCCACATGGGACCTCACACTATGACTATAAGGAATTGAGTACCTTAGGGTTGGGGAGCCTCCGTTGACATGTTGATGGTATATAAGCATCCTAACTAAGCTCCCGATACATCTACTAGCTTCTTACCCCATCTATTATAAGTCCATGGTTAAACCTGAGTACTTAACTTAAATCACCAATATGTTCATCTTATCAATTTCCAACCCACGAACTGTCCGAGTCCACTACCCATTCGGTAAGAGTCCACGATGGCGTAGGACACAGGTTACGACACCAATCACTAAGATCACCCAATTCATAGTCGTAAAATCCTCATGACTATCCCTTACTCCTTCTTATACCCAAGAGAACTTTGCAAGATTCCACTCCAACTTCAATAACAACATTTCCTGAAAGTCCCCTCTTAGTGCTCCCACCTAGAATACCAACTAATGCGGCCTACACCAGCTAGTACATGAGTGTTAACCCGAAGTGAAAAATGAAATAGAGACCACCATCTTTGCTTGCACTTGAAGCACTGCCCTGAAGGCATACAATTACTGAGGTTGAATATCACATGGTGTCTCCTCGGTGTGCCAAGCAACATATCCCCCAACCAATGTAATTGTTATTTTCGTAACATCTAATTTCCATTCAGGGTCCCAAGGTTGCATGACCTCTGTTGGTGACATCTACTCCACTACCCATATGCCATTTAAGAAAATCATTATGGCATGGAACAAATGACATAGCTGGAAATGTGCTCCCTAAACACAAGATGTGTGTATTTTAAATGTGGGAATCTCCCTTGATTGTTCGAATGATGCTCAAGATGCTCTTACTCAGCAAGGCTCGCGCATTCATTTTAAATTCAATTTAGCTCACATTGGACCTATTCCACTTATTTATCAATCCATTGTAATTTGTCAAGATATTTATCATATATAATAATGACCTACAATGTCTACATCTTTTTTCTAATCATTTTATATCATTTTTAGGGGTCAAATGAGCCTATGGTCCTAGAATGATCGATCATTTCGCTTTGTTGATCAAGCAGTACTGATTGGCCAATCATGCACTTTAGGTCTAATTGATCAATCATTGCAAATTGTATGCTCCATCATTCAATGATCGATCATGCAACTTTATATGATCGATCATTCAATGATCTATCAAGCAATTTTTTATGATTGATCATTCAATTTTGCATGGTATCAATTTTGTTCAGAAATCTCTCTAACGGTCGATCTGAATTCACCCCTAGGTTCATGTTGTTATCCACGTCTTGTATATACAATTTTCTTCGACATGCACGCGATATATCAACGAGAAGTCAAAAAAATTCGAAGTGATACGAGATGGATTTCGATGCAAAAACTTGTCCAAAACTCAATTCTGACATCATACACAGTAGAGTATACTATCAAACACCTAAGGAACAAAAAATCGCGTGGATTCGACAACAAAAGGAGGGTAAAATCGTACCTACGAGAACATTCTCCTGTGAGCTTATTTCACCTGGAATGAGAGTTCCACAACATTTTGTGGAACACTGATGTGTCCACGATAATCCCCCATCGAGCTTTTTGGAATGGTGTACTTGGACTTCTAATCTGTAGTTGGAAATCATCTCTGGCGATGGAGCTCCGGTAAGGTGGCTAAGTGGTATGAACCAACCCATTTGGCTCAACCTCTCTTATATAGGTGATGAATCCCAGATTCATCATCATTATTTGGATTAAATATCCCTCTATCTTAAATCATTCGATTAATTTATTCACCAATTGATTAAATTTAACATCTAACACCTTGTAGATAAATAAGTCTATATATAAATAAGTACGTAATATATGTATTATGATTCCTTTTATTTTCAGTGTTTCTTATTACTAAAAATCAAATAAAAATTAGTTTAATATTATATATAATATATTATTCATTATATAAAAATAACAAAAATAATAATAAAAGAAAGAAAAGAAGTATTTTTATTTATTAAAAATACTTGTAAAAAAATAACTATGCATATATGATGTATTTTGACTTTGAGTTCTACATAAAAGTTGTAGATCTTGAAAAGATATACAACTTTCACGTTGAACATTTTTAATTTGACATCCTTTAATATTTTTTTATTTTACAAGTTTTTATTTGTTTCTAATTTTTTGATTGGGTTATGTGGCCCAATCCCATCACTCCATCTAGACCGACCTTTCAGTGGCCCCTACTTTTATCTTGGACCATCTGCTCGTTTGATCAGACGATTAGGATTCATTCAAACATGTCTCTCCTTGAGGTCGTCTGATTATTTGATCAGACATACAATATATTATATATTATTCATTATATAAAAATAACAAAAAATAACAAATAAACAAAAGAAGTGTTTTATTTATTAAAAATACTTGTAAAATAATAACTATACATATATGATGTATTTTGACTTTAAGTTCTACATAAAAGTTGTAGATCGTTAAAAGATATACAACTTTCACATTGAACATTTTTAATTTGGCATATTTAATATTTTTTATTTTACAAGTTTTTATTTATTTCTAATTTTTTTATTGGGTCACGTGGCTCAATCTCTCCATCTAGGATGACCTTTCAGTGGCCCTCGTTTTTATCCTGGACCATCTGATAGTTTGATCAGATGGTTGGATCCATTCAAACCTGCCTCTCCTTGAGACCGTCTAATCATTTGATCAGACGACTTGGATCAGTCCCAATTGCACCCAAAATTGGGCCGTTGGATCTAAAGATCCTATGACTCTAGTTTTGTCTTCAATTCAGAGGTTGATCCCCTAGGGTTGTAACCCTTCGCTGGCCTCTTTTCGCCCAATTTCTCCAACCAGTACACTTATCCTCTCCCCACGAGTTCGGTACCAATGTGAGTGCCTCACATCCCTCTTTCACGCTCGATCATCTTCTCTAACCTTCACCTCATGTGAGACAACTCCTAGGTTGCTGAAACTACCCTCTCAACCACCTGTAGGTCGAACAAAAACCCATCTCCTCTTCCTTTCACCGATTATCTGCCCTTGTGAGAGTGTCTACCATAGCCTCCTACTCCTCCCTGTAACAAAGAGGACGAGTGAGCAAAGCCTTGATGGCTTAAACATCTGGTGAGATCCTTGGCACCTCCATCCAAGTCGCAGCACCATCCATTGTTGTTGCTCGAGCTTCAAGCCCCACCACGTTTGTTAAACGGGGATCAAGGAGCCACAATAGCTTTTCTCATAGGAGAATCCTATGCCCCTTCTTCTTTTTTGTCCTTCCAAGTGAATCCTGGTATCACTACTTATTTAATTTCTCTCATTTTTCTACATCAGTACACTCATCATCTCGATCAAATAAGTACTCCACTACCTTCATCATTGCACATCGATCTTCGTGCACATCACCAATTCCTTCTTACACTTCTCTACAACCTCCTCCACCTTGAGCTTTTGACTTCCATGCAAAGGTAGTCAAGCCACGATGGCTCCATCTCAGTCACCCGCTTCAGCCCTGATTCATCCTTCGTTTTCGCCACTAGTGCTTAGAGTAGGCTTCTGCTATAGTGTTAACACAAGCAGGTACTCGAATTCCTTTGAATGGCCAGAACTTCAACATAGCTACTGTAAGATCCACCACCTCCGACGAACTCACTTCAATCTAGCAGTCTAGGTTGTGCATCAGACTCCTTGAACCATCATCTTCCTTCGCCAAAGAGTCAAGATTCTTCCTCGACCTTCGATTGAGAGAAAGGCAACAACATATGATAAGGAAGGTCGCTGGAGTTCCACCTTGTAGCCAATGCACGCGGGAGAGGGGATTAGACGAAAGGAAGCAGTTACTGTTGGATCTTTCGATCCTATGATCTTGATTTGATAGTCGAACCACTGCTTCACACCTGAAGGCTTGGAAGGATCGAACCGAACCGAAGGTGAATCTGACCTCCATGTGGATCCGAACCTGACGCACGCCCGAGCCACCTCCTGAAGCTATCCTCGCTTGTGTGAGGCACGCTACCACCTGGAGAAATTACAGATAAGCCCCACATGTCTTTTTATTCTTATTTATAGCCTTGTATGCGAGTATTTGCATTTAATGCCCTTCTGAGTTTATGTAATTGCATCTGCAGATTCTGTGGATCTGTTTGTAAGATTTTTATGTTATTTTAATTCATATTTTATTGCAAATAAGCCCTTGTATTAAACTTTTAATATCTTGAGCTATATAGATTCAAATTAATTGAAATTGGTGTCGTTTGAAAGTTCCTCTGATCTTTTTAAAATGACATTTAATTCTCGGTTATAATCAGTATTCATTAAATTAAAATTTAGAAAAAGTGTATTTTTTATTCAACCTTACTTTGAGTACCGATTATTCTCTATATTTCTAATTAATGTAATTCTTTAATCCTGATTTGTTTCATATACATAAAATTTGATTAAGTAATTAATCTACATTACACGTCATTATTTTTTGATTATGAACCGATTCAAATAAAGTGAGTTAGGGATCTCATTAATTAGAGTTGGATAGAAGACTTTAATTTGGTTCATCTTCTACGCAATTTGTTGCTCAAGAATATGAATTAACTTGGGAGTTGAATTGTGATAGTATATTGAGTTTATTGTATGTAGTATATTGTACTATCTTGCGTTACATTTTCTATGCATTTCATAATCTAACTTGCATTATATTAAAAACCATCAAAAAGAGCATGCATACATTCTATTGTGCATTATTGACCTAGATTTACTTTAAATAGCTTAACATAGGTGTTTAAACTTTAATTAGATAAACGGAGATGCTTGTGTCCGTTCGATCGTGGATTTATCTAGATTAATTAAACCAAGCTCTCTCCACCGAGGTGGGTTAGATTGGTTTTGATTAATCGATAACCAGCCATACTACAATACGACAATATTAAGATTAAACGTTTGTCGACGCATCAATAGGTTCAACCCAATTCATATGCGGGTTCGGATACAAATCTATTAACTGCAACCCCGATCGTATTTTGCACACAACTCTCGCATACAAACTCTGATTTTGATATTCTTAGGCTCCTTGGAAAGGTCTCGATGAGTACTAAAATAGAGTGATCACTTGTCCAATTTGACTATGGATCGGGTTGGAAAAGATGAAGAGGGAGATCATGTTTAAAGGGGTCTTACATATTGCAACATTTATACGTTACTATCTTTCAAAATTTTAGCTAATCATCATTAATTTTTGTTCAAAATTCAGCGACAAATAGTTAAAAAGTGAAATCTAACATAAATAATCGTGATTGTATGAACCGTCACTAATGATATAACAACTGATATAACATTTATCACTAAATTCAAGTATAAAAAATAATATCGTAATGAATAATATCATCATTATATATTTAGTAACTAACGACAGAACGACGATTTTAAAAAAGTCTCTATAAACCTATTTTGTTGTAGTATTGTATAATCCATTGTAAAATTATATTTTAGTTAAAAATTTACAACGAATGCTATATATGGTGCTATATCAGTAGCATTGATTCATATACCTAGCAACAATTATCAATTGCATTTATCATCAAGATTTGTGCTAATTATTGGTATTTTTTAACAATGATTGGTCTGTTTTAAAGGTGATAAATAATCATTGTTATCAATATAGAAAAAATAAATATTCTGATGGTTGATAATTGCAAGTACCGATAATAATTTTGCAAAGAATATTGATCTAACACTGACCGATTTAGCTATGTATTCCAAAATATGCATCATTACAAACTCATGTTTTTGTAGTATTCAATTGAAATGCATGGACAATCTTCCTCCTCCGTGCATTGCACGTGATTACATCTTGTCCACACTGACATCATGTTCTTGCTCGATATTTACCTCTACGGTAGCTTCCAGAGCATGTCTTTGGTTACGAGTGAGGTGTAGTTTCATGGTAAGTTCTTAGGAGAAAATTTCTCATTGCAGTCATACGTCTTATGTTAATACATGTAGACATGTTCTTTCTTTCGCATATGTTGTTAAATTCCAGAACCTATGGCTATATATATGATCATTGATCCTCGGGTTTTTCTATTAATTAACTTTGGTCAAATGGGATTCCACTGCCACAAATGTGGTGGCCAAGTGCTTCAAGAGCTGGAACCTTTCAAGCAAACGATAAGATGTTTGAGCAGTCAAACTTTGAAGCACTGAATCTGTGTTTCTTCGCCTGTTCGTCGAATTTTCGAGGGATCATCCAACGCAAAAGTGAGACTGTTGGGAAAAGACAACGATTTTTACGTGGAAAAATACTTCCTATGAGGTAAAAAATCACGAGCAGGAGATACATTAGCAGAAAACACATGTATATATGATGCACATCTAAACTAATCATTGATCAAATTAATCCGGTCAACAAGACTCTACACTGACAGAACTTCATCAAACCCATCCAAATGACAACCAGTTATCAGTCCTATCTTCTTTTTTCCATTTTGTTGAATATCCCTTGAAGATCTCTTTGTTCTTGCTTCTATGTATCAAAGCTATCAAAGAAAGAGCCTTTTCGCAAAAAATCGTTACGCCTCAGTGATCAGTTGCAGCATATCAATACTAATGAGAAGAAGAGCACATGCAACTTCTCAGGATTAGTTGATGATTAGAAGGATAAACAGAAGCATCACTTGTGTCTATATTGCAGTTTTGGTATCTCCTCTTTGCTGGATAAACAGTGTATCTTTTTTCACTTTCCCAACAGCACAAACAGTGACTTCCCTCTAAATCCCACCGAATGCAAAGGCTATATTCGCCAAAAGCATGTAGGTCACCCCTCCAACCTTTTAGAGATGCTTGGACATGCACTGTCATAACAACAATCTTCATCAGAAAAGGATTATCATAATATAACAACCCTTTCTAGAAGCTGATAGATTGCATCTGCTGCACATCTGGTCAAATAAGCAGCATTTACTGCATGAATCGATTTAACAGTCATCATCTTAAATATGCTGCAAGGGGGGAGACATGTCAACAATTGCTGCATCTAAGTTAGTATACTGTACACATACCCACTAGAGAGCTGCCCCACTAATCTTTATGCATACCATGTGAAATATGTCCCACTTTCTACGTGGTTGGTGGCAGAGATATATAATAAGAAGATCATGAATTGGGAAAGTGCAATATAATGCAAATGGAGCTATTCCAAATCTATCCTATTGCTATGAGACTGGAATTCTTTTGTTCGGGTATTTCTTTTTCAGGTTACAGCAGTTCTTTTACTGTAACTTTTTTTTACAGAAAAATGTATTAAAAGACTAAAATTATCATATTTCATCCTTTAGACACCGATCAAACAAGCATTGGCTCATCTGTTGAGTCTTGTTCATTCTTTATTTGTTTGGTTATCCTTTCACAATCCCATGACAAAATATGGGCTTATTTGTGACATAAGGTAGACAACTTGAACATGGGATGACATTGCCTCCTATTTGGCATGGCATGTAACTATATCATATCCTAAGCTCTAAGATGATCTTGAAGAGATCTATTTGAAAGCGACAAATCCCTGTCGCTGGCCCGTTTAGCATAAGATCTTAACATACATTGTTCAACCTCATCAGTACATAACATATGAACTTTGTGCCGCACTTTCGAACTAGCAATAACCGTATGAGCAAATCGATCATAAGAGTTATACATACATACATATATGCACACACATATATGTATATATAAAACTATAACTCAAAGTCGATAGATTGTACTAGCATGCATGATATGCAAAAAAATTGAAAATAACAAGTAAAAACCTAAATATGATCAGGTCGTAGCTTGGAGTCCTCTGGTATCGACAAATAGATCATCATTATCGTGATCCCGAAAATAGTCGTACAAATGCTCAAACATCGATCGATTCTATCAAATTGAGGAGTAATGCTCCCATTTCTCCCAATGTTGCACGTAGCTCATCTGTTTTATGTTTCCATCACTCCTTCTCATCACCATCTTATTCCTCAATTCAAAGATCTCTCAATCTTAAGTTTCTAATATTTGATCATATTATGGACGCCCCTACGACAATATTGTTCAGTCATGATCACACCAGTCCCAACATTGTTAGCGAATCCAATGTAGTACTGCAGGTATTTGTAGTAAAGCACGAGGAGACCCAAGTTCACACAAAATCTAGGCTTTTGTGGGGCCCTTATCGTGCGAACTGCTCGAACCTCCTCGTGGTTTACTGCAGATCCCTGCAGTACTGCAGAGGATCCACACTCTCTCAACATTATGGATCAGTTCGGGATGCTCAGGAGGCATCATCTTTCTATATTCCTCCGGACCGCAACTCTCACTATCTCCCCTTCCCTCTAATAGACTCACCATCCAACATTGTAAATGCGCAAAGTATCATTAGCTTAAAGTTATAAATGTAATCGTTGGCTTAGTGTTCCAATATCAAATAATACTTACATGTTTCTATTACCACTACAAGAAAGATGAGTTGTGGTCACAGAGTATGGCTACGGAAACTTGTAGTCACGATAATTGTGTGGCCACTAGTTTCTCGTAGCTACAATTCTGTGCCAAAGTCTTCAAATATGTAAGGAGGACATTCATGCAAGAGTTGTGGCCACGACAACTTATGTGGTTACTTGTAGTGGCCACGACATATTCGTGGTTAGAGAACTCTCGCGACGAGACTTGTAGCTATGTCTATAGGCCACGACATGTTGTGACCAGAGCCCAATTCCGTGGCCACCTCCACATCCGTGAGCATAGTTCTGTCATCACAACTTATTTTCCTTGTAGTGTACGGTCCCTCTAACCATCCTAGAATTTTTTCATCCTTGTTTTTTATGATATGTATATGCTCATAAGTAGTGACACAACAAATATTTTGATCTCGTGGTCTTAATAAAAATCAAAGAAGTTAAGTATAAATAAAAGTATAATTAGAAGACAATTTATTTGATGAGCAACTTACTACTTGTTTCTTTAAAGATGACATGGGAACATGTCCTAAGTTGTGGGTCTTCAGAGGATCATTTATTTATTCAATTTATTTATTTATCTTACTTTATGCTAATTATTCATTTGAAATAGGTTAATGATGAATCCATAATTCAACATCGTTATTCATTTATTTTAGCTTAAAATCCTTGAAAAATACCTGTAAATAACAATAATTCACATTATTTATCATTCATCACTTGTATGTTAATAGTGTATATTTATTAATTATTTACATCAAAAGAAAAGAATACAAAAGAAAAGAAAAAGAAAAGAAATAAAAGATTGTATATGTGAAATAAATACAGGTTGACTCTGACCCCAAGATTAGGTAAAAGCTTGACCTGATTGATAAGGAATAAAGTAGGGGAAGATAAAGCCTTTATCAAAAAAATCATTAAAAATAATTATCCACTTCGTATATTCATTAGTCATTCATCACTATTTTGTATATACATTTCTTATTCTATTTTATTTATCACCTAAACCACCTCAAATAAAAATATTTTCTTATTGAAACTTGTACATAAAAATAAGTTGTAAATATTAAAAATAATTGCAAGAAGAATCATTTTACATAATTAAAAGAACAACACTTTGAAAAGCAGCAAAGATCAACTTGCCAAATCAATATCTTCTCCATAAAAACTCAAATAAAGCAAACTCAATTTTTTGCACTCAGCATTAAATAAGCTTTAAAATGAAAGTAATTATATTAAAATCGGAGTTAAGATGTGAAAAGTGGCTTTTTGGTGTGTATTGTATACTATACATGTATTGTACATGATGTGGATATATTTTTTTATTTATTTTATTTACATATTGTATTTTAAAATATGCTTATATACTATATTTTATGCATAAAAATTGCAAATAAAAATTACAAAAGGAATTTTTACCCGGCAGACCCTATAAACTTTGCCAATTGCCTCCACGACCTTTGAAACAATATAATTTTCCCCTCGACCTCGTAAACTTGCCAACTCTTACCCTACGAACCTTGTGGTTACTCTGTTTGAATGTCACGAGGGTTCTTGGGGTAATTTATATGGTCAATAGGGTAATTACGTTATGCAAAAAGGTCGTGGAGGTGATTGACAAAGTTTATAGGGTCTACTGGGTAAAAATCCCATTACAAAATAAAAAAGAAACAAAAATAAAATATTGTATATATTGTATATGTACAACATACCCACATTGTAAATATATCTATTTATTTAACCCAATAAATAATGTCCTAAAAAATCAATAAAAATATGACTAAATTCTTAAAAATTGTTGTAAATTATTAAATTATGCAATTATGTGTAAAACTAAATTATTAAACATCATTGTGTTGTATATATAGGTATAAATACATATGAATAAAGGGTAATATTTATTTTTAATCTAATTATTTAATTTATTTAATTTATTAAAAATCACTATAATTAATACTATTTAATTGCTAACATTTTCTATTCATGCTTCGATTTATTGAGTTAGCCGTTAATCGCTCCCTCGTGGTTCGTCAAAGCTCTACTACGGCAAACCTTCCATCCACGCCGTTCTCCGCCCACCTCGCATGCTGGAGGGTCGCAGCAGTTTGCCCGCGACCTTCTTAACTCTTTTTGCAGGTCTTAGAGCTCCACGCATACCTGGGGGCATTTTGACGTTCCGTCAGAGGTACCTAGAGCTCAGTGCTCCTCCATCCTCCTGGGGACATGCAGGTGCACACCAGTGATTTTGGACGCCACCAGCCATTAGATGAAGACTGCAAGATCAAGCTGGGCCATTTTGGAGCATAAAAGAACGTCGGAGGAGGGAGGAATCGCCAGAGCAAGCCTGCCTCGTCAGAGCTTCCTCCATGTTTTTCCTCGACTGCCTCCGTCGTTGGATCAAGGTTGCAGCCCAGATCGCACAGCAGTCGTCAGATGATGCAAAGCTTCCACCGTTGATCTTCAGCCGACGATCTAATCTGAGCCTTCGATCCGCGAAGGGGCATCGAGCGCTCTGGGCTTGACACGTAGATAAGTGAGTTTATCGCGTCCGTCCGTTCCCGTGCTGCTTTGGGTATTTTGCAACATCGCCCGAGAAAATTTTGTATTTAAATATTAGGATGTAAACTTTCATAGGCCGTTAATATATTTTTGTAAATTTTGCATATTGGCCCCTAAACCTTTATTATTTACAATACGCTCCTTGCCAGCTCACCTCACGTGAGTTGCCACGTGAGGTGGGTGTTTTGAGGCAAAGGCCCTCGTAGTTTTGTGCATTTGTGATTGGTCCGGAAACTTTATATATAGTTATATATTTTGGTAAAATTTCTGCAAGTCCCCTTAATTTTCTGATATTTACTTTAGTGCCCCTACAAGCATTGTATTTTGTCTTTATTTCTTGTATTTATTTCATATAGCTACAATGCTCTAAAAAAATGCTTGTTTGCAATAGAAAACCCATTAAAAATATAAAAATGTGTTGAAATTTTTTTCCCAAAAATATATTTTGTTTATTTATTTAGTTTTAACCTTCAGACCAAAAATCACAAAAAATTATAAAATAAAACTCAAAAAATAGAAAAACTCTAAAAATATTTATAAAAATTTATAAAATTCCTAAAATTCCAAAAAATCCATTTCTATTTTTCTCTATATTATTATTATATTAAAATTGATTTGGAAATTTTTGATACTATTTTCTATTTTTAATCTCCATTTTAATTCATCTTATTAATTTTAGGGATATTTACACCCATAACCCTGAGTAATATCGTAATTACCCCAGACACCCTCGATAATCACGAATTACGCTCAAGACCTTGAATAACTATTCTGTTTTACACCCATAACCTTCCGTTAGTTTAGTTCATTAACTCAACCAGATGGCTGAGTTAATCTAACCCAATCTGTGATCTAACGGTTGAGATTAATCAAAAGAAAAAAGAAAAAAAAGGATGTAGGTTCGTTCCTGGAAGAACAAAGTGGGATCCGACAAGAGGCGAGCTGGCGGGCAGCAAGGGCATGCGAGGGGGGCTTCGAGCGGGCACTGCATCTCGACCTGAGCTTGCAGGTGAAGGCCGAGAGGGAGGGGGAGTCTCAACCAGACACAGGCAGTGGCTCGACCTCGACTTACAGGTGAAGGCCGGGGGCGGGGAGGGGGGGTGCGAGGGAGGGGGCTCCGAGCAGATCTGCAACCTGGGGGGGGGGGGGGGGGAGGGAGGGAGGGTGCGGGGGAGGGGGGCTCCGAGCGGGTCTGCAACCTGGGGAGGAGGGGGGCTCCGAGCGGGTCTGCATCCTGGGGCTTGCGCCAGGGGTGGGGAGGGAGGGTGCGGGGGAGGGGGGCTCCGAGCGGGTCTGCAACCTGGGGAGGAGGGGGGCTCCGAGCGGGTCTGCATCCTGGGGCTTGCGCCAGGGGTGGGGAGGGAGGGTGCGGGGGAGGGGGGCTCCGAGCGGGTCTGCAACCTGGGGAGGAGGGGGGCTCCGAGCGGGTCTGCATCCTGGGGCTTGCGCTAGGGTTGGGGAGGGAGGGTGCGGGGGAGGGGGGCTCCGAGCGGGTCTGCAACCTGGGGCGGAGGGGGGCTCCGAGCGGGTCTGCATCCTGGGGCTTGCGCCAGGGGTGGGGAGGGAGGGTGCGGGGGAGGGGGCTCCGAGGTGCGGGGGAGGGGGGCTCCGAGCGGGTCTGCAACCTGGGGAGGAGGGGGGCTCCGAGCGGGTCTGCATCCTGGGGCTTGCGCCGCTACGGTTCGACAAGGCCTGGGCGCCATCCCAGCCCTGGCCTCGACATGGCGGAGGCGCACGCAGGGGGGTCTACGACTCGACAGTCCTGGGCACCACCTCAGCCCTGGACTCGACGTGGCAGAGGCGCACAAAGGAGGGGAAGGGGGCGGGCTGCACGGCCGGCGGGTAGAGGGGGCACCGCCGGCGGGCAGGGGGAGGTGGGGGTGCTGCGTGGAGGAGGAAGGGGGAGGAGGAAGGTGATAGTGTTATTTATAAATAATTGAAAGATAAAGGGTATAAAATATAAAATGTGTGACGGATTCCATCATTGTTAACGGAAAATTTGATGGAAATTAACACGGGGTTATGGGTGTAAGAGTTAAATATTACTCAAGGTCTTGGATGTAATTCGTGGTTATCGAAGGTGTCTGGGGTAATTACGATATTACTCAGGGTTATGAGTGTAAATATCCCTTAATTTTAATCCTGATTTTAGGTATTTTGACTTTAAAAATATATAAAAATTAGCAAAAAAAATTTTAAAATCACAAAACAGTGAAAAATTAATTAAAACCCCAAATATTTTATTTTCTCATTTTTGGTTATTTTTATTAATATTTATATTTATCCTATCCTTTATTGTATGTATATTCTTTATATAGCCTTATAAATATCATATCTCTTTTATAAAAAAGAAAATATAAAAAATATAAAAATATAAAAGGAAATATTAAATCAGAAAATTAAAAATCAAAATATAAAAAACAAAAATAAAAACAAAAATTAAAAAAAATAAAAACCCACAAAAAATATATAGACACATAATCTCACAATCAACTTTTGTGCTTCATTGCCCCGATCTAGTTGTTTGCTCCATGTGTTCGACACTCTACATACTTGTACTATACATACATTTTGTAGAGTTAAATAAAATAAATTGTAACTCCCCATTGCTTTTTATTACTTAATTATCATTGTTGGTTAATTGTTGATTAATTAGGGTTTCTTGTGGGTCGCTACAATGACTGTGTCTCCGCCTTGTGTGAGACATATTTAGACCCGCGAAAAACCCTAGTTATCAAATGGCGTCGTTGCCAGGGAGCATCAGCTTGTAGAGTAGATTTTATCTCTTTTACTTGCTTAGCCACTTTTAGTTATCTCTCTTTAATTGATTGTCAATTTTGAACTATCTGACATCTTTTCTCTGGTCTTCTTGCGAGGGACTGCGGATCGAGGAGGATCGCTTAGGTGATCCTATGCAGCCTTGGGATGAGGAGCCGACTATTCTACCATAGCCGACAGGAGAGAGCAGGAAGAGATTGAGAGAGAGAGAGAAAGGATAGTTTAGGATTTTCTATTTGGTGTGAGAGAGATTTACTTTGATTATTAATTTGTAACAATACAGGGACTTAGGACTTTGGACACTCAGGCCCAATTTCAAAGTGTTTTTTCACTTGGGGACTCACCGCATTTTCTGAGTTTTCCATCACATTATTTTTCTTTGTTTTCTGTAGTTTTATGATTTCCGCCTTATTTTCATTTGTTTTGTGGTATGAGCCCTTAGTCTTTAGGCTTGCTTGATCGTGTAATCTAAGGCCCAAACACCTAATCATCTTGCATGCACCTATAGTTCTCGCATTTGGACTTAGAGTTAATTAATTGCTAAAAACTTAGCTTCGAAACTGCGTACCGAGAGAGGTCGTATACAACGCTTGCAAGATCCGTCGTGGCGGGCACCAATCAGCATCGAAGATCGGACTTAGGTTTCTGAGTATTTAGCATTTGGTTCTTCACGTGTAGCAATTTCCTGCTAGGACGATTTCCGTGTGCATATAAGCATTTAGTATAGGTTTATAAATTCTTGTTTTGCATCCCGCATGGAGAGAGATGGGAAGTGCTGTAAGTCTTCTAACTGAGCATTCATCATTTAGGCACTAAGGTGAGATTTACATCTTAGTGTCGCCTTGCATTCCTTTTCCGACCTTCTCCCTCTATTTTTGGATCAAATAGGAATTAAAGAAAATACAAAACGTTAGGCACTTGTATTGAATTTACTCAAAGTAAGTGATAACACAAAAAAATTAAAAAAGGGTTTGCTAATAAATACTTGACCTAAATAAAATCGGGTAATTAGACTCATTGCCTTGGGTGAGCAAATCTCTCATTTGTTTTCAGGTTGCATTGGAAGGTCTCCTTCCTAGTGAGGGAGCGACTTCGTAAGGATTAGAGCCAAAAACCTAGTCTGTGGCTACCTTGTGTATCGCCTGGATTTCTGAAGTATTAGTGCTTCTATCGTACGTAGATGAGTAGGGCATGGTCAACAATGATGTTCTCTATTGTGTAGAGCATCGACTCTATCTGAAGTGTTGAGCATAGGTCACGCCTTCACGTGGGTGTTTGTCTCATCATCTTGCGTCTGAGTAGGTTCTCGTATGCTCATAGGTGATTCCGTTGCGAGCGACATCCGAAGTACTGGTTTCGCCTATCGGCTTCCCCCCTCTATTTCTTTGGCTGAGTAGGGATCCAGGAAGGGTTACAAGGACCTTAAAAAGCACGGACTACATGTTACAAAGGAGGAGGATAAGTACACTATACTTTTCCTGCAGTACTCTCTTTCCTATAGGCGTAGCGCTCCAAGGACTCGTTCAAAGACTAATTTCCTGAAAATCAAATCTAGAAATTACAAAGATAATTGCTGAACCTTCACAACTCTACGGGTCAAGTTGGTGAACCCATTGCTTTGTGTTTGATTGAGTAGCTTTATTAAGGTCAAGATCAAAAACATCGCGCAAATCACACAATTTTTCTTCCTTCCTTGTTGACCCTTGCTCACTTTAAGCCATGCTACTATTTTGCATTCCTTTTATTTCTCGTTGACCTCCATACCGTTCATCCACATCGATCTTCCTCTTCATCTTCAAGATGGCGGTGGATGGACAGTTGAGTTAAAACTCCGCCGACACCCATATCAGTTCCATACGCTCGCTTTCTCCAATAATTCGGGGTGATTGATTTAGCCAAAATTCAGGTGGTCGTAAGTTCAACACAAAGCGTGAACTCAGTCGGTGTATTGACCACTCTAAATCTGAACTAAAGTCAACAATTAACCCACACTAAAGATCAATAAATTAGAAATAATGTGGAGTCAAAATTTATTTTTAACTCTTCACAAATGATGTAAAGGGCTAGTATGCAGAGAGTTCGAACACAGGGAGCAAGCATGGTAGTGCAAACAAGTGTGCACAAGTGAGTGTGTGTGATGTCTACACTAAGCAAGCAATCAAAGGAATGTTTGTAGGTTTTTAATTTTTTATTTAATTTTCAATTTTGTATTTTGCTTTTCAATTTTCTGATTTTTTTTATAATTTTATATTTTATATATTATTTTTTTAATTCTTTTTCAATATTGGAAAATAGGGACAATGTAATAAAAGACAAGCTAAAGTATTTATAAAAATATGCAAAAATAACCAAAAATTCAGAAATAAAATGTTTTTGATATTTTTAGGATTTTTTACTATTTTTGTGATTTTTGGATATTTTTCAAAGTGTTTTTGGTATTTTTAAATACTGAAATAAGGGAAAACAGTGGACAAGCTACTGGCTGAAGATAAAACTGGAATTTAAAATTAACAAACAGCAACCAAAATTTTTCACACTAATTTTCAAATAAAGAGAATGAAATGTAGAACAAACAGGAACTGAGTTTGTATTTTTTGGAGTTTTTTTTGATTTTATATATTTTTTTGAAGTTTTTGAGTATTTTTAAATTTTTAGTGTTTTTCTTTTGAGATTTTTAGTGATTTTTGGAGTGACACTAAAATAGAGTAAAGTAGACACTAGGGAATTTTTTTGGAATTTTTCGAGGTATTTTGATAATTTTTTGGTATTTTCTAAGTTAGACAATAGGCAAAAAGCATGTTTTTGATTTTTAATAAATAGAAAAATAAAATAAAATCAAAAACTAAAAGTTGGCGTGGAAGAACAAGTTAACATGAGCTTAAACCTATTTTTGTGGAATTTTTGGACTTAAAATGATGCTCCAAATAATTAGATCAAGCAAACAGAAAATAAGGGCCTGACAGGGGCACAAATGCAATTAAATAAAATTCCAGGGGCTAACTTGCAATTTGAATGCAAATATATAACTGAATAAACGTGTTTCTGGACTAGCTACAAAATACAAGACGCACAGGGGTGTTTAGGCAAAAAGCCCACCCACGCGCGTGCGGGGCACGCGCCTGGGGGGGACTAAATAGCAATTTAAACAAAACCTTGGGGCGTAACTGCAAAATTCCAGAACTTAATTCACTGCAGATGAAGGTTTGCGAATTAAGTAATAAATACAAAAACTTGGCTGGGTTTAGGTGCAAAATACCCAACCTTGGGCGCGATCCAACGGTGGCGCACCTCTCACTTACGCCACGTGTCGCCACGAACCGCGCCGATACCCCTTGGGTTATAATGGCCAGGATTAGATCCTGGCCCACGATCTGACGGCTGGAAGGGGGCGCGCGATCTACGGCAGATGACAGGCCTGGAAGAACTGGCCGAATCCGACGGCCCGGAGATGATCACAAAGAACCAGGAGGTGGGGCGGCGACGTCGAAGTTCCCCGGCCCCTCTCCCTCGACTCCGTCGTCGTTGGAGGTTGCAAAAGGGGCCGCGAGTCTCCTGGAAGCCTTCCCTATCAAGTGGTGGCCCCAAAATGGCGGATCGGGCTCTGGAGGCCCACCACGGCGTGCACGAGCTGGGATTGTTCCTGGAGCTGCTTCTTCAAGGATTTGACCACCAAATGAAGTCCAGTAGCCCCCCTGGAACCTGCAAGAATACAGCACAAGCGCGAGAGATGGTCCAGAGGCAAGCAATAGTGGAGCGGATGGTGTGCGTGGTGAGCTTGGTGGTCGCCGGAGCTCGTGAGCTCCGGCAAAGTGTTCGAGATGAAGATCGGCAATAATAATGGGTTAAACTATGATCGAAATATACGAAACGAAATCCTAAACTAACAGCTAGCTAACTACGAGAAAAACAAGAAGAATAACGCCCTCGAGTGGCGTGGAACCACGAGGAAGAAACCTCACAGCCGCAAGGCCGGAGATGGGTTGGAACGCGGCCGGCAAGCTCAGCTAGGCACCTCGACGAGGTGGAGGACCAGCCCTCTGTCACCAGGGGTCCAGCCACGAGCCCTCGGAGGTTAACAGCTCTCCAAAACCGGTTCAAAATGGAAGAGGGGTGAAGGGGGCTGGTTTTGAAACTTGCTGGAGGCGGCTCGAAAAGCGATGTGCATCGAGCGACGTGATGATCCTCTGCCCGAGATAATCACTAGGCGAGCTAGAGGAATTGTAGGTGGACAACTCTCGTGAAGACATCGATCAGATTCGGTGAAAGATGCGGCCCCCAAAAATTGTTGAAGATGGGTCAAAATCAGTCTGACACGCAGCGGGGAGAGGACAGGAGAGTTGACCAGCGTGTCAACTTTCCTAGTCACCTGGTTGGTCCACGTGGACCAACCAGGAAAATCCCTGGAAAAATATTTTCTAAAATCAATAAAAAATAGATAATGATTTTATTGATTTTTAATTATAAAACGAAAAATGTTTATTTTTTTATAAATTATTTTATTATAATTTTTAATTATTTTTATGAAGTATATTTTTACAAGTTGCTTTTATACCCCTATATAGGTATATTATCTATATACTTGACTACTTTATTTTTATTTTGTGTATTTTAATTCTATTATTTTATTTATTATTTTCTAAAATTATAAAATACTTTTATATACACGAATACATTTTTATTTTATTTTTCTGATTTATTTGTATAATTAATAAAATAGAAGTATATTTTATATAGGTATAAGTACAGGTATAATACCTATGTATCAAATATGTATGTATTTTATTTTAAGTTTTATTTAGGTTTTTATTTTGATTTTAATGCACATATATACTATAAGTAATATTTACAACATTATAAAAATATAAAAATGAATAAATAATGAATAAAGAATAAATTGAATATATTATTCGGTACACTGTACAATGAGGGTCCAAAAGTCAACTTTCAAACCGTAGCTCCGCCAAATGCGAAACCACCATCATTAAATAGATTATTTTATTCTATATGCAATTAAAGGTGAGTATGCTGCATTTGGAGTTGTCAGTTGTGAGATACGGGTCTGGGAAGTTGGGATTCTGGATTTTTATTCAGACCATAACTTTTTATCTGTACATTATTTTTCAGTGAAATCAATTTTATATTTTTCTTTATAAAATTAGCTACAACTTTTATGTACAAAGTTTCTTTATTTGATGTATAAAAAGTGGAACCAAAAATAGGTCCGAAAATGAATAAAGAATGAATAGAATGTATAGTTATTTTATCTGTATCTCTGACCTTATCTCCCCCTACTTTATTCCTTGTCGACCTATTCATCAGGATGCCTAGGTCTCGGGGTTTTGGGTCATAAAATATTTACAATATTTTATTCTTTTTCTTTTCTTTATTTATTCTATAATTTTGGCTTTAATTACAGTATTTTATACACTAATTGAATGCACATGCATGAATGCTAAGATGCTCTATTTAATGCTATTTACAGGCATTTGCTAGGGTTTTTGGTGCCAAAATGATAGAATAAAGATGATGAAATGTGGATTCATCAGTGATTCTCAAGAACGTGGTTCGAACTCTGCGAACTGATCTCCAAACTTCCCACCTTCTTCAATAAATGGGGATCACTCTTGTCCCGAACTTTGCCCGTTTTGGATGGCCATTGATTTCACTCCTTATACATCGTCATCCTTAACAAGGTTCTGTGTTGACCTTAACACTGAACATTTCGCTCCACCTGGTGCTGCAATTCAGACTGATCGACGTATTCTTCCGTGTGCAGACCAAGAACCCGATTTCGAGCCAGAGATCCAAGCAAAATCTGAGATGGTTGGTGGAAGAGGAAAGAGACTGCAACCCCAACCAGAAGAAGTCAATCCGGAGGAAGGGCAATATACCACACATAATGATGTCACCAACCAAATGCTTGCATCAATACAGGCAATTCAGCAGCATCTGACTAACCAAGCGTTGGCTCAGACCGCCTACTAAGACATGATAAACGATCCGAGGAGGAGGGCTGATGCAAGAGATGGCAGAAGAGAGGATGGACCAGATCCAGATCAAGAGTTCAATCCGGGAGGTGCTGGAGATGAATTTTCAGTTGATGGACTCAATTTTGTGGGAGGAGATAATGGAACACCGATGTTGAAGCCCATATTGAAGCAGACATACAATCCTGGAGCTGGTCGTATCACAGAGTGGATTCAAATCCCACAAATCCATGCCCAATTCGAGCTGAAGCCATAGTTGCTGTCCCTGCTCCCCACATTCCATGGGAACACTACATAAGAATCATATATCCACCTCAAGAAGTTCAGCCACATCCGTGTCATCGCTCACTACCATGGTATCCCATTAGGGGTAGTCAAGATGACTGCCTTTCCCTTCAGTTTTCAGGACAAGGCCTTGTATTGGGTCGATCACTTAGGGAAGGTAGTCATGACTTGGGAGGAGTTAAAGTCTGCATTTCTCCACAAATTTTACCCTCTCGGTTATCTGAACCAGATGCATGCTCGCATCTCCTGTTTCTGTCAGCAACCTCACGAGACAATACATGAAGCGTGGGAAAGATTCAAATATTCACAGGAAAAGTGTCCCCACTACGAGATTCCAAAGACCAGTCTTGTACAACACTTCTTTGGTAGGCTGACACTTGAAAGCCAAAAGCTAGTTAATGCTGCTTGCGGTGGTTCTCATTTCAAGAAGGACGAGGACATTGCCTGGAACATTTTTGAGGAGATGGCTAAAGGAGAACCCGCTCAGCCCTCGTCACGTGCTTACATGAAGATGTCAGTCACCATCTGCAAGCTTGTGAACATGGCTACTCACGTCGAGGACCGAGACGAGAGCTAAAACCTTAGCATCATTGGGAGCCATTTGTCCAAGGTTGATATCATCGAGAAGAGGTCACATGACCTTGAAAAATTGTCAGTGATTGAGAAGAGGACCCATGGCTTGGAAAAGCTCGACTTAATTTCCTAGCAGCTGGAGCAGCTCGTTCGAGTGTTGAATGCCAATATGTGCAATATCGTGTCTGCCAATACTGAAATGTCCGCTGCGAAGAAGGAGCCTTCACCGAACCAAACACCTCAGCTGAGTCCACCGCAGCTCCAACCTATTCAGCACGTGTACTACGTGTAGGTTTCAGAGCAGCCCCCACAGCCCCAAACACATATGGTTGTATATCAACCAGATCCCCCAACCAGCTTATTCCGAGCAGTTCTCTCCACCTCCACCGATGATTCAAGAAATCAATGGTGTATGGAGTAATGAGGCACATCTGACCTATCCTCAGTAACATTCTCCAGGTCAGAACGTGGGCAACACGCCCTATCACCACCAGCAGCAGGGTGGGAGACCATTCCAGCCCTCAGCAATAGCCTCCTTATCAAGGCAATACTTGGAGGCAGAACTATCAGCATGGTCTTCAGCAGTCCAAATATCGCAATCAAGGGTACCATCAACAACTGGTTGCTCAGTATCCTCAGCGAAACTCATAATATTCCTCCAACCCTCCTCCTCATCAATTTTCTCAGGGGTACCAGCCACAATCTCATCAGTCACATCAACATTAGAAACCCAACAGGGGGAATCTTTTGAGATTGTACTAGTAAACGCGACCCTTGACTGCCTCAAGAAACTAATGAAAAATATGGCTGAGATGAACCAGAAGATCAACGATCTGACAACAACGAAAATGATCATTCCAGCTCAGGTCGAAGCTAACCCTAACACTTTCCGACACAAGGAGAAGGTAGCCGGTAGTGTCCAACCCGATTCAGGTAAATTAAATTACTTTTTATCTAATGCTATTACTCTCAGGAGCGGTAGGATACTCCATCCATCGGCAACAGCGAAGGGGAAGCATCTTGCATCTGACGGGGAATTGTTAGTCCGGCCAACGCAAGGGCCGAACAATATTTTTGGAGCAGCACCACCAACAAAAAAAATAAAAGTTCAAAAGACAAAAAGACAACAACAACCTCGATGGAGACCATCCAACATTGAAGACACCTGCATGTGCCACATAAGCCGTGCCAGAGCAAAGAAGCCAAACACATGCAACGAACCAATGCCTGTACATGACACCGAGCCTACATTTTTTGGTCCACATATTGTAGATGATTCTATACCTTTTGTCCATCTACCTGTACACCATGATAGAGACAATCTTTCGAATGATATTGTCTCAGATTATGTAAATATTCCCTTTACAAAAGCAATGAAAAAACAAAAAAAATGAAAATTTTGAAAAATGCTTTGTCTGATCCTGATATCAGTGAAATAATTCAAAAATTGGTCTTGAACATGCTTTTAATGAAGGCTCTTGAGTATATGCCTGCAGTGAAGAAAGGATTGAAGGATGCTTGTACGACCAAGTGCATGCCTCATCCTCATAATTCCAGAAGAAAAGGTGGCAAGTCAGAAAAGCATATTCTTACAATGGCCACAGTCAATGCTATCAGCAACCTCCCGGACAAGAAGCCATATGAGGGAGCACCGATTGTTCACTATCAGATGTTACCAGGAGTTCGAATGCACCTTGCTCGACAGCGGGTCGTCTGTCAATCAAATGCCTGCTTCACTACTCACAGAATTTGGGTTAGGACTGCTCAAACCTATAAAGATGATTCTAAAATTCATGGACAAATCCGTCAAGCGACCCAAGGGTATGTTGGAGGACGTGATCATCATGGTTCAGGGGATGCAGTTCCCTACCGATTTTGCCATGCTAGATATGGATGTCTCCACTCCTCTGCTCCTTACCCCGATCATACTTGGACGACCATTCCTATGAACAACCAATGCAGAGGTGAATTATGGTACTGGAGAGATCACCTTCGGCTCCATCAATAGAAAAATGAAGATAGAGACTATGTCCGATGCAAAACCTACGGAGGGGACATCTACAGCGTGTACGAGGGTAATTAATCGTTCTGAAGACTGTGACTTTTAGATAGAAATCCAAGATACCTATCTCTTCATGGATGATAATGAGGTCCATGAATTCCTCTGCAATGAGGAAGGATTGGAGAATGCAGTCAATTTTCCCCTTGTCGATCAAAATGAAATTCTTGCTGATATACTTGATGAGACTCATGTGGAGACGATGTGCCTTCAAGACCAAGAACAGAGTATGGGCGAATTCGACAATGAAGAAGAAACTATTGAAAAATTTTGTGAACTTTTTGATATTGAGGTTGAGCGAAGCATGGCAGACACCGAACAGATGAAAGGACCACCACCTGACATTATAGTTGAAGCCACCATCGAGGCATCTCTCACTCTGCCTAAGCTAAAGCAATTTCCCTCTAATATGAAATATGCCTTCCTTGCAAGTGAACCAAACATGTACCCAGTCATCATCAAAATGCATCTGACTAAAGACCAAGAATCTTGTCTGATGGAGGTTCTTGAACGTAACTGCAAGGCAATAGGCTGGAAAACTTCGGATCTCCATGGGATCAATCCGTCCTTGTGCTCGCATTGCATTTTCCTTGAAGAAGATAGTAAACCCTCCTGAGAATTTCAGAGAAGATTAAATCCGAACCTACAAGAGATTGTAATGAAAGAAATTCAGAAATGGTGCGATGCAAGATTCATATATCCCATCTCTGACAGCAAACGGGTGAGCCATCTGCATGTAGTGCCAAAGAAATCAGGATCACTATTGTGAAGAACGATAAAGGAGAGGAGATCGCGACCAGGGTACCTACTTCTTGGTGAGTATGTGTGGATTATAGAAGACTCAATCTCGCCACCAAGAAGGATCACTTTCCGTTGCTCTTCATCGACCAGATTCTTGAGATACTGGCCGCTAAGGAATACTTCTGCTTCTTGGATGTATACTCTGGGTATAATCAAGTTACTATAGCTCTTGAAGACCAAGATATGACCATGTTCACATGTCCCTTTGGTACATACGCCTTCAAACGGATGTCGTTCGGGCTTTGCAATGCCCCAGCCACATTTCAGAGGTGTATGCTAGTAGTTTTCACTGACATGGTGGACAATTTTCTTGAGGTTTTTATGGATGATTTCTTGGTCTACCGGGGCTCATTTGATCAATGCATTGATTATTTAGATCGAGTATTGCGGAGGTGCTATGAAGTAAATCTGGTGCTCTCGTGGGAGAAGAGTAACTTTATAGTGACTGAGGGAATTTTACTGGGTCATGTTGTATCTAAATGTGGCATGGAAGTTAACCCAGCTAAAGTGGAGGTGATTTCTAATCTAGAGCCACCAACAACCATCAAGCAGGTTAGTTCACTCTTGGTCCATGTCGGTTTTTATCGATGATTTATCAAAGATATCAGCAAGTTGGCCAGACCGTTGACCGAGTTGCTAGGTAAGGATAATGATTTCATTATTGACGACTGTGTGCTCCTTGCCTTTAATCAATTGAAATAACTTATCACTTATGCCCCTGTCTTGCAGCCACTAATTTGGACACAGCCTTTTAAGGTAATGACAGATGTGTCAGATTATGCCATCGATGTGGTGCTAGGATAGAGGAAAGACAATATACCATTTGCAATTCACTATACTAGTCGAACGCTCGATGAATCTCAAAGAAATTACACAGTCACTGAGAAGGAGTTGCTAGCGGTAGTCTTTGCCTTGGAAAAGTTCAGATCCCGCCTCGTCGGGTCCAAGGTCATCATTTACACATATCATTCAGCGATCCGATACTTACAACAGAAGAAGGATGCCAAACCACGTCTCATCTGGTGGATCCTTCTCCTCCAAGAGTTTGACCTGGAAATTCGAGACAAACCTAGAGTTAAGAATGTGGTGGTCGATCACTTATCCAGACTTCCTGAGCCTCAATCTCCTGAGCATAACCTACAATTGATCACAGAAACTTTTCCAGATGAAGCAATTTTGCCAGTCACCTCGCTTCCCTATTATGATGATATTGTGAATTATCTTGTGTCCAAGAGAACTCCAAAAGATTGGCCGAAGCTGAAAATGGACAAATTCTTATCTAAAATCCATTATTACCAGTGGGAGGACCCATATCTATTTCGTGAGGGGGCAGATTGCATCTGGAGGAGGTGTATTCCTCAGGAGGAAGTTCTGAGTGTCCTTGCACTTTGCCATGATCAAGAATCCGGAGGACACTATTCAGGTAAACGAACGACAACAAAGGTTCTTTAGAATGGACTTTGGTGGCTACGCTATTCAAAAATGCAGAAGATTACGTCAAGTGCTGCACTGACTACCAAAAGATGGGCGACACCATAGGAATGAGAGACACGATACCTCTGAAGTTCATTCAGATATCAGACATCTTCGACGCATGGGGCATAGACTTTATGGGTCCATTTTTGAACATCCAAGGCTATGAATATATTCTGTTTGCTGTCGACTATGTGAGTCGATGGGTGGAGGCTATTCCCACCCGAATCGCCAACAGTCGGACTGTCTGTCGTTTCTTGAGAGATCACAACATTGCACGATTCGAGATTCCCAAAATTTTGAAATCAGATGGGGGTAGCCATTTCATAAACAGAGAGGTGAAGAAGCTAACTCAAGAATTTTGCATAAAACATCGTGTTGTTTCACCGTACCACCCACGGTCTAATGGTTTGGCTAAATATTCAAATAGGGAGATAACGACAATTCTACAAAAGCTTGTGCATCCAGATCGCAAGAACTGGTCTCAGCTGCTTTGATTCAGTTCTTTGGGCTTACAGAACCGCATATAAATCACCATTAGGAATGTCTCCTTACCGCCTCGTGTATGACAAGCCATGTCATTTGCCCGTTGAACTGATATATAAATCTTTATGGGTCATCAACATCTGCAATTTGGACTCTGAGAAAGCAGGGAAAAACTGAAAAGTGGGTCTGAATAGATTGTTGGAATTTAGAGACTATGCATATGAAAATAGCCTGATGTACAAGGAGAAGGTCAAGAAGTGGTATGACAAGCATATCCGCCGCAAATCCTTCGAGCCGGGTCAGAAGGTGTGGTTGTTTGATGCAAAATTAAAGATCTTTCTAGGCAAACTGAAGAGCAAGTGGACTGGGCCATTCACAGTAAGGCATGCGCATGACAATGGAAGCGTAATGATATATGGTTTTTCATCTGACATACAACCATTCATGGTCAATGGACAGCTTTTGAAGGCTTAACTTGAACATGACACATTCTTATTTATCGTTGACATCGTTCAAGTGATTTATGATGATGAACTGAATATTTCCGAAGCTACAGTCGAAGACAAAGTAAATCAAAATATTTTTAAATGACTTCTCTTCTTTTCCTTCTTTCTTCTCTTCTTCTACTGAAAAGGTGTCATCTCCTTCATCATTGATGCAGTTAGGATATATTTTATCTTAAGTATAGGGGGTGTGCACCCTGAGTTGTTCATATTCTTGCTTCCATCTTCAGATCTCTTTTCTTCTTTTCTTCTTTTCCTTTTCATTTTTCTTTTTTCTACCAAAAAGGTGGCGCCCTTTTTTATCAGTCTTCTATACTTAAGACGTACTTTTTTCTAAGTATATGGGGGGTTGAACCCTGAGTTCTTTTATTTTTCGATCCTCTCCATCATCTCCTCTTCTTATCTATACTTAGGGTATCTTACCCTATGTATAGGGGAAGACAGTCTGAGTACGATATGTTCATTCCCACCCTTGACCCTCCTTGTCTTGTGTACAATCTGTTATACTTAGGATTATTTGATCCTAATTATAGGGGGGACAGATGAGTTCTTATTCGTTCATTCATTTCTTCATTTGTTTATTCTTTAGGTCTTTCTATACTCAGTAAGAGTTATGTCTTCTCTTTTTCTCTCTGATCTATGAAGACATAGCTCAAGGTAAGTATAGGGGGGTCGTATATACTACGTATACACTTTATCCATAGCTCGTACTTCCGTATTTTTAATAATAATTATGGCTAAAAATACTATAAAATTCGTTAAAATCACTTAATAAAAAGATGCATATTATTCCTCAGATATTTTTTTAATTTACTGATTAATAAATCATGTAAAAATGTTTTGCAAAATGTTTGAAAAATAGTTTGAAAATCGTTTTGAAAAATCTTTTGAAAACTATTTGGAAAACATTTTGTTCAATATTTTCAACCTTTGTTAAAAAGTTTTGTTTTGAAAAATTTCTTTTCTTTGTGTGAAATAAAATGTTTGAAAAACTATTTGCAAATGATTTGAAAAATGATTGTAAAAATGTTTTGAAAAATCTATCTATATTGTTTGAAAAATCTCTGCAAAATGATTTTCAAATGTGTGTAAATGTTTGTGAAAAGTGTTTGTCAAAAATATTTTAGACTATAGTTTTCAAAATTGTTTGTAAAATAATTTTCAAATAAGTTTGAGAAATATATACATCACATTAAAATTCTGTACTAAATTGCATATCGATTTATAAACATGATCAGTTACCTGTTATTAATTCTTAAAAACCAAATTCCATCCCTTTGTAAATATTTGTACCTAGTTTTTATCTAAAAATTTTTATTTTTGAATCACAAAAACATTTGTAAAACTAAAAATACCAAAAATATTTGCAAAATCTTTTTGAAATTACAAAAAATGCATATGCATCATCTTTTTCAAAAATCCATAAAAAGTTCAAAATCTTTGAAAAATTGCATCACAAAAATATTTTCTACATAGCATTTGCATATCATTCACATTTTTCGGATCGAGTTTGATAAGTGAACTAGTCTAATTAAAATCCGAAGATTGGAGCTTGGTTAGACCTTAAATCTACCTAATATCAGGAACCTTATAGGAACTGGAATTGAGGTACTTCAGGTCTAGTTGACTTAATTCTTTAAGGATCATGAGACTTGGTTCAAAAGATTCTTGACTGCCTAAGTAGAGTATTTCGAAGCACACACATGACTCTTGTTGATAATGACCTAACTTGGATACCTACACCTTTCACATGGCTCAACTCAGTTGGAGTGTTGAGGGGATTGATTTGCCGGTATGGGACACATACAAGTGGAAACATTTGTCCTCGTCTAGGGAGGGAAGTGCACCCTAACCCGTCCAGTGGCATTGATGTCTAAAGACAAGAGAGTGTGGGTTGCAATAATGCTTCAAAAGAGGGATAATCTATTGGCTCAAGAGGAAAAACTCCTTATGTAAATGCCGATGTATAGAGTATTTCAAAAAAGCAAAAAGTAGAACTCCAAAAAAATGGACAGGACTGATTGAAAATAAAATGCTTGCCGGAGTATATATTTTTATAGTCAATAAGCAATCTTGAGCTTCAAAGTCAAATCATGTGAGCCTGCAACTGGATGACTTGACTACACCGGTCTTGCATCCTAGGATAGGTAGCTACACTGGCTACCATCCATTCTTCTCTTCATCCCCTCCTCTTGAGTTGGTTGTCACTTGAACTTAGAATGGAATACCCCGCTCCTCGAGGAAGGAGTTACTGGATTGGAGAATCACTGGGTTGTCATGCTGGAGAAGTCAGTCTCTTTATCATTTCAGTTGGAGAGAGCCACTATCACATACACTGTACGAGTCAGATTCATAGTCGTAAGGGTTTGCATATGAGTTGAAGTATTTTGACCTGGCTATTGAGCTTACTTGAGCAGAGTTTTGGGATTCTCAAAGGCTGTTGGATTTCAACTCCAATTCCCATTAAGGTCCCGCCCACACTAAAATTTCAAAGGTCCGACTTAAGCTCCAAACTTTGATTTTGTGAAGACAAGTTTATAGTTAAACTTAATCTAATTTATTTCTTTTTCTTTTCTTTTGTTTTTATTTTTTGCACTTATTGCATAAGTGTTTGCTAGGGACTAGCAAAGGCAAGTATAGGGGGTGATGAATCTCCATTTCAACACGTTTATTCTATCATTTTGGCCTTAAAACCCCTAGTAAATGCGTATAAATACCTCTAATTCATGCATTTTAACATTCATTCATCATTGTGTAAATACTATACAAAATATTTTTAAAGCCAAAATTATAGAATAAAGAAAAGAAAAATAATAAAATATTGAAAATATTTTATGACCCTAAACCTCGAGACCTAGGCATCTTGATGAATAGGTTGACAAGGAATAAAGTAGGGGGAGATAAGGGTCCAAAATACAATAAAAATCCCATTTTATTTATTCCTTCTTTATTCATTTTGGGACATATTTTATTTTCCACTATTTATACTCAAATAAAGAACCTTTGTAGAAAATTGTAGATAAGAAAATATAGAAAAATACAAAATTGATTTCATACAAAGATAATATACAGAGAAAAAGTTTACGCAGAATATGTTTCCAGAATCCCAAATTCCCAGACCCATATCTCTCAAATAAAAACTCAAAATATATCAAAATCACCTTTATATTTAATGAAGGTGGTTTCATAATTTTTGGAGTTAAGGTGTGAAAGTTAGGTTTTGGACCCCTATTGTATAGTTTACCAAATTAAAATATTCATTTTATTTATTATTCATTATTTTTATAATTTTATATTTTTATAATTTTGTGAATATTATATATAACATATGTACATATTAAAACTAGAATTAAATATAACTAAATTAAAATATGTATATAAAATACATAGGTAAATTACCTATAACTATACCTATACAATTAATTCATCTATTTATTTAAGTGAACATATTATATCAGAAAAATATAACAAAAATATATTTATGTATATAAAAATAAGCTATAAATTTATAAAATAATAAATCAAAATAATAACATCAAATATTCAAAATAAAAATAAAAGATATGAAAACATAGATAAATATACCTATGATGTAACCCTAAAAAGTAACTCTTAATTATATGCTCTAAAAAATAAAAATAATAATAGTAAACTTTGAAAAAAAAATATTTTTCATTTTATAACTGAAAATTAATAAATTCATTGATTATTTTTATTGAATTTTCAAATAATTTCTAGCATGGTTTTTCTGATTGGTCCACGTGGACCAACCAGCTGCCCCCGCCCGTTGACCTCGATCAACTCTCTGATCGATGTCTCCATCCTGTCAAAACCTCATTTCTTGCCTCTTTCTTGATTTTCTACACGTCGTGTGTTTCATCCTTTCGTGTTGACTCCTTCAGGACTTTTTCTCCTCGTAGATCCCCCTTACACGCCTAAAGGTTTCCTCGAGGATTGGATCATAGATTCGTCCGATATATCCTTCGTTCTTCGAGCCGCTCCAGTCAACTTGTACAAAACCTCCCCCGAGCACCTCTTGGCATTTTGAACCTCTTTGGACCATGCTTCGACCTCCTCTGTGCGCTTTGGAGTGACGTGAGTGACAAACGCATTCTCCGACCATCTCAAGCGAGCACAGGAGTGGGTTGGGATGGCTTCCACCCCCACCTTCGCCGCAAGCCAGCATCGAGGTATTACTTCATAGTTCTCTGCCATTTGAGGTACCATTTTATCGCTTTCTTATATTAGTTTAGTCTTAGCTTTACTTTAACGCATTTTATTTATGCTTCGATTGATTGAGTTAGCCATTAATCGCTCCCCCGTGGTTCGCCGGAGCTCTGCCTCAGCAAAACCTTCCATCCACACCGTTCTCCTCCCACCTTACATGCTGGAGGGTCGTGGCAGTTTGCTCGCGACCCTCTTAACTCTTTTTGCAGGTCTTGGATCTTTACACGCACCTGGGGGCATTTTGACATTCCGCTGGAGGTACCTGGAGCTCCGTGCTCCTCTATCCTCCTGGGGACACTCCGGTCCACACTAGCAATTTGTGACGCCACCAGCCATTAGAGGAAGACCGCAGTATCTAGCTGGGCCATTTTGGAGCATAAAAGAACGTAGGAGGAGGGTGGAATCGCTGGAGGAAGCTCGCCTCATTGGAGCTTCCTCCCTGTTCTTCCTCGACAACCCTCTGCCATCGGATCATGGCCGCAACCCAGATCACACAGCAGCCGTCGGATGATGCAAAGCTTCCATCGTTGATCTTGAGCTGACGACCTAATCTGAACCGTTGATCCGCGAAGGGGCATCGTCAATATTGTATTTTCTCTTTGTTTCTTGTATTTTTTTCATATTATCTACATTGCTCTAAAAAATCTACAAAAATAGTTGTAGGCTCCTATTATATTGTACTTTCACACTGTAATTTTTGTTTTGCAATTTGAAGCTTTTTATTATTTATTAAAAATCGAAAAAAATAATCTTTTTATACATGTTTGCAATAGAAAAGCCATAAAAGAAATATAAAAACATGCTGAAAAATTTCCAAAAAAATATATTTTGTTTATTTTTTTATTTTTAACTTTCAGACCAAAAATCCTAAAAAATATAAAAGAAACTCGAAAAAATAGAAAAACACTAAAAACCTTTATAAAAATTCATAAAATTTGCAAAAATTAAAAATAAATCCATTTTTTGTTTTTTATTTTCTCTATATTATTATAATGTTAAAATTAATTTGGAGAATTTTTTATACTATTTTTAATTTTTAATCTCCATTTTAATTCGACCTACTAATTTTAACCATGATTTTGGATATTTTGACTTTAAAAATATATAAAAATTAGCAAAATATTCTTAAAATATCACAAAAACAATGAAAATTAATTAAAACCCCCAAAATATTTTATTTTCTTGTTTTCTGACTATTTTAATTAATATTTATATCTATCCTAGCCTGTATTGTATATATATTCTTTATATAGCCTTATAAATATTATATCTCTTTTATAAAAAAGGAAATATAAAAATATAAAAGGAAAATATAAAATTAGAAAATTAAAAATTAAAATACAAAAATAAAAAAATCAAAAATTAAAAAAATTAAAAACCCACAAAAAATATATAGACACATAGTCTCACAATCAACTTTTGTGTGGTCTCCTTCATTGCCCCGATCTAGTCGGTTTGCTCCTTGTGTTCGACACTCTACATACTTGCACTATACACACATTTTGTAGACTTAAATAAAATAAATTTTAACTCACATTGCCTTTTATTTCTTAATTATCATTGTGGGTTAATTGTTGATTAATTACGGTTTCTTGTGGGTCGCCACAAAGACTGTCTCCGCCTTGTGTGAGACATATTTAGACCCGCAAAAACCCTAGTTATCACCCTGGTGATTTTTTTCATCCCATTTGTTTCCTTTCTTCAATTCTGGAGTGAGCAAAAGTGACACATGTCTCGTTCCTGATCATCTGGAGGATCATTTGGAGCCGAATCAACGTGATCCAACAATGGTCGGAGCTCCACCGCCGCGTTCAACCTCTCCAGGCAGCTAGATCTGAGGCGATAACCCCTACCACTTCATCATTGGAGAATCACTGATTTATTCCACATATTCAAATATCCTTAATGTGTTAATTTTCCATTGATTTACTTGATTTCTTCGTTCATATAAGAGCTTCCGAATCTCAGCTCCGATCAGCTTGATCGAAGCATATCCCTCATCTGTTTTCATGCCCAAATCCATCGCCTCCACCTTCCGAACCAAACATGCTTCTCTATTCTTCGATCAGCAACCTATTCCCCTCAGATCAATATGGTCTGAGCCCATCTCCAATCCTTCTCCATTGCTAGAGATCCTCGCCCATTTCACCTTATTTTTCATCTAATAAAGTCTGATCGAGGCTGCTGGCACTTCGAGCATTAGCAATGACTTTGCAAGTACATGATTAGGAGAGATCTGGAACTCCGATTTAGGTCTGGAGCTTCCAGATTCAGAAACACCTCCAGATCCCTTCGTAACGGGATCTGGATCTTCATTATGCAATAGATCAGTGGGGATTAATTCCAAGAAGCGCTTGGACCATTTGCAGCAACGAGGAGACGCAGATCTGACGAGAAGTTGAAGATCGAAGTCGATCGAGGAGGTCCTTCAACAGAGTTCTTCGTGATACGTCCAGAAGCGTCGGATCAAGAACATAATGCCCAGATCCAGTCCAAGTCGTCTGTTGGCGCCCAAAGTGCATTCGTCAAATCATATCCAAGGCGCCTAATCATATCCACATGCCTCTGGGCTATAATTTGCACCGATCCTCCTGCATTTCGATATTTCTATTTAGTCTACTCTTTCTAAATAACAATTATAAAAATTTGCTAGTTAGTCCTTGTAGTTTCTTAAATTTGCATTTTAGTCATGTTGTTTGTGTTCACGTGTTGTCCCACGTGTTGTCCTGAATTTTTTTTGCATATTTACCCTAACATTTCTATGTGTGAATAAAAGTGAAGAATTTTTGCATTATTTGCATATATACCTCTGTGTTGTGCACGTGCTTATTCACGTATTTTGTTAGAATTTGTGTACATGCAGTTTATTTCTTTATTAATAAATGATATGAAAGTTTATCAAAATTACTTTTAAGTCCTTTAATTTTAGAGTTATTTATATTGTTATTTTTTATGAAATAAATAGCAAAATTAATCTGAAAAATCCAAAAAAGTTAGGATAAGTTCCTTCATAGTTGTTTATCATATCTAATTTTGATTTGCTAAAATAATTTGTTTCTTTATTTTTAACAATTCAAAAAACATAAAAACTTGTCCAATTTGCAGTATAAAAAGCATAAAATTTGAAAAATGGTCGAAATATTATAAAAAATTTCATGTGTGTGTATTTTGACTTGTTTTATATTCTATGCACTTTTTGTTTGAAAAAAATTTATAAAAACCAAGAAATATAAAACATATAAAACCCATAACAATTCATATAAAATTACATAAAAATTCTAAAAAATATATAGTAGTTTTTTAAGACTTGAAAATTACCTTCTTATTTGTACATATTTTCGTCATTTTTACTTTTATTTTCTATTTTAAAATCCAAAAATCTCTATTTGATTTTCTATTTGTTTATTTTCAAGTTTTTAATTGATTTGAAAATTCTAAAAAAACCTAAAAAATAAAATCACAAAAATAGTAAAAAATATCAAAAATATAAAATATTTTGGTGAATTTTCTGAACATTTTTACTATATTTGAAAAATACAGAAAGAGATTGGCTTTCTTTATTTCCATTTCTTTTATCATTATTTTGTTTTTAAAAAAATAAAAATACAAAAATTTGTAAAATTCAAAATCACTAAAAATCAAAAATTAGAAAACATAATATATATAAATTAAAATTCCATAAAAATATAAAAAGTTTAAAAACCCATAAAAATAACAAAAAGAGAAAAAGAAGAAAAAGAGGATTTGTTTGATTTTCTTGAAAATTAATAACCCTTGTTTTTCTTAGAGTCTCCTTGTGTTCAACCCCGGGATCTATACCATGTTAATAAAAAACACACCCGTTTATTTCTTTATTTGGATAAATAATTTATTTGGTTGATTCGGGGTTTCTTGTGGGTCATGACAACACATCGATTTCATTATCTTTTCATTGAACAAAAATTAACCCATAGAAAAACTTGAAGATGATGCCAATACCGAAGAGGCACAAGGGGGTATGTAGGTTCTCTTTCTTTTACCTTTTACTCTTGGTTGCACATATACTCTGTTGTCTTTTATTTCTTTTCCTTTGTCTTTATTTTCTGCTATTTTCTTCTTTATTTTCTTTTGATCTATTTTCATAATGGGTATCTAACACGTCATTCTTCTTGCAAGGGCCCGACGAATGAGGGCAATATTCTTATGAACATCAGCGTACCTGAGTGAAGCGGAGGTGCTCGTTTCTTCATCGAGCGATAAAGAGCGTAGGAGGAGGAATAGAAGACTTGGAAGAGATTTTGGAGCATTGCACATATTTTTTTGATTTCTTTTAGTCTTTTATTTCCAATTAATTTTCTTAATTAATTTGTAATAAATTTTAGCATTTGATTTTTTTTAATTTTCTAGGCCTTTCATACTTTTGCATGTGCGGGGTCTGTTTCACCAAGTATCAGTGCACTTGGGGGAACCCACCAGAGTTTTACTTTTCGCCACTTTAATTTTTATTTGGTTTCTCGTGATTTTGTATGATTGAGCCCACTTAGTATTAGGTTGTATTTTCTTGCTTGATCCAAAGCCCTAATAATAATAATTTCTATTCCTTCAGAGTAGATCGTAGCTTGGACTTAGTCAAACAAATCGGTTCTTACTCATTAATAGAAGCTACTACTAGGACGATTCTCTTGCATCATTTAGGTTAGTTTTTATTTCTGTCTTTATTTTATGCGCACATTATATTGCATATATAGTGCGGGCGACAAGGTACACATTTTCTATCTCTTGCATGCATCATTGATTTTTCCGTGCATTGGCTTTTCCAATCTCCTTTCTTGTTTTCTCACTTAGGATAAAAAAGGAATTGAAAAATTCGTTAGGCGATTTATTTTAGAATACTCAAAAAATGACAACCAAATAAAATTGAGACTACTAAAATAACTTGACCCTAAAAGTAAACGTAAAGATCCATTCATTATTTTGGGGAGAGGAACCCCGTCATTGTTTGCAGGTACTTACCTCTAGATATAGTGAGTGAGGATGTTGTTATAAGGTTAGAGCCCAAATCTCTGGACTTGTACCTTAAGCACATGTACAACGAGCAAAGGTAAAGTATAATAGAATGATGAATCCATGATTCAACATTTTATTCTTTTATTTTAGCTTAAAATCCTGGGCAAAACATATGTAAATAACAATAATTGACATTATCTATCATTTATCACTTGTTAGTTAATATTGTATATTTATCAATTATTTACATCAAAATAAAAGAATACATAAGAAAAGAAAAAGAAAAGAGACAAAAGGTTGTATATATGAAATAAATATAGTCTGACTCTGGCCTTGAGATAAGGTCAAAGCTTGACCTGATCGACAAGGAATGAAGTAGGGGGAGATAAGACCTTCATCAAGAAAATCATTAAAAATAATTATCCACTTTGTATATTCATCACTCATTCATCACTATTTTGTATACACATTTCTTATTCTATTTTATTTATCACCTAAACTACCTCAAATAAAAAATTTTTCTTCTTGGAATTTGTACATTAAAATAAGTTGTAAATACTAAAAATAATTGCAAGAAGAATCATTGTACGTAATTAAAATAACACTTTAAAAAGGTGCAAAGCTCAATTTGCCAGATCAATATCGTCTCCATAAGAACTGAAAATAAAGCAAACTTATTTTCATTGTACTCAGCATTAAATAAGCTTTAAAATGAAAGTAGTTTCATTAAAATTAGAGTTAAGATGTAAAAAGTGACTTTTCAGGTGTTTGTATAATATACATGTATTGTACATGACATGAATATATTCTTTTATTTGTTTTATGTATATTTTTGTACATATATATCTTAAAAGATTTGTATATAGTGTATTTTATTCATATAAAATGTAAATAAAAATTACAAAATCAAAAAGAAACAAAAAATAAAATATTGTATATATTGTAATTGTATAACATACCTATATTGTAAATATATCTATTTATTTACCCTAATAAACCATTTCCTTCAATAAAAATATGATTAAAACCTTAAAAATTATTGTAAATTAATAAATTATGAAATTATTTGTAAAAATAAATTATTACAACATCATTGTATTGTATATATAAGTATAAATACCTATGAATAAAGGGTAATACTTATTTTTAACCTAATAACTTAATTTATTAAAAATCACCATAATTAAGATTATTTAAGTACTAACATTTTCAATTTATATAATTTATTTATTAAGATTCATTTCTTAATTTATTTTAATTTATTTAACTTTTTATGTGTTATTTTGTCTTCTAGCGGGTCTTGTCTTATTCGCAGAACCATCTGATTGGAGGACTGATGAATCCACATTTCATCATCTTTATTCTATCATTTTGGCACCAAAAACCCTAGCAAATGCCTGTAAATAGCCTTAAATATAGCATCTTAGCATTCATGCATGTGCATCCCATTAGTGTATAAAATATTGTAATTAAGGCCAAAATTATAGAATAAATAAAAGAAAAGAAAAAGAATAATATATTGTAAATATTTTATGACCCAAAACCCCGAGACCTAGGCATCTTGATGAATAGGTCGACCAGGAATAAAGTAGGGGGAGATAAGGGTCAAATACCTATATTATTCTATTCATTCTTTATTCATTTTGAGACCTATTTTTGGTTCCACTTTTTATACATCAAATAAAGAAACTTTGTACACGAAAGTTGTAGATAATTTTATAAAGAAAAATACAAAATTGATTTCACTGAAAAATAATGTCCAGATACAAAGTTATGGTCTGAACAAAAATCCAGAATCCCAACTTCCCAGACCCGTATCTCACAAACGAAAACTCCAATTGCAGCAAACTTACTTTAATTGTATATAGTTAAAAATAAACTATTTAATGGTGGTGGTTTCGCATTTGGTAGAGCTACAGTTTTAAAGTTGAGTTTTGGACCCACATTGTACAGTTGTACTGATTAAAATATTCCATATATTATTTATTCATTATTTGTATATTTTTATATTTTTATAATGGGATTTTATCATTTGTGCTCCTCTGAGATATCGCAATATCAGTTATGCCCCTATCTTTTTGGTAAATCAGTTGTGCCCCTGACTTCTTGCCAATATTTCACTTGTGCCCCTCAGAGGGGCATAACTGATAAAATATTTTTATCAGTTATGCCCCTCTGAGGGGCACAAGTGAAATATTGGCAAGAAGTCGGGGGCACAACTGATATTACCAAAAAGATAGGGGCATAACTGATATTGCGATATCTCGGACTGATAAAAACCCTTTTATAATTATGTAAATATTACTTATAATAATTATGTACATTAAAACAGGAATAAAAATCCAAATAAAACTTAAAATAAAAATATATGTACATAAAATACACAGGTACTATACCTATCCACATACCTATACAATACCTACCTACATTTTATTAAATATACAAAACATATCAGAAAAATAAAACAAAAATATATTTAAGTGTATACAAGTATTTCATAATTTTACAAAATAATAAACCTAATTAAATACATTAAAAACATAAAATAAAAAGTAATTAATAAAGTATATAGGTATAATACCTATAAAGGACATAAAAGTGAACTTGTAAAAATAAACCTCATAAAAATAATTAAAAATCACTATAAAATAGTTTATAAAATTATAAACACTTTTTATTTTATAACCTAATTAAAATAATATCGTTTATTATTTTTTATTGATTTTTTTAGTTTTTCTCCAGACTTTTTCCTGGTTGGTCCACGTGGACCAACCAGGAGGCAGCAAGAGTTGACCTTCGATCAACTCTCTGCCCAACACCTAGGTTGTGTCAGAAGTTGTATTTTGACCCAGGTTCACCCAATTTTCGAGGCCACTTCATTGCTTATTTCATGATGGTGTCTTCTTTGATGTTGTTCCTCGATCATCGATGAATCACGCCGAGAGGTTTTTTCGACCTTAGGGTCGTTGAATCGACCGATGCACCTCGGTCTTCGAGCCCTCTCAACCCTCTCAACCTTTGTTCAAAACCGAGCCCTCATCTTCCCTCTCTTCTTCGAACCGCCTTTGGCCAGAGCCAATACCTCCGAGGGCTTGCTGCGGGATCCCCTGTGACAGAGGGTTGATCCCCAACCTTGTCGAGGTGCATCACTAGCTCGGCGGCGTGTTTCCAACCCATCTCCGGGCTGCGCCGCCGTGAGGTCAATCTCGAGCATTTTGCTCTGAGGTACTGTTTTTCTCCCATTTTCTTGTTTGTTTTCACTTTCAGTACTCATAGGACTTTAACTCCACCATCGCTTTCGATTTATCTCATCCCGATCGCATCCGCCGCACCTCGCCGGAGTTTGCTCCGGAGAGCTTCGCTCCTCCTCGTTTCCGCCATCTTCTGCCCACGGGTGGTCGCGGCAGTTTGCCCGCGACCCCCTTGACTTCTCTTGCAGGGTTTTGGGAGGACATCAGGCACCTGGGGGCGATTTTTGGGAGAAGCCGGAGCTAACTGGAGCTCCCCCTCGACCTGTTCGTCGGGGGCCAGCCCCGGTCACCTTCGGCGACTATAGACGCCGCCAGGTCGTAGCTGGGACCTTCAGGAGTCGTCGGATACCATCTGGGAAGCTGCAGGCCCCCGGGAGAGATCACATCGCCCCATCAAAGCTTGCCGGAGACCAGTTCGTGGCGTGTTCTTCCTTGCAGCCCCAGCGCCGTTGTATCTTCACCCGTTCGTCGTGGAGAGCAGTTACCATAGGATCAACGCCGCTCCAGCCGTCCGATCGCCAGTTCAAGATCTAATCTCGGCTGTGCGGGCGAAGGGGCATCGTGCCATGCGGGATCGACACATGGCTTAAGTAGCTGGATCTGAACCGTCGACGCCCGCCGTTGACTGGGTATTTTGCAAAACCAACCCGTCAATTATTTGTATTTAGTAAAATGTACGGAAACATTCATCTGCCTTTATTTATTGGTGTAATATTTGCATAGCGGCCCCCGCACGTTCTCTGATCTACACCCAGGTCCTCGGCCACGTCACCTCACGTGCCCGTGCGCGTGAGGTGCGTGGCACTTTTGCAAAGGGGACCCAGGGATTTTTGGGTGTTTATTTTTACTACATAAACTTTCAGCTGCAATATAAAAAGTTTGGAATTTTTGCACGTTAGCCCTCGGACTTTTGTGTTATTACATCTGTGCCCTTGCCAGGCGCGCGTGTAACTCACGTGAGCCTGGGAACTTTTGCATGAACACCCTTGCGGCTTTTGGTTTTGATGCTTAGTTCAGATATTATTTGTTTAAGTTCAAAACTTTTGTGAAAAATTGCAGGTGTGCCCCATACTTTTTGATATTCGCAGAAACGCCCCTGCTAGCCTTGACATTTTTGTGAACTTGTCTCATTTAATTAAGGCATCATTTTGATTCGAAAAAAATCTTAAAAATTCAAGTTAAGCTCCTGTGTGCTTGTTCTTTAATGCCATATTTTTAGTTTTTGATTTTATTGCATTTTCATATTTATTAAAAATCAAAAACTTGCCATTTCAGTACTGTTTAGCTTAGAAAATACCAAAACAAATATTAAAATACCTCAAAAAATTCAAAAAAAAATCCCTACTGTCTATTTTAACCTATTTTAGTGTCAGTCCAAAAATCACTAAAAATTGCAAAAGAAAAACCTTAAAAATTTGAAAATACTCAAAAACTTCAAAAAATCTAGAAAATTATAGAAAACTCAAAAAAATGCAAACTCAGTTCCTGTAGGTTCTATTTTTTATCATCTTTATTTGAAAATTAGTTTGGGAAAATTTTGTAGCTATTTGATATTTTTAAGTTCTATTTTACCTTCATCCAATTCCCTGTTTTCCTTTATTTTGCTATTTAAAAATACCAAAACATTTTGAAAAATACCCAAAAATCACAAAAATAGTAAAAAAATATAAAAATACTAAAAAAACTTATTTTAGCATTTTTGGCTATTTTTGCATATTTTTATAAATATTGTAGCACCTCTTTTATTACCTTGTTTATATATTCCAATATTAAAAAAAAGGAAAAAATATAAAATATAAAATTATAAAAATCAGAAAATTAAAAATCAAAATACAAAATTCAAAATTAAAATAAAAAAATTAAAAATTAAAAACCCACAAAAATCCTTGCATTGCATAGTGTAGACAACACTTCACACTCCCTCACACACACACACACTTGTGCATCTACCCTGTTTGCTCCCTGTGTTCGAACTCTTTGCATACTTGTCCTATACACCTTGTTTATAGAGTTAAAAATAAATTTTAACTTCACATTGCTTTTCATTGCTTGATCTATAGTGTGGGTTAATTGTTGATTAAATACAGGATTCTGTAGTGGTCACGACACCGACTATTGACTCGCCTTGTGAGTCAATACGACCGCAATCAATCCTGTGTTTATCAAGGACCCGGGCCCATTGTCTTGGGTCAGCTCTTCACTTCATCCGCCCTGCCCGATTACATTCTTCCTCGAACATCTTTCTTGGTTTTTTCCCTGCACGTTCCACTGACCAATAACACTCGACTTTATTCACAAATTTTGTTATCTCATTAACTATCTCACACACCCACTTAACAAATTTCTGATCCATGCCTCGGTTCGTGCACTTCATGTGATTCTAATTTCTCTTACCTCCATGCCTATAAAATCCCCTCCAGGTTCGCCGACCCCTGGTGATCTATCTTCGTACCATTTTTTCCTTTCTTCGATTCAGGAGTGAGCCGATGGCAGAGGTCTCGTTCCCGATCATTTGGAAGATCATTTGGAGCCGAATCGATGTGGTCTGATGCTGGCCAGAGCTCCATCACCGTGTTCAGCCTCTCTAGCCTTCTGTAGCGGGATATGAGGCGATAACCACCGCTACTTCATCGTCAGATAATCACTGATCTATTCTGCATCTACATCTATCCTTAATGTGTTAATTTTCCATCGATTTACTTGATTCTTCATCCATAGAATAGCTTCCGAATCTCAATTCCGATCAGCTAGATCAGAGCTTATCCTCATCTGATTTCACGCCCAAATCCATTACCTCCACCTTTCGAACTGGACCCACTTCTTCATTCTTTGATTAACGACATGTTCCCCTCAGATCGATCTGATTTGAGCACCATCTCCAATCCTTCCTCGTCGCCGGAGATCCTCACCCTTTTCACCTTGTTTTTCATATATTAACTGTTGGGTATCCTTGAAATATTTCCAGCCCCACCTTGTGGGGAGGGGCCTTATTGATATTTCTCCATCAAGTTGGCCCCCAATCGGCCCCAATTCCTTTCCAATTCTAGGGAATCACGGACAGCAACCCATTCGAGCCATTTTTAGCGGACATGACGCCTCTTCTACCCATTCCAGCACACAGCAGCGGCAAGGGTCTCTTCAGGATGCCATTCTCCTCCACACGTGAGAGGAAGAGAGAGGTCGAGAGGGAAGGAGGTCACAGCAAGGCTTTCCCCTTCCCCCGTCGACGTGGGCTGCAGCTAGGGCTGAGAGGAAGGTCGGGTTCTTTGGCCGAGTTCGAGAGGAGCATCGTGGAGGTCGTTGCGGACGACCTCAAGGAGCCGAAGCTGTGTTTGGGTCTCCATCCGGGAGCCCACAAGGGAAGATACTCCATCTCCTTGTTTTAGAGTACAATATTGGTATTTTGGATACCTAGGGATAGTTAGTTCCTTGTAGAAGAACTATCCGTTGTGTGTGTGGCTTGTACCTCGGTTTTGTGGGCAACAAAATCAGGAAGAACATTGACTCATTTGACCGTAGTGATCGGTTGCCGGTCTTGCCCCGTGGTTTTTCCCTTGCTCACATTGAGCAAGGGTTTCCACGTAAAAATCTTTGTCTCGTGTGGTTGCTTGCTTGCTTGCGATTGTGCTTGTCATTGTCGCCATTTGAGTTCCCGTATGGGGAACATATATTCTTGTTGTGCCATCTTTGCTGCAGGATAGTTATAGGGGATTATCCTGGGTTGATTGATTGTCCCATATATCCCCAACAAGTGGTATCAGAGCTCAGGTTTGAGCAAAAATGGGCGATTGATGAAGGCACTATGATCAAGCTCACAAGTAGCAACTAGCAAATTTGGAAGGCCAAGATGGAAGACATCTTGTATTGCAAGGACCTCCACGATCCCGTGGAGGGTGAGAGCGCCAAGCCAGAGAATATGTCCGCAAGGACCTCCACGGTCTTTCATCACGTTGCCGAGGAGACGAATGCAAAGGAGCTATGGGACAAGTTGTCCGAGCTCTATGATCAGAAGACTGCAACGAACAAGGCTTTCTTGATTAGAAAGCTTGTGAACTTGAAGTACAAAGATGTAACCAAGGTGGCGGAGCATCTGAATGATTTCTAAAGCATTATCAACCAGTTGATCTCCATGGGATTGGTACTCGATGACGAGTTGCAGGCACTTCTCCTGTTGGGTTCGTTACTGGATAGTTGGGAGACTCTTGTAGTCACCGTGAGCAACTCTGCGAAGGACAACAAGTTGACCATGTCTATGGTCAAGGGCAGTCTGCTCAATGAGGAGATTAGACGTCGCTCTTTGGGAGAGGCATCCTCCTCTTCACATGTGTAAGCAGTTGAGAGGAGAGGAAGATCCAGCAACAGAGGAGCGTTACAGGAGAGGCAGAAATCCAGAGACAAGTCCAAGGGCAGAGGAAAGTGTCACCATTGCCAGAAGCCCGGTCACTGGAAGAGAGAGTGCAGGGTTTGGAAGAGAGAGCAAGTTGAAGCCAAGAAGAAAGATCAGAAAAAGGAAGATGGGAATGTAGCTGCAGTTGTGGCAGATGAAAGTGCAGATGAGGTGATTCTCACAATCTAGGACCAGTGCTTATACGCAGTGAGTGATTTGGAGTGGGTCGTTGACACGGCCGCCTCCTATCATGTGACTCCACACAGGGAGTTCTTCACCACCTACACTAGGGGTGATTATGGGAGAGTCTTGATGGGTAACGAGAGTTACTCTAAGATCATTGGCATGGGCACCATCTCGATCCAGACGGATGTTGGGTGCTTAATAACTCTTCAGAATGTGAGGCATGTTCCTGATGTGCGGCTTAGCCTTATTACTGGTTCACAACTAGATAGTGAAGGCTACCATCTGAAGCTCGGCGACAGCAAGTGCAAGATAAGCAAGGGTTCTCTCATCATGGCTAGAGGCAGTTTGTGTCACACACTCTATATGACTAGAGTGAAGGTCATGGACGACAGTTTGCATGCTAGTGAAGCAGATAACTCAGATTTGTGGCACCGTCGGCTTGGTCACATGAGACAGAAGGGCTTGCAGCTTTTGAGCAAGAGAGAGTTGATCCCCTACCACAATGACATCACTCTGTCTCCTTGTGATGCATGTGAGGTTGGGAAGAGCAGGAGTGCACCATACAAAGCCAGATCCAAGGTGAAGGGAGACCTTCTACAGTTGGTCCATTCTGATGTTTGTGGTCCCATGGATACAGCCTCTTTGGGAGGCAACATGTACTTTGTCACCTTCATTGAAGATGCATCTAGGAAGGTGTGGGTGTATGTGCTGAGATCAAAGGATCAAGTGTTTGATTGCTTCAAGAAGTTTCATGCCATGGTTGAGCGCGAGACAGGGAAATTGTTGAAGTGTCTACGCACAGACAATGGGGGAGAGTATACCTCCCATAGCTTTCAGAGCTATTGTGCAGAGCACGGCATCAGGCATGAGAGGACAGAGCCATGCACACCCCAGCAAAATGGTCTAACTGAGAGGATGTACAGGGCCATTGTTGAGAGAGTTCGCTGCATGCTGAAGACAGCGAAGTTGCCCAAGACCTTTTGGGCTGAGGCAATTCGCACCGCATGTTACTTGGTAAACCGATCTCCATCAGTTCCTTTGGGCTTCCAGATTCCAGAGCGTGTTTGGACAGGGAAAGACCCCTCATATGCTCATTTGAGGGTGTTTGGATGCAAAGCCTATGCATTGGTACCCAAGGAGCATCGGAAGAAGTTAGATGACAAGGGGTGCCTTGTATTTTTCTTGGTTATGGAGATCAAGAGTTTGGATACCGTCTTTGGGATCCAAGGAAGAAGACTATCATTAGACACAGGGATGTGATCTTTTATGAGAACCAGACATTGGCTGAGGACACCGCTGAGAGTGGTGACGCAGATGAGTTTTCCATTGATGATGACATCGATGAGGACATGGAGCCCTCTCCAGTACAGGGTACAGGTGGAGAGGATGGGAAGTTAGAGCAGCACGAGACAGATGCAGACCCCATTGATGCAGGTCAAGGGGACCTAGGGCAGGGGGAGCAGCCTCATCCACTTGCAGATGCAGCAGAGCCTCAGGTCAGGAGATCTGAGAGGACACGCAAGCCATCATCCCGTTACCCCACTTCTAGGTATGTGATGCTCACAGATGCAGGTGAGCCATATACATTTGAGGAGGCACAGGTGCATAAGGACAAGGGTCATTGGCAAAATGCAATGAATGAAGAGATGTTATCTCTCAAGAAGAATCACACTTATGACCTTGTTGAGCTTCCTAATGGGAAGAGAGCCTTGAAGAACAAGTGGGTTTACAAGCTGAAGTCAGATGACAGTGGCAAGCAGGTGAAGTACAAGGCCAGATTAGTAGTGAAAGGGATCAGCCAGAAGGAAGGAGTGGACTATGATGAGATCTTCTCCCCAGTGGTGAAGATGAATTCAGTGAGAATGGTGCTAGGACTTGTTTCTAGCATGGACTTTGAGCTGGAGCAGATGGATGTGAAGACGACGTTTCTTCACGGTGATTTGAGGGAAGAGATCTACATGGAGCAGCCACAGGGTTTTCAAGAGAAAGGGAAAGAGAACATGGTTTGCAGGTTGAGGAAGAGTCTCTATGGCTTGAAGCAAGCTCCGAGACAGTGGTACTTGAAGTTTGATGCTTTCATGGGAAAGCAGGGTTTCAAGAGGACTACAGCCGATCCATGTGTATATGTTCGTCGTCTTCCCAATGATAGGTTCGTCATTCTTTTGATATATGTGGATGACATGTTGATTGTAGGTCATGATTCCAATCTGATTGCAAAGCTCAAGAGAGAACTCTCCAAAGAGTTTGAGATGAAAGATTTGGGCAAGGCCAGTCACATCCTTGGGATGCAAATTACAAGGGACAGGAAGAAGCGCATGCTGTGGTTGTCACAGGAGAGCTATGTTGAACGCGTATTGGAGCGGTTCAATATGAAGAATGCCAAGCCTGTCAGTACACCCTTTGCCACTCATTTCAAGCTAACCAAAGAGTCATGTCCTTCTACTTCTGAGGAGAAGACAGAGATGGCCAAGATCCCATACCAGTCAACAGTTGGGAGCCTCATATATGCAATGGTTTGCACTAGACCCGACATAGCCCATGCAGTGGGCGTGGTGAGCAGATTCATGTCCACCTCAGGCTACATTTTCACTTTTGCATGGGGAGCCATATCTTGGCAATCCAAGCTACAGAAATATGTTGCTCTCTCAACTACCGAGGCAGAATACATTACAGCAGCAGAGGCTGGGAAAGAAGTGTTGTGGTTACAATGCTTTCCTGGTGAGTTTGGATTGGGTGACAATGAGCCGGTTGTGTTTTGTGATAGCCAGAGTGCTATAGACCTGAGCAAGAGTACCATGCACCATGCTCGGACAAAACACATTGATGTGAGATACCATTGACTGAGGGATGCAATTGAACAGAAGCAGCTCATGTTGAAGAAGATTCACATCGACGAGAACTCCTCAGACATGTTGACCAAGGCAGTCACTCATGACAAGCTTCAGCTCTGTAGAGAGTTGAGCGGTGTCACCTCTTGTTGATCTCCATCACAGGACAACACCTCCCCGTTGGGGCTGGAGGGGGAGATTGTTGGGTATCCTTGAAATATTTCCAGCCCCAACTTGTGGGGAGGGGCCTTATTGATATTTCTCCATCAAGTTGGCCCCCAATCGGCCCCCATTCCTTTCCAATTCCAGGGAATCACGGACAGCAACCCATTCGAGCCATTTTCAGCAGACAGGACGCCTCTTCTACCCATTCCAGCACACAACAGTGGCAAGGGTCTCTTCGGGATGCCATTCTCCTCCACACGTGAGAGGAAGAGAGAGGTCGAGAGGGAAGGAGGTCACATCAGGGCTTTCCCCTTCCCCCGTCGGCGCGGGCTGCAGCTAGGGCTGAGAGGAAGGTCGGGTTCTTTGGCTGAGTTCGAGAGGAGCATCGTGGAGGTCGTTGCGGACGACCTCAAGGAGCCGAAGCCGTGTTTGGGTCTCCATCCGGGAGCCCACAAGGGAAGATACTCCATCTCCTTGTTTTAGAGCACAATATTGGAATTTTGGATACCTAGGGATAGTTAGTTCCTTGTAGAAGAACTATCTGTTGTGTGTGTGGCTTGTACCTCGGTTTTGTGGGCAACAAAACCGGGAAGAACATTAACTCATTTGACCGTAGTGATTGGTTGCCGGTCTTGCCCCGTGGTTTTTCCCTTGCTCACATTGAGCAAGGGTTTCCATGTAAAAATCTTTGTCTCATGTGGTTGCTTGCTTGCTTGTGATTGTGCTTGTCATTGTTGCCATTTGAGTTCCCGTGTGGGGAACATATATTCTTGTTGTACCATCTTTGCCGCAGGACAGTTATAGGGGATTATCCTGGGTTGATTGATTGTCCCATATATCCCCAACATTAACTTCAATCGAGGCTGATGAAGCTTCGAACATTGGCAATAACTTTATAAGTATCTGATCGGGAGATATCTTGAATCCAATCGAAGTTTAGAGCATCTAGATTCAACATCACCTCCAAGTCCTTTTGTAGCGGGATATGATTCTTCATTCTCTAGTAGATCGATGCATATGCATTCTAGGAAGAGTTTGGACCTTTTACAGCAGCGACGAGATGCAGATTTGACGAGAAGTTGAAGATCAAAGTCGATCGGGGAGGTCCTTCAATGGAGTTCTTCGCGATACATCCAAAAGTGTCGGATCAAGTATGGAATGCCCAGATCTAATCCAAGCCATCTGTTGGTGCCTAAACTGCATCCATCAGATCAGATCCAAGGCACCTGATCTTAGCCGCATGCCGCTTTGCACCTCTACGTGACATCCACATGCCTCCCGGGTAGAATTTCAACGATCCTCCTGCATTTTCCGTCATTTCTATTTAGTCTACACTTTTATAAATAACAATTATAAACATTTACTAATAAGTCTCTGTAGTTTCTTAAATTTGCATTTTAGTTATGTTGTTCGTGTTCACGTGTTGTCTGTGGATTATTTACAACATTTACCCTAGCATTTCTATGTGTTAATAAAAGTGAAGAATTTTTGGATTATTTGCATATACACCCCTATGCGTCTGTGCATGTGCTTATTCATGTGTTTTGTTGGGAATTTTGCATTTGTGTGCTTACAGTTTATTTCTTTATTAATAAATGATATGAAAGTTTATCAAAATTGCATTTAGGTCCTTTAATTCTAGATTTATTTGTCTTTCTTATTTTGCATGAAATAAATAGTATAATCGATCTGAAAAATCCACAAAAAATAAGATAAGTTCCTGCATAGTTATTTTATCATCTCTAATTTTAGTGTGCTAAAATAATTTATTTCCTTATTTTTAATAATTCACAAGTCATAAAAACTTATCTTATTTGCAGTATAAAAATCATAAAAATTTTAAAGATAGTATAAAAATTGAAAAAAAATTCTTGTGTGTGTATTTCGATTTGTTTTATACCCGGTGCGAATTTGTTCAAAAATTCTTTATAAAAACCAGAAAACAACAAAACACTGAAAACCAATAAAAATTCATATAAAATCAAAGAAAAATAAAAAATACATAAATAGCTTTTTAGAAAGCTTGAAAAATTACCTTCATGTTGTGGGTATTTTTTTCCATTTTTAACTTTTATTTTCTATTTTAAAAATCCAAAAACTCTGTTTCATTTTTCATTTGTTTAATTTCCTGTTTTTAATTGATTTGAAAATTATAAAAAATCTAAAAATTGTTGAAAAATCATAAAAAAGGAAATAATATCAAAAATATAAAAATATTTTGGATGAATTTTTTGAATAGTTTTCCTATATTTGAAATATATAGAAAGAGTTCGGCTTTCTTTATTTCCATTTCTATTATTATTGTTTTAATTTTTTAAAAAATAAAAATATAAAAATGTGCAGAATTCAAAATCACTAAAAAAATCAAATATCAGAAAACATAAAAAATATATTAAAAATGTAACTTCCATAAAAATATAAAAATTTTAAAATCCATAAAAACAACAAAAAGAAGAAAAAGAGCCTTTGTTTGTTTTTCTTTAAATTAATAACCCTTTGTTTTTCTAAGTGTATCCTTGTGTTAGACCCTAAGAGCTATACTAGCAAGCACATCCTTCTATTTATTTATTTGGATAAATAATTTGTTTGATTGATTCGGGGTTTTTTTGTGGGTCATAACGACACATTGATTTTATTATCTTTTTATTAAATAAACATTAACCCATAGGAAAACCTGACCATCACTTAACATATCTAGTGTTTGAAAAAATTTATTTTCCATAATATTTTTCATAAAATTATCTTATCTTGGTATTATTGAAGAGCACGAGTGGGTTATAAAGAGATTTTGTCATGGAGTTCTCAAATGGTTTGTGTGCTTATGGCATAGAGCTTATTTTTGTTGCAGTTACAATTATTTCTTTCTACCCGAGGAAAGAAGGATTTTGTGCTGGGACATGACCTGATATCGCCTCCGCCCAGATATCGGTTGGTGGGAATGAAACACCAAATGTGAATGCCAATGCATAATCGACCACTAACACAGAAGCACGAAGAAGAATAAGAACATGATATAACGATTGTCGGTCACCTCTCGCGACTATCAAAGAAGAAAATCACTAAGAAGTAGAATAGATACAACTCTCATCGTTCCCTCTCTCTCTCTCTCTCCCTTCTCTTCTCTCACCCACTCTCTTTTTGTCTTTTGGTATTCCCTCTTATTGTGGTGTGAAGGCAATATACCAATCTCTCCCAATATATATCTCAATTACAAATCCATAGTCCTATTCCCATTAGGATCACACATGGAATACAAACCAATTAATATTAAGATGAGGAGTTTCACTCCTTTAGGATTCCAAATCCTAATTCGAATCATATTCCTAATAATCCCCTCTTTTAGTTGAATTCCACCATGATCTCCTTATCGTATTGAGTCTGCACAGTGTCATCCTTATCACATGCAAGTCTCATTAGCATGAACTCACCGTTTATGGATGATGCATGCATCGTTGAGTGCCCTCGACGTGCCTCCTTGCACAATCTCCTTCCAGGCGCTGTTAGCAAAATTATTCGATGCATCTAGTCGATTTTTTCAAGAGACCATCATATCACGACTTCTGAGGTTTGTGCATATGTTGCATTATATCCACTCAACGACGTTGAACCTCTATCTGATCTGATGTATCATGTTCCTCCAACAATGTTGAACCTGATGCTAATACCAATCGTTGGGACATGACCCGGTATCGCCTCTACTCGGATATTGGTTGGTAGGGATGATCCATCGGATACAGATGTCAATGCACAATCAAACACAACCACATGATCATATGAAGAAGAAGAATAGAGCACGATATAACGGTGGTTGGTCACCTCTTGCGACCACCAACAGAGAAAATCACTAAGAAGTAGAACATGTACAACTCTCACGATTTCCTTGCTCTCTCTATTCTCTTCTCTCACCCACTCTCTTTTTTCTGTGGTTTTCCCTGTTGTTCTGGTGTGAAGGCAATGCCCCCATCCTCCCCCTTTATATATAGACACACCCATAGTCCTATTCCCAGAAGGACTACACATAGAATGCAACTTAATTTCTATTAGGATTATGAGTCCAATCCCTTCAGGATTCCCAATTCTAATAAGACTCATATTCCTAATATTTCTGTTAGTTGGAAAAAAAACTTGAATTATTTTTTTAGTAAAAAGTCTCTTCAAAGGTGCTGGTTTTGAAGCTATTGTTAGGCATTTAAAGTTTTGACTTGAGAGAATCAAGCCTTCTACAATTTTAGGGTGCTTTGTTAAATGGATATGTTTGAAATTTTGAAAGTGTACACATCTTTGATGTGTGCATAATAAGCTAAGTCTTGATTCTTTTCTAGCTTCACGATTTTGTTGTTCAAGCCTTGTGAGAATTGATTGCTCTACATTATAATGTTATTATTGTACAATTAGCATGCTATGTTCATTGCTTATTATTTTTCCTTTGATTAAACATATATCCCTTGAATCGTATACTATGCCTTATCAACTTTTAAATAAAGGGCCCACCTCAACCACTAATATTGGACTTATGAAGATAATACCATTCATATTCTACACACACACACATAAAAACTGCTTATTACCCTTTTTCAAAAAGGAAGACATTTCCCAACGAACCTGCCTTCCCTTAGGAGCATTCAGTTCGGGAATAAGTATGAAAAAAAACAGAGAATAAGAAGAATAAAGGTCCACTCTCTGTTTTGTTAGAAGACGGGAATAAGGTGAAATAAGGGTAGATAAGATAGGATAAAGATAGAAACAAGAGGGAAATAAGATGAAATAATGATGAATAGTCAAATCACTGGAAATTGTGTCTGGAGGAGAATTAACCCCTTATTCCATGGTTAATTCTCCTATCGAACACGCCCTTAGGAGAAACAGACTATGGCATCACTATATGTAATATTGATCCCAACTCGTGAAGACAGATCTCTAATAATTTTCCATCGTGTGGGAGTTACATTGTAGTATCTTATAGCATTTTCTACTACAGTTACAAACAAGATAAAATATATCTACATACCAATAACAACATCCAGTTGTTGTTAGATGAGAGGTAGTTACCATTATAGAAACACAAATACAGAATTTGCCAGTATGGAAAGCAGTATACATCCGTATACGTTTGCATTCCTAGAAGTACATGTACGTCATCAAAATGGAAGGATACTCAGATCTCAAGATCCGAGACCTCTGCATACCCATGCCCTGAGCAGTGACCACCCAAGGTTTGATCATCAAACTCGCATCTCACACAAATCTCGTCGAGAAGGTCTTGGATTCAAGCAGCTTCACCAACGAGGAGGAAGAAACCACTGTTCTCTCCCCTTCACTGTGCTGCTCCATTTGCAGTCCCAACACCACGAGGTAAAACAGAGCAGAGCACCCTCCCAACCACAGGGACGCCAAGTGTCGGCAGCAGTCACCGGTGAATTTCCCATTTAGCCCCTACGCTCGTAGCCAACCACCGCATCGCATCGCAACAACGTAACGGCCCTCCCATGTGCTCTCTCCGCCCCTCGTTACCCCCGTCTCTTCAAATTACCCAAATGCCCTCCCCCTCGCCCGCGGGACCTTCTTGGTGGACATGGGGGAACGCGATGGGTCGATTTGGTCGCACATCAATCACTGCGTAGTTTCCACATTCACCCCTCTCCCCTCTCTCTCTCTCTTGTTCCACTTCCACTGTTGCTGTTCCGCTGCCTATATATCCGCTGAGCACTAGAGCTGGAACACATCACGAGGAAGGAGGAAGAACACCGCGAAGTGGAGACAATGCCGTGCCCCCTCGGTTGCTCCGCGCCTTCCTCCTGCAAGCTCTTCCCCTTGCTGTTCCTCGCGTGCCTCCTCCCTCTCCTTGCCACCTCCCTCCCCCCTGTTGAGGACCTCACCTGGCACCCCGCCACCGCTACTTGGTATGGCTCTCCCATGGGCGACGGCAGCGACGGTGAGTCGTAGTTTTTGCTTGAAGAACCGAAATTTGGAGTTGGGTTCCTCATTTTAGTGACATTGGGGTGTTCCAATGCTGTCTTGGACTTGTGGGTACCGCGGTTTCTTCATGCTCAGAGACCCAATTTTGGAGTTGGGTTCTTCGTTTCGTCCACATTGGAGTGTTACATTGCTGTTTCGAGCTTGTGGGTACCGTGATTTTTTCTTGCTCAGAGTTGGGTTTCTCGTTTTGTCGACATTGGAGTGTTTGGAACTTGTGGGTACCTCTGTTTAATTCTTCTTGCTCAAATATCCGAATTTGGAGTTGGGTTCCTTGTTTTATCGACATGGGACTTCTCCGGTGCTCTTTTTAGCTTGTGATTACCTCGATCTCTTCTCGTTTTTCATGTGGGAATGGGCCTTCGGTATAGTTCTCTTCTTCCCCCTCCCACACCACTCAGCGCGAGGTCAAAGCTCCAACCCCCGGTGTTGTCTAGTACAGTTGAGGGGCGGAAGCATCGTGGGCACAGTGCTGCATGTGAGCACACTCGGTTGTTCAGCACTATTACTAGCCGTTAATTTCCGCCAATCAACCGTTGTGCTTAATTTCGCCCACGAGGTGTTTGTGTTAATGCCCCTAGTGGGGGTGGTGATGGTGGTGGTTCTTGCTGTTGCAGGTGGGGCGTGTGGGTATGGATCTCTGGTGGACGTGAGGCCCTTCAGGGCGAGGGTGGGCGCGGTGAGCCCCGTGCTGTTCAAGGACGGTGAGGGGTGTGGGGCATGCTACAAGGTGAAGTGTACGGACAATTCCATATGTTCAAGGAGGGCGGTCACTGTTATCATCACCGACGAGTGTCCCGGCGGGTACTGTGCCGCGGGGCGTACGCACTTTGACCTCAGCGGTGGCGCGTTCAGCCACATGGCTAGAGCGGGCCTTGGCGGGGCGCTGCGCAACCGCGGGGAGATCTCAGTTGTGTTCAGGAGGTATTGCAGCTGGCTCCTTTCTCTCTGTCTTGCTTTCTTTCTCAGTTGAATAGTATGTACATGAGTTTATAATTGGAAGAGAAAGTAAAAATTAGTTTATATAGTTAATATGCTCCAATGATGGGAGGAGAACGAGAAATAGATTTACGGTATAAGAAAAAATTGGGGATATATTCTCTTTAAGCCAGGAATCTTAGCTAGGTGTTGTGCACATGTATATTTAGTGACAAGTTGAAGAGTTGGTGTTGCAAGACTTAAATATTTGCGCTCGAAGTAAAACCATTATATAGTGACAGCAAATGGCTTGGACCCCACCCCTTTAGAATCCATAGATCTAGGTTGCATTAATTAACCCTCTTACTACCAAGGAAGAAGTTGCACTCAGTTCTTGAGGGGTTGAATGTTGTTCTTAGATGTTCCTCTCCTTCCTTTCTTGTATATGATCTATGGGCTATTCTCTCCCTCCCTCTCTCTCTCTCTCACTATCCATAGCTTGAGTAAGTATGACGCATGCAAACATCAATTAGGGGTAAATTTTTATGCTTTATTAAATATTGGGTATCAAGTTGATGCAAAAAAATTTGTGGGGACACTTCATAATATGAAAATATTTCTATAAATTGCTTTCTTTTCTTTAAATGGGAAACTCTGATGCATCTACTTACTCGATTTACAGAGTTTGACTTGTGTGAGTAGATGTTCTGATGATCTTTATGTTTAACATTCCCACCCTTTCCTTTACCTTCTCTGTTCTTCTCTGGACTTCGCTGCCACTAATCTTGTCCATGCTCTATTTTGTCTCTGTACATGGTGCCTTATTTTGACTGCGGGTAGAACATGTCAGAGTGGAGGTTCCTTCCTCTTCTTATTCTGCACCTCTGTCCTACACCAATATGCGTATAAATTTTTTGCATGCTGCGGTTAAATATTTCTGGTTATCTCAAACATATGTTTGTGCAAAATAATCTGATCTGTGATCATTGTTTAACAGGACCCCATGCAAGTATAGGGGAAAGAACATAGCCTTCCATGTGAACGAGGGTTCCACAAACTACTGGCTGTCATTGCTGGTCGAGTATGAGGACGGAGATGGTGACCTTGGATCCATGCAGATCAAACAAGTAATATAATCCCCCTAACTTTCCTTTGCTTTTGTGGGTGCTTATATTTTATATTATTTACTGCATGTGAATGCCAAAGTGATGTTTTTTAATTACCTATCGATGGTCCCCAATCTATGGCCACGTTAGATTTTATATCACCATATTTGTTGGGTTCTAGTGTTCGTGACATATTGGTCGTTTCTATCACCACCTGTGAAACTTTCATGTGTGTGAACTTTGGTGTTTTTTCTTGGATTCCTGTCGTCTGTCTTTCTTACCAAACAAACTGCATTGGCATCTTCTGGTGGGCATTAGATTCATGGAGACACACACTGCCCATTTAGCAAAATCCGATCTTTATTTTATGTGCTTACATAGGATCTTCGTAATATTGGGAAAGTCCCCACTTTTTTTCTCTGCTGAGTCCTGACAACGTCCTGAAAGTGTCATTGCACTTTGATACTCTTTGGAAAATATCCACATTCAACTGTTCTTTTTGCACGGGCTCTGCTGGTCTTCATGCTTCAGTTGCTCTTTCCTCCTTGTTCTTTGCAACCCCTCCAATTCTTTTACCTTTCAACTTTAATGGGCACCATGTTGTATCTCATAAAATATCATCCACCACAACTCCTTGCTTCCAGCCACTAACATTCCCAACTTTTTAAGGCTAAATACATGTTTATTATATTAGCTTTCACATTATGTTAATGTGAGAAGATTTTGATATTGGCATTGCTGTATAACACATGCACTTACTTTATGCAGGCAGGTTCCACAATCTGGTTGGAGATGAAGCATTTATGGGGAGCCAATTGGGCAATAATTGGGGGGCCACTGGAGGGTCCATTCTCTGTGAAATTAACCACACTCTCTTCCAAGAAGACCCTCTCAGCAAGGGATGTGATCCCAAGAAACTGGTCTCCCAAAGCAACCTACACCTCTCGACTTAATTTTTACTGAGGATAAGGATAGATGGGGAAGAACCCAACAAGATAGGATACATGATGTGTTTGATTGGGATGTGTTTTGCAGAAGCGAGTGAGCCCTTGTAGCCCTCTCCTAAGGAGAGAGAGCTCTTACATTTGGGGCAATTTGAGTTTGCTCAGTGTGAGTGCACCCACAGTCTCATAATAAGGTCCATATTTTTTTACTTGTCACCATTTTTTTAGATTCAAGTGTGGTGTTTGCTTGTGATTTGCTGAGATCCTGTTTGGTGATGGGTCTGGTGAGTGAACAGTGAGTACTGTAACTTTGTATTGTATGTAAGGATTGTAATGTTGGCCCTCTCCAAGGAGAGCAATCTCTGTAAGCTTCTTCAGTTTGAAATGAATTTTGTTTCTTTTAGTAAAAATTTAATTAACAATCTTTTTGAACATGGTATATACCTTCATTTAGGTGGATCACTTTACACTGAAAAGAATTTTTATTACCACTTTGTCCAGCTTATGGTGAAATTCTGTCGTCAAAAGCTTGACATTTCGTAGCCACAAGATGCTTATTTTATTGTGAAACAATTAATTTGTAAGGGTTATATATTCAAAAATATATTACTTGATGCACAATATGAACCATTTCCTCAAAGTAGTTGGGACATTGAATAAGTATGATTGATATAAATCTTATCCATTTATTTTTTTATAGTGCAGTATAGATTTAATCAAAATGAGTTGTCAGTCAGATGCCTCTCAATGACTTTTTTTTCTATTCCATATAGTTAGATGCCCATTATTCGAGCTATTTTTCAACCTATATATCATGTTTTCTTTTCACTATTATATATGTATTACTTTGTTGAATATACTAATATCAAACCACACTTTAAGATGTTTTTCTATTTGTTTTTAACTTGCAATAAAAAAAATGTACTAAGCCTTCTCCCACTATAAGTAGGGTCGGTTACATGGATTCTTGCTCAAATCCATGTTGAAAGATTCGACTATTTTTTACGCTGGCCGTCGACTACCTAACGCAACCCACTGCAAGAGTGGGATTTGAACCCCGGTCTTTTGTTTTTAACTTGCAATATATTTCTAAAATTTGTAGTTGTCCAGATAAATAAATTATTGTGTTTTTCTACTTGACAAACTATTTTGGTCACAATATATGCTAACATCGAGCCATAAAGGTTGAGTTTATTGCTCCTTTTTTACATGCTAATATGAAATCATGAAGCTTGTGATTTTTTCCTCTGTATTTCATAGATTTATCTTTCTTATGTATCCCCCTTTAATTCCTTTTTTATCTATTTATATAAGGGATTTTTATCTGGTTGACCCTATAATCTTTACCAATTACCTCCACGATCTTTGAAACAACCTAATTCTTCCTTCGATCCTGTAAACTTGCTAACCCTTACCCTATAGACCATGTAGTTAACCTCTGTCCATTTGCGCATTAGATATAACCGGATTCTGTTAAAACGATGTGAATTGACCTCTTTGGTTCATAAATTTACAAACGCGTCGAGTTGCGCACCTCCTCCGATGGACAGGTCACAGGAGAGAGAATGGTTGGTATATTACGCAGGAAATAAACGGTCAATTTCATACTGGGGCTCATCTTCAAAAGGAAATTTCATTTTTCGTCAAATCTGGAGGACGAACAAATTAGAGTCAACGATGCCAAGCTCAACCACTTCCCCATCGGCCCCTCCTCTCTCCTCGGTCGCACCGTCGCCTTCCGCGTGCTCTTCTGCGGCTCCGTCGCCCATCTCCGCCGCCACCTCCTAGTCGTCCTCCCCGCTTCCGTGCACAAAATAAAGAAGACAGTCGGCCCTCTCCTCCTCTGCCTCCACCCCAAGAACACGCGAGGGGTCCTTGTCTCCATGACCCTCCTCTTCTTCCTCCTGAGGCACCACACCAACGTCCACTCTTGGGCCGTCGCGGTATACAGGAGGAGGTTCTAGAGGAGCAACATGAGGAAAGCAATGACGTTCGAAGAGTGGAGCAACGGCGCAAAGATGCTCGAGAAGGAGAACCCGAGGAATGGCGATTCACGTCTTTTCGATGAAGAGTTGGTGAGGGAGAAGCTCCGACACCGGAGGCAGAAGGGATCACCAAGAGACATTGTGTTCTACATGAGGGCCGATCTCCTTAGGAATCTGGTGGACATGTGCAGTCCTCAACTTCACAAAGGAAGGCTTCGGTAACAACTAACAATGGTTTTGTAGGTTGAGCAATGTACCTTTTAGATTGAACCTCCTCGAGAAAAATCTTAACAACATTTTTTTCTTCAAAATTTCTGTTAGGTGCTAAAGCTCATTAGCGAGTACATAGACGAAATCTTCACCCAACTGAGGATGGTGTGCAACTTCGACTCCGATGACCTCCCCATCGATGAGAGACTCTCCTTCATGCTCGAGACGTGCCACACCTTCGGTCGAACGGCCCTACTCCTCAGTGGAGGCGCCACGCTGGGCGCGTTCCACATCGGCGTTGTCCGCACACTCGTCGAGCACAAGCTCCTCCCACGCATAATCGCCGGCTCAAGCATCGGTTCGATCATATGCGCCATCGCCTCCACCCGCTCCGACCCCGAGCTGAAGCACTTCTTCGACCACTCCCTCCAGAGCCTCCGGTTCTTCGACCCCCTCGGTGGTGTCTTCGCCGTCGTGAGGCGTGTAGCCACATAGGGTGCCGTGCACGAGATCCGGCAGCTCCAGAGCCTTCTCCGTGAGATCACGAGCAACATGACCTTCCAGGAGGCCTACGATCTCACCGGAAGCGCCTCCGTCTCCTCGCCCTCCTCCGTCCTCGACCTCGCCAACTTCGTTATACCCACAAAGCAAAACACCGCAGAGGAGCTTCCCACTACCGGAGAGCGAGATTGAGGATTTGATGGTGCCGTTGGACATGGATTTTGGCTAGCCTAACCCAATCCACCATCTAATGTACCTCATGTTAGATTAGCCCATGTTATTAACTCAAGTAAAAGTAAAAGTAAAGGCGGGGTCTGTGGGGTAAGACGGAGCAAGTTTATGGAGTCGATGAAGGAATTAGGTTATTTCAAAGGTCGTGGAGGTAATTGACAAAGATTATAAGATCTGCCAGATAAAAATCCCTTTATATAACACGATTAATTAATTTTCTTCAAAAATGATTAATTAATTTGGCAATTGTCTGGATGAAATATTATTCTTTGTCCTCAAATACTGAAATACGGTTAAGAAATTAGTAGAAAAAAATCATAAATACTCGTGTAGCTAAGCGTGATTAGTTGGGAGTCATTTAATATTTTTTAATTTATTTATTATGACTATTATTGTATATGTTTAGCGCAATATAACTAATTTGTGATTTTTCATTTTGTTTCTCCAAGTGGGGCACAAAAGGTAAGGGGATTTTTACCCGGCATGCAGACCCTATAAACTGCCAATTACCTCTGCGACCTTTTTCACAACATAATTACCCCATCGACCCTGTAAATTACCCCAAGAACCTCCACTGGCGTCAAACAGATTACCGGAAGGGTTCATGGGGGTAACAATTAGCAAGTTTACGGGGTCGAATGGGGAATTAGGTTGTTTCAAAGGTCGTGGAGGTAATTGGCAAAGTTTATAGGGTCTGTCGGGTAAAAAATCCCAAAGGTAAGAGGCTGCTAAAGTGTAAATACATATGTTTTTCCAAAGAGTGTTGTGTAGTTATAAAATAGGAGTTTTAGCATTGTGCCCCTCCAAGATCATGCAACTATAATTATACCTTGAACATTTTTGCGACATCATTTATACCCCTATCTTCTAGCACCGTTAACATTTGTGCCCATGGGTTAGTTGCCATCTACTCCTTTCTTCCGACGGACGTTAACTTAAGGGCACAAGTATAATTAGAAGAATAGAGAGGGGGTGGAAGTGTGATCCTTTTCTTCCTCATCATATTCTTCCTTCTTACCCCCTGCTAATCTCATCCTCCAACCTTGACTGCCACCCAACCTCCTCCTTAAGCCCCAAGCCACCGTCCGACCTCCTCCTCTAACCCCTAGCCGCCGCCTGACCTTCTGTGCCCCTACCCCATCACCTCTGACCTATTGTGCTTATACCTCTTCCTATCCTCCTATGATGCCCCCAAACCCCTCTCCTCCCTAATCCCCTTCTGTCACCTTTGCATCACCATCTCACGTGCCACAACCCCCTTTCCCACAGTAGTTGCCATCGCTGCCCTCAGATGGGAGCACTCTTCTTTGTGGCAATTCGAGATCGCAACAATAAATGCCATAAACAACCTCAGATGTGGGCCATGCCTCAACTCTTCCGCACATCATCCTTTCAATCTTAGACACCCTCGATGTTAACCCTCTCCTTGCCTTTGCCTTCAGTGTCACCCTTGCCTCCAAACAAGAGTGTTGGGTACAAGTGCAATAAATCATTCCTTAACCACATCTTGGTTTGAGTAAACGATAATTTAGTTCACCTCATTAACACCCATACTAGCGGAAGACTTAACAATGCAAGAAGATATGTACAAGTGATAATGTAAAAAAGTTAAGGACATAACTGTAATTGCTTCGAATGGGAACATGTGTGAAAAACCCTATGCATACAAGTGCTAAAAGTTTTTGGGTGCTCATCTTACAATGCGCATTTTTTTTGAACAAAGTGTTAGAAATTATGGAAGGAACACGTATAAAAAGCTTTATTTTTTTTCCAATTTTAGGTGAAGAGAAACTATTTAAGGGACGTACGTACAAATAATCCTACTTTATAGTGGGTATATAAATACAAAGAAGACCACGAGTACGTACGTAATTACGAAAGAATGCAGGGTATCCATGTAAAACTTCTACTTTGCCTCGCGGGCCTCGTGGCCCCATCTGTAGAAGCGGGTCAAAGTCCGGATCCGACTACAGTTACGGTTTGAGGTTCGGATCTGATTGCGGTTCCACCCCTCGTCCACCTTCTTGCCGGCAGCAACGGAGGAGAGGTCGCTCGCGGCAATTCCGACGAGTGGATCGGTGAGCGGAGAGCACATCACTTCCGACGAGTGGCAGAGAAGGTGATCTGACTCCTCTCTCTACTCATCTATGCTTTTTGTATTTTGGGTGTTCGATGACTCCAGTTTCTGTTGATTTTTCTCAATTAATCAGTCCCCGTTTCTTGGAAATCCGATGAGATCTTAATTTTCTTTGCTTCAATGCAGTACTCGTTGATATTATGTATAGTCATTGGTCGTTTTCTCTTTTTGTTTTGGTTGTATGCACTCCATATGTTTATCCGATCATGATTCATGTAGAACACAGATGTCACTAATTTGTAAAAAGGAAATTAAGATAATTATTTTTTCTTTTTTTAAACTTCAAAATCGTGAAAATGCATACTCCATGTATAAGCAGGAGTTATTTTCTGCATATCATAAATTCACGGGAGAACCGCTAATTGGATCAAGAAGGTGAGTCAGTGGGTGGGTGGGGGGGGGGGGTGTTCTTGAGCTACTTTCAAATGCTTACTGTTGAAGTTATATTGTTGGCTAAGTGATAGAATAAACACCATATCTCAGAGTTGCTGAAACTTGACCCTTCTCATTTCTACTAATCTATACCCCATCTTTTTACTCTTTTAATCTGATGGGATACGTGATCATGTCATGAGGAGAAGGCATAATCTTTCAGAAGGAGGGAAGGCCAATCCGATATGCATAAGGTTGTAAAAATCGGTAGTCGATGCTTGGGTTGGTTGGGTCACTGACTAAGGATTAATCGGTAGTCGGGCAACTGATCAGATTTAGTCGGACTTTAATCGATTTTTGATTTTTTATTTATTTTAAATATATAAATCATTTTTATGCATATATTCTCATATATTTACAAAGATTTCTACATTTTTTATATTATCATAACGAAAGAAAAAAGTAATTGAATCTAAATAAAACATTAAGCATATTAGAATAAGTTTGCTGTTAAAAAGGTAAAAATATGGTATCTCCAAGCAAAAATTGATTGACTAATCGACCTAGTCGGAATTAATCAATACTCGGTCGGCCACCCCACTGACAAGACTAGTCGGATCTACTAGTCGGGCCAGTCGAGGGATTTTTTACAACGTAACAGTAACGAAGGCCATAAGACATCGGGTCTGGAAGTTCCATTTTCTTGATTTTTCACTGTGATACCTATTACTAAAAAGAGAGGTACAAAACTGTGCATTATATTGGGTATGGAATTGACATGACATACACATTACGAAGTTGTGGGAAATGTAATTGAAATGAGGTTGATATAAATCTTGATTGCAACAATGACTACCGCAAAACCTTTTTCTCTTGTCAAGTAGCCTATGTTTATGTAAAATTGTACCTATACACTCATCAAAGTTGTTGAGTCAGGATCAGCTTCCTGCTTATTCCTTTCAGCTCTCTTTGCAACCTTCTCCTCCTCATCATCCACATCGAAAACTTGTTTTTAGGATGATTTTAATCTTCTATTCAGTGAAGCAGTTCTGTTAGCTCATGCCCCCGAGTAACTCACCTTGGATCAGTCCTATATTCTCTTCTCCATGTAGCTGGCAACCCTCCAGAGTCTCCAATGGTTGCCGCTACTCATTTGATAATGAAGAATGAAAATTTGGGACCTACATACCACTAATACTCGCAGTCTTCCTGCACTACAACCAGCTACCAGTTATCACATATCTATAAGTTGAGACCATTTGTTTATGAATGCCGATTGTGCTGAAAACTGTTGGGATTTAATTTGGTTACCATATTACAATACTTTTGTAACAATTAGTTTACTAGCTCCATTTAAAATATCATATAAACCCTGAAGCATTCTGATGCAAATGGAAATTTGCAACAGTTAACTCTGCAACGGTTGATACATGTAAAGAGGAGATGGTTGATGATGTCCTCGGGGACTTTTGATTACATCAAGTAACTCTGTCCAAGGGAGAGGTATTGACGAAGCTTATCAATTGTGTGGTTGAATACTAACTTATTTTTCTAAGTTGATAAGTAAACACCGGCAATCAATCGTTGATTTATTACGGACCTACATACTAGGGGATTGATAAAGTCTATGTTAACGACAAGCTAGACAACTTTTTTGGGCACGCAATATTCGTGGTTGTTTATCTCTATGGGAAAATGACCTATAAAGAAAAAAATTAAGCTATTTAAGGCCTCACCACATGTGTCTCTAAGGTTGGGTTTAGATTGGGTTTAATTGTTCGAGTAGTAGGCATATACAATGGAGAAGGTCTTTGGAACTCTAACTCTCTACTCTGGTTAGATCATATACCCACATCATCCCATTAGGGAGAAACATCTGAATACTGATCGGGTCTTCATCTTCTTCTCTATCTCCTCCTATCCTTACCTCTCACCTTCTTTAACACTAATTGCTTCTCCACCGTTTTCTCTTGCTGTGATTTTCCCAATCTCCTCATCCTATCACACCCTTTCTCTCAACCATAGATCCCCATCTCTCCTTATCGTGGCTCTATATCCAAATCCTTTTAAGACATAACACAAGTTGTATACCTCTAATGCTCAAGATGATCAAAATAAAGAATCTTTGCCTTATACACCATAGTCGTTACACATCTCTTTCCTTAGAAATTGTAACGACCCATATGTTACAGAAATCACAAGAACTTCACCAACTCCAAATCAACTTGCAATCTCTAGCCATGGAAGGCAGTATCCCAATATATCAGCGATATATCGGCGATATATCGGCGATATATCGGTATCGATAGGTCACCGATATATCGCCGATATGTCCGATATCGGGTATCGCAGGCCAAAAAAGGCGAGCTGAATCCCGATGTCGGCGATATGGCGTCGATATATCGCCGATATATCGGTATCGACATGGTACCGATATCGATATGTCCCTTCCATGTCTCTAGCCATGCCACCCTAGTTAAAAACTCAAGTTGAAAATAGAGCATTGTAAAACTCTCTGATAGAGAATTCTCCATCCTTCCATGTCCAGTAGCCTTGCATATCAGAAGGGCCCTTTGCAGAATCGAGGGGACCTTGTAAGTCTCCGAAACCTGAAACTCTTTGTTTCGAGAATCCATAGCAAAAAGTAGGAACACAAGTATCATTGGATAATGCATCTGCCACACAAATTATGCTGAACTCTCAGAGAATTTCGGGAGATAATTACGTAACATCCCATCCTCCATCTAGTCAAAGGTTTTGAATATGAAAGAGTTAACATACCTCGATATGGAACATAACTGTAGTACCACCTCCAACAAGATAGAGCAAACACCTTTCCAAAATGTCAATGAAGATCTGATCGAAATCAACAACGTTGAAGAGCCTAAATAAATGCCATAAATCTTTGCACTAACTGATAGAGCAAATTATCACCTAATTCACCTTCACCCGATATCCTCATGATACATTTCATTAACATGGCCTTGCTCAATTCTCTAAGTTTCAACAGACTTGGCCCATGTCATCCACAGGGTGAGTCACTTGAGTTGCAGTTCACCAAAGGGATACCATGGGCCTCTCTCCCATAGTTGGACTAGAAAAACACCTTATATCGGACTCTACACGACATCACATCTCACTTGGAAGTAGGTAAGAAGAAAGAAACAAAATTAGGATGGTAGACATACAACCTTAAGAGACATCACGCATCCCCCTTCGATGAAGTAGTGACCTTCCAATCGTCGATTTTATTTTCATGTTTCTCCAATGAAGCATCTGGTCAACCTGCTTCAGTCTACTACATGATAATGGCATGCACAGATGAGTAAGGGATAATCTTGCGTGAGGCAGGGACGGAGCCAGAACATTTTTTTAGAAGGGGGCACAATGTTTTTTTAAAAATATCTATCGACTATGATGTGATCATATTCATTAGGAAAAATAGAGTATGTTGTTGAGTTGTTTATCACTTATGTGTTCATCACCTTCTTAGCCATTTATTGTATTGGGATGGTGAGTGCATGTGGCTCTACCATTGGAACAAGTGCAAGTTAAAATTTAAAGACAAATGAGTGACTGGGAGGTGATGAACATATAAGTTGTATGCAGATGAGTTGGATACTCTTCCTACTCTATTTATTATATAACAAATAGTTGTGAAAGATAAATTATATCATTTATAATTTTCATGTAAATAATAGTTTATTTTGAACTTATTTTTTAATCAATTGTATGTTTTTATTCCATTTTACATAAAATCATATCATATATGTTCCGCACTATCGAGATTTTTTTATGAATGATATTTATATCGTTTTTTTTTAAATTAAACATATTCTAGTGTTTTCATTTTTTTCAATTCACTCTTTGGATTTTGATTAATTACAATATAAACTATACTTGTTCTAAATTTGTATCAAATTGAAAATATAAAAATACATAATTGTATACTTTTTATCACCAACAAGTAGAAATATTAATGTCAATGAAGAAAAATACACCGATCAAGAATATCTGTGTGTTTGACCACTTACTTGATAGTAAATAGGACCAATGATTATATGAGACTTGGCAATAATGCTTTTTTTATATGAAACTTTATCTTTTTGATATCGAGAAGTAAACCTCGTATATGTGTAAGTGATAATGAGATTGGATGAAAAACCAATCTCTTCTATAGGTTGATCCTAAAAAATGGATATATAAAAAGATGGATTGGTAGAGATCCATTATAAGTTGATTTGTTTAAGAAATTATCCTACAGGTTTTATCCAAGGTAAAATCTACTATTGCTACGTAGAAATTTTATGTTAAAGGATATATTATCTACCGGTAAAGATTATTAATTTTCCCCCTTAAGAAACGAAGGGGTGCATGTATAAGTTTTACCCTCAAAAAATCGAAAAGAAGATTTATACTTAGGAAATATTACGATTATTTTTCCTTCAAAAATCTATAGAGAATAGTTAAATATATATTATGTAATCTAAAAAATTTTAAGAGGGGCATGTGCCCCTCCTTGCCTCCCTCTAAATCCGTCTTTGCCGTGAGGGGTACTTGAAGTTTGACTGCAAGCAATGGTCTTCTAAGATAACTCAAAGGGAACGAAGGTAAAATTCTCTAAATCACCTGAGATGGAGAATATCACTAAACATTTCTAGAAGAGTAGAGATCCTCTTAGCTTCCACTATTCCACTATCTATGAAGAATAGTGTCATCAACATATTGCAGAATCTGAATCATGTGATTGTCCCAGCTTTTATCTACAACATATCTCATCTTGCATTTTCTGATCGACCATCACTATTAGAGCATTATCCATAATAACAAAAAGGTGGTGTACAAAAGGACAACAATGTCTGCCTCCCCGCATCTTGGGAGTCTAAGGCAAGGTCTTAAATGTTAGATTTTGGTCTCGTTTTAGTACGCATGGAAAGAGAAATTCGGTGCAAATTTCGATGAAATGACAGGAAGTTGGGGAAATTACTTGAATTTTTTTAATTAAGATTTCCAATATTCTTTAATCAATAAATGAGATAGAAATACACAATTTTTTGCTAATAATAAGATGTTAGCATGATATGTTAGCTTGAATCTCCATCAAATCTCTCCAACAGTTGTAGCATGCCGCTCAGAGCCAGACCTAGATTGGGAACCGGAATTAGAAGCCAGTAGTTTCACCTTATGAACATGAGAAGAATACTAGCACGTGCTCTAATAATAGAGAAAAATATAGCACAACAAAGAGGACTGGCAAACTGATATCTTATGTAAGAAATTGAAAATCGAAAAGATATATTATAATTTGTATCTAACCAAAATACTTTGAACTTAGAAAAAATATTTAATTTTAGGATAAAATAAGACACACATATACATACACAAACGCATAAATCTTTCTAACATATATGTTTAATAGGTGCATTGTAGAGTTATTTTTGCATTGTAGGGCTTGTGATTATAAAATATATGTTATACAAGTCACAAATAAATCAATTAACACAAAGGAATTACGCATCATTCACAAGAACAATCTATAACCAACCTAATAGTAGGTGAATACTTACAGTCACAAGATATGGAAGATTGCTAACAACCTAACACTCGTACAGTCGTACATACTCCTTATAGCAGAGAGAATAAATAAGAAAGAGAGTTCGTGAAACGAGCAAATTTCTAGTTGTGAGATGAAATGATGCAATGCAATGCACCAATACATGAAGCTTAAAAGTACCCCAAAGTGGTAAAGATTTAGTGAAAGAGATGCCTAAGAGGCTAGGAGGACGGATTTCGATGAAACTTGGCTAGATTCCACTTTTTCTGTTGTTTTAGCAGAAATTCGACTGAAATGGACCAAAATTCCACCGAAATGGACCGAATTATCAACGAAATCTGGGAAAAGGTAATACTACGAGATATCGATTTTCAGCCACTTGTCGAAACAAATTTTCGACAGAAATTCGGTGGAATTTCGATGGAATTTAAGGCCATGGTCTCATGGGATGCCTTTAGTAGGGTGGAATACTCTAGTGCTTAAGAATGAGGATGGCAGACTGGGGATCCGAAGCTTGGAGGTGATGACTAATGCTCTTTTGTCTAAGTGAGTAGCTTAAATCTGGGGGGAGGGTCTGATTTGATTTGTAGGACGTTGCAGTCAATTTATGGCGTTTCTCTGGATTCCTCCTCACAACATATTGCTATTCCTTTGCCACCCAACTTCTCAAAGGGGATCTACTCGGTACTTCCACGTGTGATCTTGCTTATGTGGCATGTTCTTGGAGATGGTTGTGGGTTTCATTTCTGGATTGATGATTGTATAGGGCAAGGGAGGTTGCGTGCTCGTTTCCCCCTCCTGTTCACGTTGGCAGCTAGCGCAGAGTGCTCCATGAGGGACCGCTGGGAGGCTTGAATCTAGTTCCCACTATTCCATACTTAGTTATCAGACTAGTACTTTGTGGAGTTTTTGCATCTACTAGAAGGCCCTACTAGTTTGTGAGAGATTTAGTAACGTTATGGATCCCTGGTCCAGAGATGATGGAAGCTTTCAAGGTATGAAAGGCTTACATAGACTTTTATTTATTTTTTTGATTCAAAAGAAGGGGAAATACTTCGGAGGTATCTGTCCCAAGTATATTAATAAGATGGGATAGAAGACTTACATCAGTCAGGTCTCGAGGATAGATCTAGCAAAAAGAGTTACATTCTCAACATGGCCTTTTATTTGACGATGATATTTGACCCAACGTGCACCTCAGACCTATTCGCTAACATGTGGAGGTGGAAAGTCCCTCTAAGGGCTTGGATTTTCGTTTAGTTGCTAGAATGGATTGCTTGTTAACTGCCGGGATGCGAGCATTTTGAACAACATATTTCAAGAGTGAAGAGTCGGTTCTTCCCAGGAACTGATGGCATCGTCATTCTTGTTAACTTTCGAGTGAAGAGTAAGTTCTTCCCAGAAGTCTCAGAATTAACTTCCATCGTCCCTGAATTCTCAGAAGGAAAAAAATCGGGAAAACCATCTTGTCTAGGAGACACATGATCATTAAAATAATAAACCATAGTTCATGCCTCTTGAGTGCTAAATCACCGAAGCAGTCCCTTTGCTTGCTCTTGAGAAAGATTACTCATTCCCTAATACGCCGCCAACTTCCTCGCACGAAAGTGCTTAACAACCGCAACTTGAACTTCTTGATCACCATGGAATCAATCTTTCTCAAAAGAAATAGAGTGAATCAGATCCTCTGCCTCCCACTTGCCATAGCATGAAATAATTTAGTGCTAACATCTCCTTCCTGTAGGCGAGTCTGTTTCGACCTCTATATCCACTCCCTATTGATCTTCTTGTCTTTCTCCATCACGATTTTCAGTTGCCCTCGCCTTTCCTCCATTTCATCATTGTTCAAGGTATTCTCGTCTTCCCTCCTATCAAGTCTGACAATCACCTCCTGAGTCGTTCCCATCCTTTGTGCATGCTGAATCCATATCTTTCTTCTATACATAACTAGCAATTTCTTAAGAGCTGCCAACTTCGATACCACCATCCAGGTTGTCGATCCTTCCATGTGGGGATTTAGCCAAAATTTCCCCACTATATATTTGAACCCTCTTTTGGTATCCATGATTGCTCAAACTTGAAATAAGATGGGTGACGACCTTCGTCATAATCTCACACAAGTGGTATGTGATTAGATCATGATCTGGGGATCGACCTCACCAAGGCCAACCGCAAAAGCTGCATCATCTCTAGTGAGAGGAGGAATCGGTCAATACAAGACTGAGAGCTCCAGTTACACCACATGTATTTGCAGTCCAAAGATCCATGGCTTCCCGTTGCAGGTCTTTGATATGATGTACGAGATCCTTCGACCTTGCATCCTAACCACTTCGCTTCCTTGGCCAATTTTTCTAAAGCAAAGTAACATTGAAGTCCCTCCCTCGATCCTAGGAAGCAAGGGGAAGCTTAGATTGATCATGGCTTTAGTCCTCTCAGATCTCCCCTCGCAACTGCGCCTCTCCACAGACCGTATATATTAGTAATCACCTGCTGAACCTCATCATCCCATCTTCCTAGAACCACTAAAATTGACATGTTTTCTAATCAGTTCAATCTCCAAAAGAAGATCCCCATTTCAGCCAATAAGAACCTTAACAACATTTTCAGCTGAATCAATTGCCCTGAATGCGGTTAATCTAGGCCCATTTACTGATCTCCACAACCAGTTGTTCCAGCTCCCAATCTTAGTCTCCAGAAGGTAAACCACATCTTCCATCTAATACCTAAGCAGAGTGCCAATAACCGCTCCTTCTCTGGCCTACGAAAGCCCCTAATATTTTTAGCAGATGTACTTTATTGTGAAACCGTGCCCCCCATTCTGAAAACTCCAAAATAATAGGCCACTCATTGGCAGAAATCATCCTCTCTCTCAGCACCCCTTTCATCTAGGTTTGTTGTTATTGACCATGCATTGATATCGTGTGTTGTTGGAGGCACATGCTGGTTATTGATGGATTGCTAAAGTCTATTCCTGCCCAAGTTCAGCAACGTGTCTGACACATTTGATCCAAGTAGGAAAGGATTGAGTTAGATTGCGAGATCGATGATTAATTTGATTCCCAATGCACCCCGATTATGGTGGGGTGTTTTGTTGCAACTTGCAAGAACTCATAACATAATGTGTTCCCTGGTATGACCTTTATAACAGAAACACCCTGGTTGTAAATGTATCTTAAGCATGGCTCTCATCACATGCACAGTGTGATCTTCATCTATACTTCTCAAATGTATCTTTAGTTTTTAGGGTTCTATATTTGGCAACCATCATCTTTTATTTTCTTTTAACGTGCAGTGATTACTGAACCTTCCATTTTTATGGTCTTCTGGATATTGCGAGCAACATTTAAACAACATGTCGTTTATATTGTTTTGCATTTGATTGCTTAGGACAAATGCAATTCGCTATTATCACGTCTCATTATCATACAGTTGCTAAATCTATAAATATAGTTTTCAGATAGTAGCAAACTTATTAAAGACAATGGAATGGTGCTTCCCGGAGGCTATACCACCACCTCCCAAGTGCTACTGTCGGTCTCCAATGTTGTCAACCTGCAAGCCAAACAACACATTCTCTGGGTCAACTTGGGATGCTTTAACCATTTTCTTGACTTGACCACTGGTCACTGTGTGTTCTAAAGTTGAATATTGTTGGGAATACGACCCACCGGTACCAACTCTACTCGGATACCGGATGCCGGGGATATGAATCTCCCCGGATACCGAAGCTGGTGTAGATACGGATGCGGATGCGCAATCGACCACCATCGAAGAAGCACATGAAAACAAGAACAACCAAATATCAGGGGCGGAACTGGTATACATCATGGGGGGGGGGGAGCATTGCCCCCCCATGACCCATGATTATTATACGTCACTTATACAATGTATTAGGTTTTAAATACGGACCCTCTTTAATTGTATTATAATCAATGTTATTAGAAAAGTGTTGCAAAATCATTAAATGGTCAAGTGGTAGAGTGGTAAGGTTATTATTTTGGAGACCAGGGTTCAAATCTTATCTCCATTAAATTTACTTTCTTTTATATTCTTTATCCAATCACTTCTAAAGTATTAAAATAATTTGATATAACATTGTATCCAGTCAAGGGGCGAAACTAGTATACATTATGCCCACACATGATTATTATACGTCACTAAAACAATGTATTAAGTTTTTTAATATTACTCCTCTATAACTGTATTATAATTAATGTTGTTAGAGAAATGTTGTTGAATCATTAAATGGTTAAGTGGTAGAGTGGTAAGGTTATTTTTTTGAAGACCAGGGTTCGAATCTTATCTCCATCAATTTTACTTTCTTTTATATGATTTATCCAATCACTTCCAAAGCATCAAAATAATTTGATACAAAACTGTATTCGAGTTTATTTATCTCTCCCATTATTTTTAGTACTCTTTATAAATAAAATAAATTTTATTGTTTCCTTTTAACCATGAACTTTTTTGTTTCAAAATTTCACTTGATAATTTAGCCTTTTTAGGATGGATTCATTGAGGCTTAAATTAGTATATTTATCCAATTTTAAAAATTTCCACGGAAAATACCAATTTATTTGAAATTCTAACATTAATAATAGATTTAAATCATACGCTTATCAAGATCGAAAGAGGTTTATTTTAAAAATATTAATTCTATTTAAAAATATCGTTAAAAAATACGTAGATTTTTTTATTTTTGAGCATACATAATAATTGTATACTCGGCCCCTCCTTCGTGAAATTCCTGGTTCCGCCCCTGCCAGATATGACGGTGGTCGGTCACCTCTCGCGACCACCGGAGAAGAAAGATCACTAAAAGAAGAACGAGTACAATTCTCTCCGTTCCCTCGCTCTCTTCCTCTCTTCTCTCTCTTTCTTCCCTTTCTCTAGGGGCTACATGGTTGTTGTTGTTGTGGTGTAGAGGCAATGCCTCCACCCCCTCTATATTTAAAATTTCCCACACCCTTTGTATCTGTTGAGATAATCAATAGAAGATTGCAAGGGACTATGGGCACACACATCTCTTTGAGGTCTGTAGCTATTATTGTGTCTATTCATACGTGAGATTTCGTTCTCCCCAAATCATGTGTTAATTGTGCTGGAAGAATCAGTTTATCACTGTGTTTTCTGCTTGCAGATCGTCGAGCACACTGAGAAGTTTGAGAACAAAGCAATTCTCTTGATCCTGTTAGAAAATCGGAAGCGGAAGCAAAAACATGGAAAAGATAAAGAAATATGAACGCTGGATTTTAAGTGGAACCCTACTCCGTGAGGAGCGGGATGAAACCACGGGAGAAGCCCTCAAAGGGGCATATGCTTTATTGCTTTTTCTAATCTGTTACAGGAGGCCTGGGGCTCCTTATATAACATCTTTAGGGCCTCTAAGTCCCACCATTGGACGATGTGGGACTAAACCACTGGATGGGGTAAATGGATCCTGGAGGTATCCATTTACCCATCTACAACACAATAAGCGCGCATAACAAATACTCCAACACTCCCCCTCAAGCTGGAGCATGCAATGCTCAGCTTGGACAAACAAAAAGAGACTCAACTCAACGCTACAGGACACTACGGACAATATCAACCCAACACACACATTGCTGCAGTCGAGGACACTGCTTCTCATGCCGTGCAGGTGAGGAGGACGAACGGGCTGGAGTGTGAGTCAACTGAAGACTCGGAATCTGACCATCGAGTCTGAAACTGCGCCTGGAGTCTCCTCGTCGGAGAACTGGGTCTCTCCCATCTGGCTCAGAGAATGGTGCACTGCTCTGGTGTACCTATGATACCACATGAAAACCCTTGCCCTCAATGGCATAGGGAATGGTCCTCTACTCTGGAGTCCCTATGGCTCACATGAAAACTCTGACCGACAAAACAAGAATAATGATGGGGACCTCGAACAAATGATGGCAACATATGCTCATCTGAAAATGACCGCAAACTCGTGCGTGTTTGAAACTGAAGACTCGGAATAATGATCGTCGAGTCTGAAATCGAACTGTAGAGTCTGATCATCTGGCTGGTCTGGAGACTGATATATGAATCTGGAATATCTGAATATGGCTGGAAGAATACCTGTGACTCTACTATATACTCCCCCTTTCTCCCATACTTGTCGGAAAACAAGGACGTCGACCAAGTTGGGAGAATACAAGATAAAAATAAGGGGACAAAACATCACTTAAAACTTCTTATTACTTTTCTTCATTTTTTAAGCCGTTTCATTTTTCATTTTTTTAAACTTGCGTACGGCTTTTTCATTTTGTACGCGACCTTTTTTTTTCTTTTCTCTCCCTTTTTTTTAATTTTGAAACAGGATCTCTGCCCAAATGTGGGCACAAACTCGGCCCAATAAGGGATCCCCCAATAAAGGCTCCCCCTTAACAAAAACTCGGCCCAAAAATGGGGCCTACAGACCACTGCCTTTTTTTTACAATCTTGATCCATCCCTCCTTTTTTTATAACGGCAGACAGTCCCCAGAAATTTCTGTATTTAGATGTCGAGTCCCCCTTAGGTTTACCCATCGTGAACCCCTTGGAATGCCGCCGCCTCGACAGTCACCGTGGCCCGAAGTTTCCGCCTGGACTGTTGGAGATGCCGCCACCGAGATGGGAGGTGCGCAGAGCGCCGCGTGGATGGAGAAAGGGCCTGGCATGATCGTTTGCTCGATGCGCGCGAGATTGATCTGGAGGGGGGGTCGACCTGCACTCGAGGTTGCGGAGCCCTAGAGGGCATCGCAGGCGCACGATGGAGGCGCCGCCATGCGCCTGGGAAGCAGGCGGCTCCGAGCTTGCTCCATCGCCAGGAAGAGCGGCAAGGGCTCGCACCGCCTGTGCGAGCCTGGCAAGGAAGTTGCCGTGTGCGCGAGTCCTGTGCGGCAAGGCGACTGGCGCGATCGGTCAGAGATGCATGCGCCGCTGTGTGGGTGCGCAAAGTGCGGGAGGGCGCCGCTTGGGGCTTGAGTGCGTGATGCAGTGTGACCCCAAATTATGGGGCCACATTTATCTAATTAAATAATTATCAATTTTATTTACGTTTTTAGCGGTCGTATTGGTCTAATTGAATAATTGAGATCGCATGTGATCTCAACGTTGATTTCGTAGATGTTAATTATAATTGTTGGTCAATTAAATAAGTTAGAGCCCAATTAAGTTAGTTAGAGGTCAATTAGGATTAAATTAGTTGTAATTTGAGTATTTACTATTTTTGTAAACCCTCTCTCCTATATAAAGAGAGGGTAGCCCATTGTTTTAGTTAGTCAATTATGAATTAGAAATTGAGATTGTTATCTCTATCCCCTCTCCCTCTCTCTCTCTCTCCACGCGATCTCCGTGGTTCTCCTCCTTCAACCTCTCGCATTCCCGGCGGGTTCTCTTCTCCAAACCCCTCGTTCCGACGAGTTTTCTTCCTCTCAACCCCTCCAATTACTCTTCTCAACCCATCGTGTCGGTGCGGCTGATCTGGAGGTAGGCGCCGCCTTATGCGGCTGATCTTCAATGTGATGGAGGGCGTCGCCTGGACTCGGAGGAGATGGCGCCGCCTGCGTCTGGAAGGTCGCGATGCCGCCTGTAGTTGATTCTGGAGAGGAAACCCTAGCCACCAATGCGAGGGCTTTTGCCTGGGACTGCAAGGGATCTGCAGAGATGGCGTAAAGTTGCAACCGTGATGCAAGATTAGGGTTCGAAACCCTTAGAACTGATCTGATCTTGATCATGGACGAATCATCTCATACAAATAATCTTCAAAGAATAAACTTCACGAAAAGAATTTCGAAACAAATCTCGAACAACAAATAGAAATATTAAAATCTCCGAGAATCGACCCGCTCTGATACCATGTTAGAAAATCGGAAGCGGAAGCAAAAACATGGAAAAGATAAAGAAATATGAACGCGAGATTTTACGTAGAACCCTACTCCTTGAGGAGCAGGATGAAACCACGGGAGAAGCCCTCAAAGGGGCATATGCTTCATTGCTTTTTCTCATCTGTTACAGGAGTCCTGGGGCTCCTTATATAGCCTCCTCAGGGCCTCCAAGTCCCACCATTGGACGATGTGGGACTAAACCACTGGATGGGGTAAATGGCTCCTGGAGGTATCCATTTACCCATCTACAACACAATAGGCGCACATAACAAATACTCCAAGAGATCCATTTCTGAGCACGGTATAGAGCCGAACACAGACCACTGCATTGTGCTTTCTTAGTAATTTCATTTCTGATTCACAGTACCCAACTGTAATTCCTGTTAGGAAATCGAGTCTGCGATTTTGAGGCTGCCTCCAGTTCTGTCTGGTAGAGTCTTTGCACTTATGGAGGGATTTTGATTGGAGATTCCTGAAGGGGTCGGGCCATTCACACGGCCCGTGCATATACCAGATCCTGGAGACCGGCTCCTCTGCTGTACAACCAGAGTCGCTCGATTGAGATTGAACGGTTCACACGAATATTGGGTTTTGGTGGCCTTTTGCATGTGAATCTCTCGATGGAGCGGCTATGGTGGTCCAGTAGACCTCTGCAGTACAGCAGAGGATCCGCTCTGCAGAGGACTTCAAGTTTCGTGGTTTTTAAACCATTCAATGTAGCAATTTTTGTCGACGCTGACTGAGAGGTATAGTACTGCACATTTTTCAGGACCTTTGCGTTCTTAACCATATCTCAAGGGGGCATGTATGAAAGAAGCTCCTTTTCTTAAATATTGTTTTTTCAGTTGTTAAACTAACTGCTTCGTAATATCGATTTACCCAGTTAAAATTAATTTCACATCATGTTGTATTTAACGTTTTTCTTATTGTCTCCGATTTTATATTATTAGCACATACGTTAACCTGTATTGTATTTATTCATATGCATCACATTATATGTTAGATGTATGAAATTTACTTTTTAGTATGTTAGAAAATAAGAAGTGGAAGCAATAATGATACTAGAGCAAAAGAACAGAAAGATAAATATGAAACATCGTGATTTTTACGTGGAACCCTATTCCGTGAGGAGCGGGATGAACCACGGGAGAAGGCCTCAAAGGGTCGTGTTTGTCTATTGATTTTCTCAATGGATACAGGAGGCCTGGGGCTCTTTATATAGCCTCACAGAGCCTCCAAGTCTCACCACTGATAGATGTAGGACTAAACAACTGGATGGGTAAATGGATCCTGAAGGTATCCACTTACCCATCTACAACTCATGGGCGTACAACCAAATACTCCAACATAGTATGGAAACTCACATGCACACGCTTTTTTGTACAATAATAATGAAACAAAGAGGATAACGTTTGATTGTCGCATGTCAAATTGTCTATTGAAAGAGTCAAAATTTCTGAACAAAAAAATCAGTGCTTATGTAAAAAATAATTTGAAAATTAACTAAACTAATTAAATAGGAGTAATTGCGTATTTTTAATAAGTAAATAGTTAAATACTCCATAAAGTAACGGACAAATAAATAGACAATTAATGTAACTTTGAAAAAAAGGGATTTTTACACTCATAACCCTGAGTAATTTTGCAATTACAATCATAATCCCGCGAAATCGCGAATTATACCTAAGACCTCGAAAAATGCTTAACTCTTACATGGCATAAACCTATGTTAGTTGCCATCTATTTTATCCGTTAACACTCATGGAAAAAGTTATATGTTAGTAATTTTACCCTTAAAACCATATCACATTTATAAAATATACCATTGATATAAAAAATATAAGAAAATAAGATTTATAGGCAAAGGAGGGGCAGGAGCTGTTGGACTACGGCACAACACAATTCTTTGCGAACACAGCAGCCGCAAGCCCACCTGTGGCAATCACACCAGGCATGCTTAAATTGCTCGCAATCGCTGGCATCTGCCGGGCGACAGACCACGAGCGCGAGATGCTCCACGAGAGCGGCCGGAAGTTCCCGGCCGTGGCGGTGATGGAGTTTTGCCTCTCGACGGGAGGAGGATGTTTGCTGCTAGAGGATGGGGCGATAGACGATGCGCAGCTGGCGAAGATGTGGCGGGCAGTTTGTACAAAGCTTGCCCCTTTTCCCCTGCCGAGCATCACCTCCTCCTCCCCTGCTTCGAAGACCCCCGCCATGCGTAGAAACCAAAGAAGCTGGAAGCCCGCCGCCGACCAGCCCCCCGAGCAGACCTACTCCTGGAAGCCCCCCTCACGACGAGCTTTGGGTCCGATCTCCCTCCCCAGATCGAGCAGGGCTTTGAGGCCTCCCTCCCACAAGGAGCAGAGCTACTCCTCAAAGCCCCCCTTGTGTCGAGCTTTGGGGCCGAGCTTTAAGGCCCCCCGCCGTGTCGAGCTCTTCCTCCTGAAGCCCCCCACCCACCGTGCGTCACCCCCAACAGAGCTCCTCCTCGAATGTTCGTCGCCGTGCAAGCTCCCTCCTCGAAGGAACCCCCCTCCCCCGCGTGCCGAGCTCCTCCTCCTGAAGCCCTACTGCGTGCCACCCCCAGCAGAGCTCCTCATCGGATGCTCCACCCACCTTGCGCCGCCCCCAACAGAGCTCCTCATCGAATGCTTGAGGCCCCACCCCCTCCCTGGGGCCTCCCTCCCCCCGACGAGAAGAGCTACTCCTGGAAGCCCCCCCCGTCGAGAATTGGGGCCAAGCTGCCCACCCTCGCCCCTCGGTGTAGAGCTCCTCCTACTGAAGCCCCCTCGCGCGCCCCAGCACCCCCCAGCAGAGCTACTCCTGGAACTCTGCTATTACCATTTTCCTCTTGCTTGAATTCGCACCGTTCCTGTAGGTTGAGGTGTGACAGGGAGATGGTCGGGTGGGCGGCGGGGAAAAGGAAGGGGAGAGGTTGAGGTGGACGGAAGGTGAGGAGGTGTGATGAGGAAGGTAGATGGAGGTTGAAGGGAAGGGTTATTTTTTTGTTTATTTTCTAATGGTTGGATTGTGGATGAGTTAGATTAACTCATTAATATAGTTGAGTTAACATATTAAATTAACGGAGGGTTATGGGTGTGAGGCAGAGTGATTATTCGAGGTTTCTCATGTAATTCACGATTTCGCGGGGTTATGATTGTAATTGCGAAATTATTCAGGGTTATGGGTATAAAAATCCTTAAAAAAACCAAATGGATGTAGGGAGAAGAGTAATATTTGAGAATTGGAGTCGCCCTCATCTTTTTGCCAGTGAAGTTCTTAGAATCAGAAGACGTAATCATTAACTTATTTGATGATAAGGAAATATTATCCCTTGTCTGAAGGAACAATAAAAACATCTCGGAAACACAAATGTAAATAATATATGGATAACATTATATCACATCAATTCGTTTTTTGTTTAATGAATCCTTTAATTAGTCTACGATATCTCGATAAAATCGTGTTCATCGTATGAGACACATTCTCAAATGTCTCGGGCATAGTGTCAGGCCATTATCGGGGAAAGTCGATCATGACAACTTATTAAGTTCCCATGCAACCGAAGTTCATTGACAATCATCCATAATGCTTAAATTGAGTAATAGACTTGTGGCGATGTTGGGGACATTACAAATTCATAACTTAATTAGCAACATCACTGTTGTAATACATCGTATCACTTATTTTTAGTAATATGATGGTTGCACACTTTGAGAAGCTTTTCTGAAAGATCACGAGCCTAAATTCGAGTCGTTATCGAGGAAAACTGTTCTCGATAGCTTATTGGGTGTTGACAACCACCATTATTCACATTTTTTTCTAAAACCAATTTTCCTTTCTTTATTAGGTCTATTTGCCTTAAACCAATTTTCGTTTGTTTAATTCATAATTAGTTGTAAGCGTACCAGCATGAATCAAAAGCACTCAAAAAATTAAGGGGTTTTTTATCACATTGCGTCGTTCTTAACTTCTGCAATATCAGTTATACTCCTTTTTTGTAATATCAGATATGCCCCTGACTTCTTACAAAATTCACAATTTTACCCTTTTGTTAAGGTAAAGTATGGATATAAATGATATTTAAAAAGGAGAAAATTGTGAATTTTGTAAGAAATTAGAGTCACAACTGATATTATAAAAAGGAAGGGACGTAACTGATAAAAAAATCCAAAATTGAAATACGGACTAAAAAACGTGCAACACAATAATTGCACCAGTCTAATTATTTGCTTCAATGGGTTATCTAAAGCTCCATCAAACATGAAGTAAGACTCAGTTGTTGTATTTGGTGTGTTTTCTTTTAAAAAATCATTAGTGTGTTTTATTTAGTCTAATTATTTGCATCTTTTCTAAAATAATGCATAAACCAAAACTCAAACGAAAAGAATAACCGAAGGAAGTTGAAAATTTCAAACTAACCTCACAAATATATCTACCACAACTAATTTAGCCAACGTCATTAGAGCATCAGATGTTAAGTATATACGGCTGAGAATACTACTTGTTACCATTGCAACAAATAGCATATTTATTAAATTTATTAGCAACGATTCGTGTACTTAAAGTAGCGACGAGTGACATGCTCATTGATGATGATTTATACATCAATGTTTATCTATTTCCTTTATGGTCAAAATTTACACAATCAACGTTAACGGTTAAATGCAATTTTTAATTTATAATCATTGATATGTCTTGAATCCTAACCATCTCACCTAGGTTGAAGAACCCTTCATGCATCCCCTCCTATCTTACCATACCCCAACAAGACGGTGGTATCGCTGCCCGGTCAGCGAGCCTAGAGGAGGTCTAGGAGGGAGCAAATGCGCTCCCCCTACGGTAGTGTGGGGGCAGTGTCCCCGTCAAAAATTTTTAGAAGTGGTTCTTTTGTATTCGAGTATATGGATCCATTTGTTTTTCAGGGATCTGTCTATATAGGAGTACTATATAAATTCCCCCGGGTTAGGGCACTCTATATCCTCTTTATTTTCTTTCTTTCTCCACAGTGAAAATCGATCGCTACCGTCCAAGGACGTAGCCCAGTTACGGTGAACCTTGTAAATTCGTGTGTTTGCATCTTGCTTGTTTGGTCGTGTTTGTGCGTATTTTCTTCCATGATCTACAACGAATTCACTACAACAAAATTAACCTAAGGCCACGAATACTTCAACATTTGCTTTCACATTATTCGTAGTTAAATATATAACAAGGGATGATATTTGTTACTTGCTTATGCTTTTTTTGGTTCGATGTATTTCCAGCAACAAACCGTATAACAATGGTTAATCCATTGACGTTTCCTTTTAATTGTTGGTAAATTTAACATTGATTTGTACTGATTTTAACGAATAAGCTGACGGATAAATAGTTGTTATATGAATCTCTAGCAATGAATATGACATCTATTGCTAATTACAAGGATAAAATATAATTTTGCAACGAAAAATATTCATTGTTATACATTTAACATCGGAAGATATGTTAATAAATATTCAAAGTATTCGTTGATGTAGGTCAAATTTCTTGTAGTGATTGTCTCTATTGATATTGTAACGAGCATTTCATGTCATTTTGCAACGAAAATAATATCCATAGTTATATATTCAACTAGGGGCGGATTTCTAATTATGTGTCACCGTAGAGTCATTTTGTTGTAGTACTCTCAAGTTCTTCACTGTATGTGTTGTGTCATGAAGTAAGTAACTTTGTCAATACAATAACACAATTATATAACAACGAATAATTTCAGAATGTGTCAACAAATGCCATTTGTTTTGAGGTTATTCATGTTTATGTAACTAGCAATTTACATCATATTTATTAATGAAAATCATATAAAAATATTTATCATTTTTTTTCAAAAATATGTTGATTGTTAATTTAGCAATAATTCAAGTAAAGTTCATTGTATGATTTATTGCTGGCATTGATAGTTTTGCAACAAATAACATTCATTACAAATTTAACATCAAAAGATACAATGACGACCATAAATTCGTTGCCATAATCAATTTTTTTAAGGGTGTCTAATATTTTTAGCAGATCATACAAGACTTAAAACATAATCTCACATCTAACTAAAAAAATGTATACTTGATTAATAAGAGTGCGATTTTACTATTTGATAACTTAGGATTAAGTTTTCAGTAGTTATCAATGGATTGTCCGACTCATATTGTCAAGATTAGGGTTTAGGATTTAGGAACCATCGCCAGTTAATATACAACTAATTATTATGGTCACCAACTCGAGAGTGTTGATAATTAATTAAATACATTTATTAATTAACACTATTCTATTCTTCTGCTACTCCATTAACAAAATATATTTTACAGTTGCCTTTAAGTTCCTGTGGTTGTTCTAGAAAGAGGGCCGTGTTTGTTTTATTTGATTCACATTGTTAAAATCGTTTAAGCTTCATGACTACGTCATCCTTAATATTTATGTTGGACATCGTTTATCTATGAAACAATCGAACAGCAACAAAAAATAAACAAGGCTTCTCATTTATTTGATCTTAATCCTTATTTCTTGTGCAAAAGAACCAACAATGTCTCCCTTCAAAGGAACAATTCAAGCAAGCAAGCAAAGCAACCACAATTAATCCACGCCCTACCTTACAAAACATTTATATAGTGGTACACGATATACGTATCTTAAGACCTTGTTCGTTTGAGAGAAACATGGCGGTATCTCTCCTTATCCCGCAAATTTTATATCATTCAGAATCCCTCCATCATCAATCTTTTGAGTCACTAAAATACAAATACCTATCACTTATCTTGCAATTTTATCTAACATAATTAACTTATATCCCGTACCCCATACTATCTAACCGAATAAAGAATAGCAAATAACTACCATTTATCCTTCCTTATCCACAAATCTTAGTTCTGCAAACGAAAAGAAATGAGGGATACAATGGCTTAATCCCTCCTTATCATGTATCCCAACATCAAACGGGCCCTAAAAATTTGTATCGAATTAATCTGACCAACTAAGATTCCTTTAAGCATCGGAGAATAAGCACTGTAATAAGATGTCAATTCCCAACATGATGCGATTTCCAAGAGTACGATTATTCCCATCTACATCCAATTATTTCACATTATTCCACATTTATTCTTATCTTTGTTCCATCTTATCTACTTTTATTCCACTTTATTCTCTTTATTCCTATATTTCTGATTGAACAGAAAATAAATTCTTATTCTTCTTATTCTACATCTTTATTCGTGTTTTTTAAAGATAAAGTATATCCTGTATTTGCATGAAAAATAAAAGGAGGGCCAAAAGCCGTTACAATCTGTTTCGTATATGTTCACAAGTCAAGCGGAGATTCCTTATGAGTGTACATAAATTCAGCAAAAATAAAGGATAAAAGACAAGCTGTAACGCTTTCACCAACAGCCTATGTAGTCAAACCTGCAACATCCCATGATATGAGGCTGGTGATTCGATCAACAGAAATGGCATTTGAGCTCTTCCATCTACGGTTTCTTTCCATCCAAAGGCTCCAAACAGTCGCGGCAAGCGCGACCCTCAATTTCGTTGCGGAGGCGGAGTTGTTCCTCTGTATAAGCTGCAACCATCGAAGCGAGTCCGCCAGATGCTTTTCTATCTGCGTTGAGGGAGCTGGATCGAGTTACATACTCCAGTCCAGACCTTTGAGGCATAAGGGCATTCCTAGAAAATGTAATCAGCTGATTCCATAGGGCATCATTGAGGAGGCAGCCGCCGGTATTAGTTATGCCCGATCTCATCAAACGATCCCGGGTAGGGAGCTTGCTACAAACAGCTCTGTAGAGGCAACATGTATGCTTGGGGGCTGCTTTGCTACACCAGACTTCCTTCCACCAGGTCACAGCCGGAGCCTTATGTCTGACCAGGTGGAAGGTAGAGTGGAAGGAGAAGCCCCTAGGCCCATGAGACCAAGAGAACGGAGAAGCCGAACCAACAATTCCTGATTGCATTTGACTCCTAAGGCGCAACATCCTCCTCCAAATAGGAGAAGCATCTATCTTTATTTGGGCATCCCAGAAGTTAGTTGTTTGGAGATACTTGCTCCTCATGAAGGAGGCCCCGAGGGATTGATCAGAAGTGAGCATCCTCCAAGTCCAAGCCGCCTTGGTTAGATCCCCGAGAGAATGGAACCCCACTCCCCCTTCCTCTTTGGGGAGGCATATCTTGTCCCACATAATTTCATGTCTCTTGTAACCCCAAAGGAAGTTCGCACACATAGATGAAATGCGCGTAATTGCAGCGTTAGGAATAACGGTCCCTTCGGCCCAGTTCAGTAGATTGCCATTAATCACAGAATTTAGAAGTTGTATGCGGCCTGCCAGTCTTTTGTTCCCTGATTTTATCCTCGAGGGTGCCAATGGCTTCGCTACCCCCGTGCGAGTGCGCCAAAGGTAGCCCCGGATAGGCAGTGGGCAGAGTTTGCCCCAACAGTCCAGCAGCCAGGTTGAAGGAAAAGTCCCCCTGGGCTTTTTCTTCATGTTCATTCCAAAGGTTTTCTTCGTTCCATTATCTCTAACGCCCCTTCTTGTTACTTGCATGTGCACTAGTCCCTAGGTGATCCTTTGCATGTGCTAAACAAAGGGTATCTGATGTGAACCTTCCTGGTCAAAGTTATGGGCACAACAACAAGGAATCCTTAGGGCCCGTTCGGTAGGAGAATAAACAGGAATAAGGATGGAGAATAAGGGGAATAAGGGTCTATTCTCCGTCCGGCTGTAGGATAAGAATAAGGAGAATAGGGTGAAATAAAGGTAGGTAAGGTGGGATAAAGATAGGAATAAGAGTGAAATAAGATGAAATAATAGGGAATAGTCGTACCACGGGGAAGCGTGTTGGGGGCTTATTCCCCTTATTCCATTCCTCTTTATGACCCAAACGAACAGGGCCTTAGTATGCAAAGACTCCAAAATTGCTAAGGCTTTTCTTGGTCAAATCAACGTTATTTTGGGAGATAACCTAATGGATGATATACTTGCTCAACTGGACAAGGACACCAAAGCCTACATCGAAGAACAGGAAAAGGACCTGGAATCGGCTTGGAAACAAAAGAGTTGCTTGGATTGGCTTCAATTCGGGGATCGTAACACTAAATTTTTCCACATGGCGGCAAAGGTACGTATCAACATGAATAATATACCATCTCTACTGGATGACGAAGGTCGGGTCATTAATAAACCATTGGAGGTCACCTCGAAGGCGGTGGAATTCTTTAGCTCGCTTCTTGGGCCGATAATACCTCGGCCGATAGGGAATCCCCCTCTCCGCCCAAACGCATTCTCAACGAGCAGGCTAACGTTTGGCTCACAAGGCCTATCCTCGAGGACGAAATTTAACGCTCATTATGTTCGATCCATCCAATAAGGCTATGGGGCCAGATGGTTTCAATGCTAGATTCTTCAAAAAAAAACATTGGGAAATGATAAAAGGTGAGATTTGTTCGGCAATGGCCTTTCTACATGGTGGGGGGAGGATGGCGAGGCAGAAAAAACACACCTTCTTGACATTGGTTCCTAAGTCGGTGTCTCCTGCAGCGCTTGGCGACTTTCGCCCCATATCATCCTGGAATATTATTTATAAAATATTCTTCAAGATATTGGCTTCTCGTCTGGCTGAAGTTCTACCACAACTGATCTCTCCCAATCAATCTGCCTTCATCAAGGGCCGATCTATAGGAGACAACATTAGATTGGTGCAAGAACTGTTATGGGGCTTTAATAGGAGATGTAGCATAAATAGGGCATTGCTCAAGATTGACCCGTCGAAGGCTTTTGACTCCATCGAACACTCCTTCATTCTAGAGGCCTCAAGGTCAGTAGGCTTCAATGATACCTGGTTAAGATGGATTGAAGAATGCATCGCTACCCCCTCCTTCTCCATTCTTTTAAATGGGTCCCCTCATGGCTTATTCAAGGGTACCCGCGGGCTGAGGCAAGGAGACCTTTTGAGTCCGTTGTTATTCACTCTTGGAATAGAGTCCCTATCTTGCCTTGTGAAGCAGGTTGTCCAGGATGGTAGTTTTTGGAGGTTGGGAAATGGGCGAGCTTCCGCCCCTACCCACCTAATGTACACGAATGACCTACTTATTTTCTACAAGGGCACTTTGCGTTCTCTGATGGCCATCAAGAACATCCTCAAAGAATTCTATAGCATTTCTAGACTCCGGATGAATGCGAGGAAGAGCAAGTTGTTCCGCCTCAAGTACTTCCAGGACAACCTCAACTTCACCCTTCGGATCGACATCTTCTCCCGATCCCTTCTAACTCCCTATTTGGGGATTCCCCTTGCCCCCTCCTATGGTGGTAATCTTATTCATAGTGAATTAAGGACAGGGTTAGGGGCCTGCTTGGGGGCTGGAAGGCAACGTCCCTAACCATGGCCGGTCGTGCTGAACTTCTGAGGTCGGTAGTTTCAGGTGTTTTATTATATTGGGTTGCTGGCACTTTCATCCCGATTGGCACTGCTCAAAAACTTGATATGCTCTGCATGGACTTCTTGTGGAATAGGAAGCGGCATAATTTCGTATGGACTACAATTTGCCTTCCTAAAAAGGAAGGAGGGATTGGTATCCGATCCTTTGCTTCCGTCAGGAGTGCCATGATTGTCTCTTGGACTTGGAGACTGCTTACATCAGATACATCTATATGGGAGACTTACATTAGGAGAAAATATCTCCACACTTGTTCCTTGTGGGATGCTCCAACTTCTTCCATCCATAGTCGTGCTTGGAAGGCGATTCTGCACGGAAGGGATACTTTTCGTAGTGCTATTAACTCCACCACCCCACACTTGCAATGGATTCTCTCCCCCAAAGGCTACACTTTCGCCAGTGCGGTGGACCTCGTTCGCCCAAACGTCCCTCCCAAAGCATGGGCACCCGGAGTTTAGAGTAAGTGCATCCCACCTAGACTCGCGCTTACCCTCTACAGGGCGGTGCAAGAACGTCTCCCCACCACAGACCGGCTTGCAGGCTTTTGTATTTTCTTGCCTTCTACCTGTTACCTCTCCAGCCGGAAACACATGCCCACTTGCTATTTGATTGCAACTTCTCCAGTGAAGTATGGCAGCGCTCCTGCTGCAGACTTGGTATGGCGTCTCCTCCAGTAGCCCACCTGAAGGACCTCTTAGACCGGACTGCTTCAATTCAGGTATCCTCATCCAGCGAGTTCTTCGGCCTTATCCTTGCTGCTGTAGTCGCTTGCATCTGGGAGGAGAGGAACCTTCGATGGACAACTAGAGCCCATAGATCCATTGAGATGATTGTTGATAAGGTAGTTCAAACGTGCAACTTGCTGCGATGAACCAGCAATGGTCGAGTTTTTGTATCCCCCTCGACCAGATTGTTTGATCTGGAACGCAAATTGTTTGTCCTGGAACGCAATTTCCTGGAAGTTCTTCTTCATTTTGCTTTGGTGTAACTAAGGCCGGCAGTGCCTCTTTGTAAATTCCTTTTACATGAAATACATACCTACTTATCAAAAAAGCAAGGAATCCTTAATTTGCATGCACAGAGGCCTATGTCTGCCCCCTACTTACCACCTTTGAAAACCCTGGTCCACCTTCTTGGATTGTAAACGACCGTACAAATTCTCCTCATAAAAATACAACGACCTCCTTAAATACAGATAAATACAGTTAAGGATTTTGAGACAAGGTACGAATGCAAAATAGCTGGATAAAAGTAAGGAAACAGATATAAATACATACGCGAAACAACTATTAGTTGTATGTTTATATAGAAAAATACTAATATCATTTTTATTTTTTGTTAATTTTTTTGATATAGACAATACATATATCATTTTTACTTTTTAAAGTTATATATACATAATAGTATGTGTAACTCCAGAAAATGTTTCAATATATCCATAACTATATCCACAAAATGTTATATAACTTTGCATATATCCATATGAAAAAAATGAAAACTATCATATTCATATCTATATCTACAAAAAAATGGAACTCGTTTTCTTACCATCATCCATATACGTCAAAAAAATAAATAAATATCCATGCAACAATAAATCTAAAACAGAGATGTTATCTACTATCAGATTTATTATCATAATTCTGAAATTAAGAACTAATTAACTTCTATTAATGCGAGGATAATCTATATCATGATCATAGATCTAATTATTACGTGGATAGTTATGTAAAAATTTATCCACATGTATAAACTAATAGAAGTAATAAACTTCTATTAATATAAAAGGATAAATTAATACAAGTGCAAAATCATTATCATATAACTAATTACATTATATTAATTAAAAAAAGACCGACTTTACTGATCATAGATCTAAATGTATCTACATGTATAAATTTAAATTCAAAATGACAATTTTTGTTATCGTAACTGTGAAATAAAACCGATTAACTTCTATTAGGAACATAAAAAATTAATGTGTGAAGCAAACACATACATTCAAATATAGTTACTTTTAATAGTATAAATGTGATGGATATTTATATCTATGGATTTTGAGACATGGTAGGGAAGCAAAATGACACGAAACAAGTGCAAATTCTCCCACCCAAATAGAAATAAGTACTTGAGCTGTAGCTTTGAGTACTCTCCAACATCTCATATGCCGATTTATACATAAATTTTTAAATTTTTTATGTTCATACATATATATTAATTAATATTAAATTAGAAATTATTTTAAAAACCCATACTCCGCATCACTTTTTTTTAACAGGACAAAAAGAACCCCTGAATTTGATTTCAGATTTAATACCATACTATCTGCTTCCCATCGTAACAGTTCAAGCTCTAAGAATAACTGCAAGTCAATTAACAACGACACCACCGTTTACGTAACTCGCCATCTTCACGTGTCTTATACTAATTCCCATATAAAGTTGTCCATTTGGACTCAAAAATGTGGATTTCTTTATATATAAGAATAATACCACGACAATCTGATAATTAAAAATAAACGTAAATAAAATTTAAATATATACGTATCCGATCTACCGTCTTTCAAATCCAAAATTGCTGCTACCCTTCTATTCACGAGCAGGAGCAGCGGAACGAGCTATGGATAGCTGCTCCCTGAACAACCTAAGCACGTCGGCGAACACCACCACACCGGCAAGCTTGTAGTCGTCCTCCACCACCCACACGTAGGACACCCGGTGAGCTAGCGCCTGTACCATCACGGCAAACAGCGAGCTCCCCCGATAGCACACGACTGCCTCTTCCGACCTCCATCCCATCCTTGACGAATAACTCCCCGTCCCTCCCCGCTTCCTCCCCGCTCTCCGCTTGTCCTCTCCTGCCTCCTCGCCCGATGATGACGGCGACGAATTCGCCGATGTCGAAGCCGACAGCAGCCCCATTACGTCATCTTCATCCACATCTTCCTCCATGAATCCCACCATCCCCATCATCCCCTTCTCCATCAGCCTCGCCTTCACTGCACGCACCATGTCACGGTGTGGCCCTCCGCAATCGACGTACGCCATCAACTCCCCTGCAGTGAGCACCGTGAGAGTGCCTGCGGCACCGCAGAGTGACACCGCCGCAGGCGAGATCTCACCCACGAGTCTCCCGCCGTCGTCGACCACCGCAACAGCAGTTTGGGAGGCCGCGGCGAGCTTCAAAAGCGGTGCGGCGGATAGCGCTGCGTCACCGTGGCGAATGGCGAGGGGGTCGGTGTGGATGAGCCCCAGTGTTTCAATCGACATCCCGGGGACGGGCGCGAAGAGGCTGATAGAGTCAATGAAGAAGCGCACAAAGTCCTCCTGCGTAAGGCAGCAGAAATCCGTCGCGCTATTGCCGCCGCGGTGGAGTGCCTTCTTCCTCGCCGACTGCCGGATCGGGACGAGCAGGTTCTGCGTCCCCTCGAGGATCACATCGAGCGCATCCAGAACGCTGCATTCAGAACAACAATCACATCAATAACATCGCAGCAATTCACTATAAATTCCAAAATCGATCCTTTGCAATGTTCCAAAGCATTGTTTGATAGTGTTGCGAATATATACCATACCAAAGAAATTAAAACAATAAACTTTTTATCATGCAAAAGGCCAACATTAGATAGTTCCCAAAGTGCTCAGACTAATCTCACCGTACTGTTCCTTTCACTCTCTTCGAGTGATGGCACCGATCTTAATCTCCCCTCAAACACTTTCCTTATAATTGCGTTTTCTCTTTCTAATTAAGATGAGTGTGTTCTATTTTCCTTAAAAGTACACTTTATCTTTCAAGTTTAAGATAAATTCGTTGTATCGCCATAATGTAGATCTATCCGATCCTCAATGTAGTCTACGATTGGATGTTAGAATGAAATAGATCCTTCTCGAGATATTTTCAAAAAATTTCCATCGTACTTCGGCAGTTATAAAAACAGAAACGAGATTTTTTTTTGAAAATTCCGATGGCAAGTTAGAAGAGAGAAAAGGCATAAAAACGTATTCGAATAAAAAAAGCGGCGATCTCGTTCGCGATCCTCAGGTCAAAATCGGAGGGTAGAAAAACGCGGGAGAGATCGGACGCGACAAACCTGGAGTACAACTCGACGCGTCGGACGAGATCGGCGCGATCCTTCGGGAGGAGGTCGGAGACGGGGGATCGGAGGGCGGCAATGGGATCAGCGATGTTGTTGGGGGCGCAGAGGAAGCAGACAACGTCGACAACAGAGAGCTTGCCGAGGCAGGTTCCAGCGGCGGCGGCCCAGACGGTGAGGTGTTTCTCCGGGGCGCGGCGGAGGGCGGCGAGGGCCTCGGCAGCGGTGGCCGAGGAGGGGAGGGAGGTCAGCGGTGGCTTGCCGATGCAGAGGTCGGAGGCGTCATATGAGAGCAAGAGAACCGCCATACACGAGAGATGGGATGCACGGAGAAGGCGATCTCTCTCTCTCTCTCTCTCTCGTGCGTGTGTTTGTTTTGGAGGGAAGTAGAGGTAGGGGTTATTTATAGGTGGAGGCCGAGAGAAGGTGGGCATGCGGTGATCATAACTTGAAAACGGTTTGGCTGCAATAATATAATATATTATATTTATCTCTTTTTTGCTAAAGATAATACGCAATGGATGGTCGAAGATATTGTGAACTTCACATCAGATAAAATTATGTTTTACGCGTATTTTTAATATATTTTTTTTACGGTTTCACCATTATTTTTTAAAATGTAATTATATCGTAGGAAATTTAACGTAACAAACTCAAATATGCCTTTTTCAAAACACTTATCTACGTAAACATATAAAATTTTAATGTAGACAACTTCAACTGCGTATACGTCTACAACCACAAAGTTAGTCGGGGATTCAAATCCTTGAGGCCATATAATATCCTAATATGTATCTTAATACTGGTATCAATTAAAGGAATATCATTTACGTAAAAAATAACATTCCAAGGATATATATATATATATATATATATATATATATATATATATGATGATGATATTTGTGTAATGTTCAATATTAGCTCAGGCCAAAGTCAAAGTTAAGGTTAGAAATCCGATCCAAATTATTTTAGATCTGAAAATAATTCGTCTGCAATTTGCCGTGTATTTTTTTCGAAATAGAAGAAAAAACAATCATGTGGAGGTTTGATCCAACGGCTTGGTCTCCTTGATGGTCGAACTGACGAGGTCATCGTAAGCAAACTCGTCATTGCTTTTCGTTTGCGGGATAAGCGGAATTTATCCTGAGATAATAATTTTATCCTGAGATAAGAATTTTATCCCGATTTAAACTCATCCTATAATTAATTGTTACATCGTCATGATCATGTTATCCATTATTTTCATATATTCTTATCTTTTAAACAAAAAAAATTATCTCTCACATTATACCTCATCCGTACGGCTATGGGCAATGGCAAAAAAGGGAAGGGTACGTGTATCATTCTGCTTATCCTTTCCTTGATTAGCTGTACGGGACGGTTATAGAAGCGTAAGATGGGACGGTCGAATGTATACCGGTTTCAAAGGGCACGAGGTGCTAGTGACTTTGCATGAGACAGATGGGATGATTATGGATGCATGTCCTGTCCGATATTTAGGAGGGACGGTCGTGACCATCCTTCCTTTTGTCCATCCATCAAAAATAGGTGAGGAGGGGGTGACCCTCGCCTCAAGCAACGAAGGAGACGATCGTTACTATGTTTTATGGTAATAATTAGCGATTGTCACCTCAGCATCTTTTAGGTACAGTTACAAGTTGATCGTCACTGTCGTCGTGCGAGATGGTCTGCACGTACTCTCAGATGCCATGCTGCTACATTAACCCCCTCTAATTCCCGACATTCCATGCCAATCAGCTCTACTTTTCCTTCATTCGAGATGCCCCGATTAGTCACGATGACGTAGCTATTGGATTGGACTTACCGGGAGTGGATCCTCTGATGTACAACTAAGTGTTGTAACAATCGAGAGCCATTCAATTGTAATCGGGTGGCATGCACAGGAAGGCCAACCACAACAGCACACCCATGTGTGCCACCGGATCGTGATCGAGTTTCTCCCTCATGATGAACCGTTTTCTACCTCACTTAAGAATGATATATTGTAGTATAGGAGGGCAGAGAATGATATATCAAAAGCCACAATCTTTGAATGTTGTGGAGTATTTTTTTACCTGACAAGTCTACAAGGTCGAACACGTGGAACGATGATTTTTAGTTGTAAGGTTTCAAATTAATTTTCATAATTTAATGCTATGTTAATAAATGTGTCAGGAAATAAAACGATAATAAAGAAAAGAATGCAATGATGAAAATGCAATGCAAAGTGAACAAAAGAAACAGAGGAAACAATGAAGCATTGGATCTGTGTTTCTTTCTTTTTAATCCTCAACTCAAATACTCAATTGATCCTCAAATAAAATCACCGATCAAAATAGATCCAAGAAATACTTATCAATTGATTATCTCCAAAAGCAGGATAAAAAGAATCAATGTATCAAAGGTTCATCTTGAGAAAAATTTCTCAAAATAGGTCCCTTTGTTCCCCGTAATTTAAGCCTCAAATAAATTGAATCTTAATCGTGTAAAATGTTAGAGAATGAATCGCATTAAAATCCCCTCAAATAAAATATCAAAGAAATCCATTAATTCCTACTCGATCTTTCCCCCTCTAGATATTAATTGATTAAAAAGATCAATTATCAATGGAGAATTACTCAAATTAAACCCTCAGTAGAATCCCTGCAAAATAGATCAATGGTCTTCTCAACACAAAATAGTACACAAATATCAATTAACCAGCCTACATATCTCAATAGAGACTTTCAAATAATAGTCAACATAAAGAACTTCTTATCAGTTCACAAAGTATATAAAATGACAGCGTATCTAATAAGCTTCAGAATGACATATTGTGCATTAAAAACAAGGTTCCAATGAGCAAGATATGATAACATAAGATCTGGGAACTAAAATGCAAATAAAAGTAAGTTTTTCTCTCAAAATAGTCCTCCGGAGGGGCTTATCTGGAATTATCAAAATTCACATGTGGTTCTTTTGAAATTTACCCCTGGCAGGGGTATTTCTGTGAATATGCAAAGAGGAGGGGCCTCCTCTGTAAATTGTCCAATACACGTGCATAAAACATATGATGGACCTTGTTGCAGATCTGAACGTGGCAGGGGGCCTGGGCACAAATACCCCATACCATGTGCGGTGGGCAGGTGGGGTTCTCCAGGCTCGGGTGTGACTTCAGTTATGTGACTCCATGTGACAGGAAATGATCGCTTCAGCCCACCCGAGCCTGATGACTTGCGCAGAGGCTTGGGAGGGCACGCGTGGCGGGGTTAGGGTTGTCGGATAAGGCTTCAATCCTATGGCCCTAATTTGGGCATGATTGGTCAGCTAGGATTAGCCTCGTTCCTGATCCAAGGGTATCTACGCTTTGATGTTCCGCCGCCAACGACGATGGATGGACTGGGCTCCGACGACCTGCTTGGAGCTCCACCTGTGTCCTGCAAATGGTCTGAAGATCAAGGAGCGTCCAGGGAGGTCTAGCGAAGCTGATGGTGATATCCAAGAGACGCTGTCAGGCTTGTATCTTCGCGGTGGCGACTAGTCATGGCCGGTGAAAAAGAAGATGGGAGCGGCTTTGGTTCATCCGACCAGAGAAGGATCGGGGTGCCTGCAGGGGTTACCGTGCGAAAACAACCACAAAGGAGAGGGGAATGAAACTCCTATGGAGGCGATGAATCGGATCTAAGCTCTGACCTTAGCGAGGCCGAAGAAGAATGGACTGGGAGGTAGAATGTGAACTGGAGGGGAGAATAATGGCGTGGAGTTGGGTCAAGGAGATGGATCTGAAGTGGGATCGGAGCTGCTAAAGAAGGACAAGAAAATGTGTGAGTAGGATATGTACCTGGAGATAATCGAAGAGACGGAGGAGGTGAATGGCGAGGCTCGCTTGAGAACGGAGGAGCTGAGCTTCCTCCTAGGGTCGTCACTCGATGTTCTTGCGAGGAAGAGAACATAGATTTGTAGCACGAGACTGTTACTCGACCGAGATGTGGCCAAGGATCATACCTCCTTCATTTTGTAATCACCGGTGATGGGACTCGTCGTCTTCTGTCACTAGACGAGGAGGTCGGGCGGTTGGAGATGAAGGATGTAAATGGTGGATATGGGGAGTGATAGTGGTGATGGTGGTTAAATACGTGAGGTTGGTTGTGGTGTAACGACGGGAAGGAGTAAGTGGAGGGGCTGGCGTGGATCTTTGTTGAATGGGTGCTATGATGAGGGTTTAATCGTAGCGAGTTATGAAAGGAGTGTTGGGGATTAAGGGGAGAAGGTAGGGGTGTCGAAGGAGAAACATAATGGCTAGAGGTGGGAGATAATACAGGTGTCGTTGGATCAAAATCGATCCAACAGCTGAGAACAGTGGAGGAGGACGACACGTGCGCTGCGTATGAAGGGAAATTGGCGGAGCAGGAGTGGTCAGGATCGTTGGATCAATTGGATCAAACGGTCTCGATGGAAGGTGCTAGGGGACAAAAAGCCTTGACCGGTCAAGGTTAGCGATTGATTCAGATGCAGAAGGCGAATAGGTGGGTAACGCATGGAGGGAGTTGTTGACCAAGAGGTTGACCAGAGCGAATAAAAAGAAAATAAGAAAACAAATAAAAGAATAGGTCAAATCAAAATATGGTCAACATGAAAGTTATTTATCTCGACGAGATCTACTACTTTTGTGAAGGATCGAAAATCAAAAGAGGCCAACTATACAAAAAGTATTTTTTGAGGCACTCTATATATGATAAAATACTGGATTTTTGCATTTTGCATTTTTTTATATTTTAATTTGATTTTAATTAGTATATTATATTATATATAATATATATAATTAATCTAATTTTTATGGATTTTTTGAAGGTTACTAAATTGTAAAATAAAATTAACAAAGATATGCAAAAAAATACATAATGTCATATTTTTGAGTTTTCTTTTGATGTTCTGATTTTTATGGAATTTGGTTTTTATGCTAAGTTAGATAATTAATTAACAAAAAAATGTAGAGAAATAATTAGGTTAAAATAAATATTATTTACATATAAAATAATAAGCTCAATAAGGGAAAAATAAGGTTATTTATTTACATATTTTAAGCCCTAATTTAAGCACAGTTAGTAAATGTTACTTAATTGATTTTAGGGGATCTGATTAGTGATTTATTATGGGATTTTGCTAAAACAACCACATAGAGTAGATACATCTAACATAAGAGATATGACATTTAATGTGTACTGCAATCATGAGAGTCGAGTCGAACGATGGATTCATCATACCCTATACATAGCTCTTTGCTTGTCCCCAAGCTAATTTTAGTGAGTTAGAAGGTTGAATCCCTGACTGTGCAAGTGTGAATTTCAAGACTTGTCTCATTAAGAATCCTAAGTTTTAGTGATCCTAAATTCTAAACTTAATCAGGCTCAAGTCAAAAGGATTCCAACTTCTCTAATTATCAGACTCTCTGTTGATCCAAGAGACTCTCCTCAAGACCTAATCCTCAACACTAGGGAATAAATCAGTTCTTGCATCCAATCTGCCGTCTCAATAGTTCATCAGACTTGAAAGTGTATATGACAAGACAGATGATGGAGGTCTTAGGTTTGTATTATTTTCTTCTTTCCTCACATTGGAGCAAGTATCCTCTCGAGCGCCTTATTACTCAACGCATGCATTTTTTATTTATTGACCAGTGTGTCCATCAAAAGTTGTTGAGTCTTATGCACTTGTTTTCCTAGGAGTACATCGGGTGTGTCTTCTTAAGTATCTAATATACTTACACCCAGACTTGTATCACTTACTATGCAGAGTCCTTTTTGAGTTACTAGCCTGACTCATTTAGCTCAATTAGCTTTGGTCCAAGTGGACACTTTGAAATGGTTGGGAGAGCTCGCCTTTGATTGAATCTCTTTGAGATTGATTTGTAATTGAGACCTATTTTTCATTCATTCACATTTTCGGTAGGCTAGCTCCAATGCTTTTACCAAGAGTTAGTGCACACTGATCAATAATTGTTATGTTTCATCACACCTCCGCACATAAATCAATATCAAAAGATAGCATGCGAACTTGTTCACATAATAGCTAGGGTTTGTTGACACTTAGGTTTCATGAAGCCTTCATTGATTTTATCCCATCCTTGAGCAGCATAAAATCAGGTCTAGATCTCAAATCCTAGTCCTCCAAGTGAAATCTCAATTCATCTCATCGCTCGTGCAGTTGTGCAAGTGATGTGCCGATCATATTCTTAAAGGTACACACAGTATGGCATTCACATCTTTTAAACTAGGGAAGTGTGGATTATTAAGTCTAAAACCCTAATGACTAAGGATGATTAACTCTGAATCAAAGAACTTCAAAACTCGAGTTTCTTTCATTCCTCAAGCCTTGAGTGATAGCGAAAATGTCCGGGATAAAACCTTAAGTTAGCTTTGCTTTTTTGTAAAAGGTTTTTGATTAATTTTTTTGTTATACCCCCTATTTTTTTGAAAACATGCATTATTTACACAAAGAATTTCATATAGTATACATAATGTACACCACTTTTATAACCTACCCGATTTTTAATGAAAATAATTAAAGTACAAGCTATGGATAAAGTATGTAGAATACTGATGAAACTCGATTTCATCATCTTTATTTCTCATTTTTAACCCCCTTGCTTAAGCTGAGTGTCAATAAAACCCAGTTAAAGTTTTGTAATTAACAGAGTCCTAAATAAATTAAAAACCACAAAAAATGGCAAAACAAAAATTCGTGGTATTTTTAGACCTAAAAATACCCTCAAAAATGTTTCGGTCCTTTGTTTGACTTCATCTCCACCTTTGGCCAACATGAAACTTGTAGATCTCATCAAGATCTACAACTTTCATGTTTTGAGTTTTGTCAAATTCAGCCATCTAGGCCTTCAAACATCAACTGGAAGATATGAATAAATCTGATTAGGCCATGTGGCCCAATCTGGGTGAGCCACGTGGCCCCGCCCTCTTTGCCTTATCCGCCTGCATCCTTGGCCGTCGGATCACCTCTTGATCTAACGGTCGTGTCCTTTCCACGCACGCCTCTATCCCTAGCCATCAGATCTTCCCCACACCCCATCTAGGCCGTCCGCTAGCGCACACACCTTAGCATGCCACGTGGCTGCTCTGCAGCCCTCGATCACTTCACCCCGGACCTGATCTGAGGCGCTCACTCCGCTATCTGTTCCTAACCGCTCGATCCGCCCTAACTTCTGATCATCGCCGTCCTTTAGCGCCTCCCTCTCGATCCGACACGTGGCACAATCGATACCCTTCGATTTACATCTCCCAGATTAAATCCGCGCCGCTCTTCAGCGCTCAAGTGGCAGCCGTTGGATCTCCAGATCCAACGGTCAGGCTCCGTCGTCTACCTCCAGACCCCCCTCTCTTCCCACGTTCTCCACCTCACGCAACCCGTCCACCCTTCCCATTTCTCCTGCCATCTCCGACGACTTCGGCCATCGCCAACCACCTCCTGATCTTCCCCCATCATCCTTCTCCTCTGCGCATCACTCCACGATCCACAACCTCTTCCCAGTCGCCCCATATTCTCCTCCAAACCCACGTCGACCACCACCACTTCCGCCATCATCACTCTTCAAATACTCCTCCCCTCCCACCATTAACCCACGTCCACCTTTACGCGGGGAGGGGCCCAGCCCTCCTCCGCCTCCCTGTGACAGGGGGAGGCGAGAAGATCGAGCGAAGACGACCCATCCCCCGGTGAGACCCTCCGCCACTCACGGCGGAGTCGCGGCGCCTCCTGGCGACCGCCCGAGCTGCACGGAGCGGCTGGCCGTGTCCAGCGAAGACCCGGGGCTCGATTCGAGCCCCAGCCCAAGCCATTCGACCGCCTTCCAGACCTGGTAAGCTTCTTCTCCTTCCTCTGTATTTTTCCTAATTTCCCATTAATTTTCTAGGCCGCTTCCATCGTCCTTGACCTCCATTAACCACTCTCTAAACTTCGCCTTCAACCCCTCATCGACGCGCACCACCTTCTCAGCTCCTCCATATCTCGTCGCTTCCGACCCACCTCCTCTGCCGCGAGGCGGAGGAGCTCCGAGCTCCTCCACATTCTCCGCACTCAAGAGCTCTCACCTTCACTCCACTTCGCACGCACACCGCGATCGCCTGCTTCGGCTATTTGCTAACCCTGCAGGTCATCCAAAGCTTCAATGATCGGGAACTTCGCCGGAGCTATCTGGCCGAGCATTGCAGCCATCACCTGAGCTCCGAAGCAAGACGCTAGAAGGACCATCGCCTCGCCCGAGCTCCAAGCTTCATCGACGATCCTTCAGTAGCATTGGGCGAGCTCCACCGTGCCCTGGACGGAGCGGCGGAGCTGGAGCTCCCTCGCCGGAGCTCGGTTCCCGCCGCCAGCAACAGATGAATGAGAACGTACAGGCACCGTTGGATGATTCCTCCAGGCGTTCATCCAACGGCTGAGGGACGGCCATGTCGCCTACAACGGAGCTCATCCAAGCCATCGGATCATGTTGATCTGATGGCTCATACTCAGCCACGTGTCATCCCCAGAGCTCAGCCTAGCCTAGCGCCCGAGCCTCTAGGCTTGGCTACTTCCGAGCCTCCACGAGCCTGCACCGAGCCAAAGCCAACGCCCGAGCCAGCCGAAGCGCCTCCGAACCTCTGCTGACCCCGAGCCTTCTTCCAAGCCTAGGTCGCACGTGCCTGGCACGTACGTACCTGGGAAATTTGCAGAGGAGCCTACCGTCTTCTCCAAATTGTGAACTGGTCCCGGTCACGTGCAGACCACATGCGCATGGGTAATTTACACTGAAACCCTCGCGGGTTTTAATATTTGCAGAAAGGCCCCTGTGCGTGCGGGCAAATTACAGGGAAGGTCACGTTCTTTTGCATATTTACATTTCAGTTCTTTCCAGGGACCTTTTTGTAATTATATTTTCATGTTTTATTTCAGTTATGCCCTTGCTTTCCTTTATGCATATCTTAAGCACCGTAGCTCCGATTAAGTTGATTTCAGTTTCATTTTAACGCTTGTTTGACGAACTTTTTAATGGCATATTTGTTCACTTGAAATTGACACTGTGATCTCAATGTACTTTGAATTAACTCTAGTGTTTTTTTTGTATGCCTTTCTGATTAGCCTTGCACTTTATGTCAAATGAGTTGTTGCTTCATTTAAATCTGAAATCAACTTTGGTTTAGTTGGCTCATCCTTTTAACCTAGGGCATATTTCCATTGCATCGCATTGCATTTTATGGCATTTATTTGCATGATAAAATGATTAAAAAAATGCATGTTTATTTTTTAATGCATTGTTGTAGTGTCTTTGCATTGCTTTGACCTATAGATCTTTAATTCAACACTTAATTAAATAGACTCAAATCCGATTAATACGAGAGAGGCTCGTGTCCCTGAGTTCGACCTTGGTTTCTTACCAAGTAAAAAAATTAATGACCATCGCATTCTTATTTGACATGTATCAATGAGTTGGTCTCTTTGATGACCAAAATCGGCCCGACTGCTACGACATGTTGAAGTGCTAATTTCGCACTATTAAAGGGCCGATTTTGCGGTTCATCAAATGGCGTCGTTGCCGGGGACACGGCTCATTTCTTTTATTTTTCGGATTTTTGTTTATTTAAGTGTATCTTTTTATAGGTCATTTTTGTTCACATATTTTGCATTATAAAATTTTCTTTTTTATTTTTGATATCTAACCATTGTTTTTGTGGCAGGGCCCTTGATGGATCAAGGAGGCGAGGAGCAGGACGCTCCCCGCTGCGAGGAGCCGCAGGAGCATGCTTGGAGCCCATAAGAAAGAAAAGAAAAAAATATCGCATTTTATTTTTTTGCTTCTAATAATTCGTCTTTTACAGCGGTCTTCGATTGAAGACTCGCGAGTGTAATCGAACGAATGTGGTTGTGGGGATCGTCCCCACTTAAGTGTCGACCTAGGACTAGGCACGCGACTCTCCGAGCTCATTTTATTTTTCATATTTTTACGTGCTTGATCATAGGTAGGACACACTAAATTCTATACGCACATAATCTCGCGCCACTTAGATAAAATTAATGAAAATCAATCACCGCTAATAGATGCATGATTAGGTGCGGCTTTTTCGACTTGCATACATGTTGGATTTGGTTTTCAAAACAGCCCCAGTTTTTCACGTGTTTTTGTCAAATCACTGCATGATTTCTCGCTTAGCCTAGATCGCGGTTTTTATCAAATACATGTTTTTCTCGGTTGCGTTTTCCTAGCTTGATCACCTAGGTTAAATGGAAAAAGGGAATGAACGGTAGACGATGACTTCTTGATTTTGTGCTAACCATAATCAATGATAACCTAAAATAAAATTGGGACTGTTAGTTGCAAGTCAATCTAAAATGGAGTAAAACTTCGGTTTTGGGAGAGCAATACCCTCGCTTACGCAATGATTTTCACTTCACATCTTTTCTTTGCGTAAAAATTTTAATGTTTTATCACCAATAAAATCGACAAGATAATAAACCAACCTTGGTTGGTTTCATGTGTGAGTTGATGAAATTGAGAGTATTGCTTGTTTGATTGAGCCATGTTTGTTGCGACACACTTCCCCGAGCCTTAGTCACTCCATTTCATCTCCGAAGATTCAACCGCTCACTTGTAGATCCATTCCTCTTCTTCGTTCACCTTGAGTCCCTCCCAGCATCAATTCCCATCTTTATACTTAGGCTAATCTCAGCCTAAGTATAGGGGGGACCCGAATCCCTGTGATTTCTCTACTCTCCTTTTCTTGCCTTTATACTTAGGTTATTTCTAACCTAAGTATAGGGGGAGCCCCTCTTAGCTCCCGTATATCCCTATATACTTATATGGACCTATGTACTTGTAACATCTAGTGCTATGAGGACATAGCAAAGTTTAAGTATAGGGGGGTATACCGTATATACAGTATATTTACTTTAGCTATAATCTGAAAAATTTGAAAAATTTAAAACTTTTTGGCTAAGGTAAAATTCGTTGGACTAAGAGAACTCAAATGATTTCGCGGCTTTTCGATATTATGTTACGCTATTTTTTATAAAAAATATTTTCGAAAATAATTTTTCCTTGTTTGAAAAATTCTTTTGAAAATGTTTTGAAAAAAAACTTTTTATTTGTGTGACATGGTTTTGAAAAATCGCCATCTCTTTTCAAGGAAAGTTGAGTTTCACTCGTGTTTTAACCTTTATTAAAATCCATAAAAATGAGAAAAACCGCAAAACCCTTTAGGAGCCGTTAGTGACTACTAAGCCCAATTAAGTAAGCCGCATTTAGTGAGGGTTCGCCCTTAGCAGATTGGATGGTTTAGATGACATCGCGTAAGGCCCCGTCCTCAAGCAACGGGCTTCGGCCTGTACTTACATCCATACTGGCTGAACTGCAGATGCTCAATTGAGTTTAGGAAGTTCTAATATCTCTTGAAGTTCAAAAAAAATGAAATAAAAATGTGTCTTGTTTTTGAATGAAGAAGTTGGATTAGTCCTCTACACTTACACTTTCACCTAGGATCTGAGTTGGTCAAGGAGACTTAGCTTTTTGAGGTCTTTGAGATTTTTAGGTTAACCAGCCTTAGCCATCAGGGTCATAGACTTAATCGTCCACATTCCCCTAGTTTTCTAGATTTGCATGCTATATTCCATGCTTAGTCTCAGACATAAAGAATATGATCAGCACATCACATGCACGACTGCGGTTTTTGATGAGATGAGTTGATTTTTCACCATAGGGATTGGGATGAGGAAGTCGAGTTTGGATTTGATCTAATGATGCTCGAGGATGGGATAAAATCTTTGGAGGCTTCATGAAACCTGAGTGTCAGCAATAATTAGACAATATGAGAACTTGGTTCTTATATTAATCTTTTGATATTGACCTAAGTGCCAGGGTGTGAAATAAATAAAAAATGTTGATCAGTGTGCGCCAACTCTTGGTAAAAGCAGTGGAGCTAGCCACAAATTATACAAGTCAATGAAATTTCAAAGAAAAGCTCTCATTCCACAAAGTTACATATCAAAGAGCTTCCACCAAAGGCGAGCGCTCCCAAACTTTTCAAAGTGTCCACTTGGACCACCGCTATTAGGACCAGGAGTCGGGCTTGCACCAAAAAAGGGCTCTGCATCGTAAATGCTACAAGTCTGGGTGTCGAAGGTACGATAGGCACTCAAAAGAGACACACCCCGGTGTACTCCCAGGAAAACAAGTGTAGACGGCTCCAACTACTCTTGACGGACGCACTGATCAACACCAAAAAAATGTGTTGCGTAAAAAGGCACTAGAGAGAATCCTTGTTCCAATGAGAGGGAGAGAAGAATTGACACAATCCCATGCCCTCCATTTCTGGCCTACCATCTACATTTTCTAAGTCTGACAACTAAAGAGACGGTGGACTGAATGCAAGATTTGATTTATTCCCTAGTGCTGAGGATTGGGTCCTTAGGAGATTTTCTCGGACCAAGATTTTGGGTAACGAATTGACTCTACTCTCAGAACTGCAGTCAACACTAAACTCCATATCCTTTAGTTTATATGTACATCAGAGAGAGTCTAGAGAAGTAGAGGAATTGGAAGCCTCTTGATTAAGGCTGGGTTGAACTCTAGAATTTTGGATCTCTAAAGTCGAGTCGACTTGATCAGATTGGATCCTGTATTCACATGCACAAGGGGGTTAATCCAACTTAGTCATCCTTTTTGATGCTCAAGGACGAGCATAGTTTAAGTATAGGGGGTGATGAAACTCGATTTCATCATCTTTATTTCTTATTTTTAACCCCCTTGCTTAAGCTGAGTGTCAATAAAACCCAGTTAAAGTTTTGTAATTAACAGAGTCCTAAATAAATTAAAAACCACAAAAACAAATGGCAAAACAAAAATTCGTGGTATTTTTAGACCTAAAAATACCCTCAAAAATGTTTCGGTCCTTTGTTTGACTTCATCTCCAGTTTTGTCCAACATGAAACTTGTAGATCTCGTCAAGATCTACAACTTTCATGTTTTGAGTTTTGTCAAATTCGGCCATCTAGGCCTTCAAACATCAACTGGAAGATAATAAATCTGATTGGGCCACGTGGCCCAATCTGGGTGAGCAACGTGGCCCCGCCCTCTTTGCCTTATCCGCCTGCATCCTTGGCCGTCGGATCACCTATTGATCCAACGGTCGTGTCCTTTCCACGCACGCCTCTATCCCTAGCCATCAGATCTTCCCCACACCCCATCTAGGCCGTCCGCTAGCGCGCACACCTCAGCCTGCCACGTGGCTGCTCTGCAGCCCTCGATCACTTCACCCCGGACCTGATCTGAGGCGCTCACTCCGCTATCTGTTCCTAACCGCTCGATCCGCCCTAACTTCTGATCATCGTCGTCCTTTAGCGCCTCCCTCTCGATCCGACACGTGGCACAATCGATACCCTTCGATTTACATCTCCCAGATTAAATCCGCGCCGCTCTTCAGCACTCAAGTGGCAGCCGTTGGATCTCCAGATCCAACGGTCAGGCTCCGTCGTCTACCTCCAGACCCCCCTCTCTTCCCACGTTCTCCACCTCGCGCAACCCGTCCACCCTTCCCATTTCTCCTGCCATCTCCGACGACTTCGGCCATCGCTAACCACCTCCTGATCTTCCCCCATCATCCTTCTCCTCCGCGCATCACTCCACGATCCACAACCTCTTCCCAGTCGCCCCATATTCTCCTCCAAACCCACGTCGACCACCACCACTTCCGCCATCATCACTCTTCAAATACTCCACCACTCCCACCATTAACCCACGTCCACCTTTACGCAGGGAGGGGCCCAGCCCTCCTCCGCCTCCCTGTGACAGGGGGAGGCGAGAAGATCGAGCGAAGATGACCCATCACCCGGTGAGACCCTCCGCCACTCACGGCGGAGTCGCGGCGCCTCCTGGCGACTGCCCGAGCTGCACGGAGCGGCTGGCCGTGTCCAGCGAAGACCCGGGGCTCGATTCGAGCCCCAGCCCAAGCCATCCAACCGCCTTCCAGACCAGGTAAGCTTCTTCTCCTTCCTCTGTATTTTTTCCTAATTTCCCATTAATTTTCTAGGCCGCTTCCATCGTCCTTGACCTCCATTAACCACTCTCTAAACTTCGCCTTCAACCCCTCATCGACGCGCACCATCTTCTCAGCTCCTCCATATCTCGTCGCTTCCGACCCACCTCCTCCGCCGCGAGGCAGAGGAGCTCCGAGCTCCTCCACATTCTCCGCACTCCAGAGCTCTCACCTTCACTCCACTTCGCACGCACACCGCGATCGCCTGCTTTGGCTATTTGCTAACCCTGCAGGTCATCCAAAGCTTCAATGACCGGGAACTTCACCGGAGCTATCTGGCCGAGCATTGCAGCCATCACCTGAGCTTCGAAGCAAGACGCCAGAAGGACCATCGCCTCGTCCGAGCTCCAAGCTTCATCGACGATCCTTCAGTAGCATCGGGCGAGCTCCACCATGCCCAGGACGGAGCGGCGGAGCTGGAGCTCCCTCGCTGGAGCTCGGTTCCCGCCGCCAGCAACAGATGAATGAGAACGTACAGGCGTCGTTGGATGATTCCTCCAGGCGTTCATCCAACGGCTGAGGGACGGCCACGTCGCCTACAGTGGAGCTCATCCAAGCCATCGGATCATGTTGATCTGATGTCTCACACTCAGTCACGTGTCATCCCCAGAGCTCAGCCTAGCCAAGCGCCCGAGCCTCCATGCTTGGCTACTTCCGAGCCTCCACGAGCCTGCACCGAGCCAAAGCCAACGCCCGAGCCACCCGAAGCGCCTCCGAACCTCTGCTGACCCCGAGCCTCCTTCCGAGCCTAGGTCGCACGTGCCTGGCACGTGCGTACCTGGGAAATTTGTAGAGGAGCCCACCGTCTTCTCCAAATTGCGAACTGGTCCCGGTCACGTGCAGACCACATGCGCAGGGGTAATTTACACTGAAACCCTCGCGGGTTTTAATATTTGTAGAAAGGCCCCTGTGCGTGCGGGCAAATTACAGAGAAGGTCACGTTCTTTTGCATATTTACATTTTAGTCCTTTCTAGGTACCTTTTTGTAATTATATTTTCATGTTTTATTTCAGTTATGCCCTTTCTTTCTTTTATGCATATCTTGAGCACCGTAGCTCCGATTAAGTTGATAGACTAGTAAACCTCTCAATTCCTTGCTTGCTCTTCTTGTACCTCGTGAGGGTCTTCGACATAGTTGACTCCCAATTGTTAGGTACTTTCAAACGCATTTCAAGTTGACTGAGGGTTTAACAAAGGAAAAAGTTGAGAATTTGTCTCAACTATATATTACTATATATATATATTAACATATCAACTATGTGCGGTCTCGCTAAATCTTCTCTGGCTGAACTCATCTGATCTTTGCTGGCCTACGTTGGGTTGTCTTTCAGGAGAGAACTACGACCCAAAGCGGCGATAACTAAAATTTGCTACAAAATCCAGCAAATAGGTGCGAATAAGCATCAAATTTAATAGAAAAAGAAGTCCTCTGCCAATGAGCTCCACGCACGAGGAGGGGCAACTCCGAGTGGGCTCCACGCATGTGGGCTCCCCAACATCCTCCATATCACTCCCTTCTCATCTTTGAGACAAGAAATAAAGATAGTTATTAGATATATAGTTTGGGTCCTATCTCCATTTTACAAGAAGGGGAAATAAGGTGTGATAGACAAGTCAGCCTCTCAACTCCTTGCTCGCTCTTCTTGTATCTCATGAGGGTCTTCGATATAACTAACGCTCGCTTGTTAGGTACTTTCAAACGTATTTCAAGTTCACTGAGGGTTCAACAAAAAAAGTTGAGATTTAGACTCAACTATGTATTACTATATATATATATTAACATATCAGGTCTGTGCGTTCTCGCTAAATTTTCTCTGGCTGAACTCATCTGACTTTTGTTGGCATGTGATGGATGTCTTTCAGGAGAGAACTGCAACCCAAAGCGACGATAACTAAAATTTGCTACAAAATCCGGCTAATAGGTGTGAATAAGCATCAAATTTAATAGTAAAAGAAGCCCTCTGTCAGTGGGCTCCACGCATGAGGATGGGCTAGTCCGAGTGGACTCCACACATGTGGGCTCCCCAACATCTTCCAATTCACTCCCTTCTTATATTTGAAATAAGAAATCAAGATAGTGATTAGATGTATAATTTGGAGCCTATCTCCGCTTTAAAATAAGAGGAATTAAGGTGTGATATACTAGTCAGCCTCTCAATGCTTCTTGTACTTCATGAGGGTCTTCGACAAAGTTGACTCCCGATTGTTAGGTACTTTCAAAGCATTTCAAGTTTACTGTTCAACAAAGAAAAAGTTGAGAATCAGACTCAACTATATATTACTATATATATTAACATATTAACTCTGTGCGATCTCGCTAAATCTTCTCTGGCTGAACTTAATTGACCTTTGTTGGTCTACGATGGGTTGTCTTTTAGGAGAGAGCTGCGACCCAAAGCGGCGATAACTAAAATTTGCTACAAAATCTGGCTAATAGGTGCGAATAAGCATCAAATTTAATAGAAAAAGAAGCCCTCAGCCAGTGGGCTCCACGCATGAGGAGGGGCTAGTCCGAGTGGGCTCCTCAACATCATCCAATTCACTCCCTACTCATCTTTGAAACAAGAAATCAAGATAGATATTAGATATATAGTTTGGATCCTATCACCATTATAAAATAAGAGGAAATAAGATATGATAGACAAGTCAACCTCTCAACTCCTTGCTCGCTCTTCTTATATCTCATGAGGGTCTTTGACATAGCTGATGCCCGCTTGTTAGGTACTTTCAAACACATTTCTAGTTCACTGAGGGTTCAACAAAGAAAAAAGTTGAGATTCAGACTCAACTATGTATTACTATATATATATATATATTAACATATCAAGTCTGTGCGATCTCGCTAATTTTCTCTGACTGAACTCATCCGACCTTTGTTGGCATGTGATGGGTTGTCTTTCAAGAGAGAACTATGACCCACAGTGGTGATAACTAAAATTTGCTACAAAATCCGGCTAATAGGTGCGAATAAGCATCAAATTTAATAGTAAAAGAAGCCCTCTGTCAGTGGGCTCCACGCATGAGGAGGGGCTAGTCTGAGTGAGCTCCACACATATGGGCTCCCCGACATCCTCCAATTCACTCCCTTCTCATCTTTGAAATAAGAAATCAGGATAGTGATTAGATATATAGTTTGGGGCCTATCTCCGCTTTAAAATAAGATGAATTAAGGTGTGATAAGTCAGCCTCTCAACGCTTCTTGTACCTCATGAGGGTCTTCGACATAGATGATTTCCGATTGTTAGGTACTTTCAAACGTATTTCAAGTTCACTGAGGGTTCAACAAAGGAAAAAGTTGAGATTCAGACTCAACTATATATTACTATATATATATTAACATATCAACTCTATGTGGTCTTGCTAAATCTTCTCTGGCTGAACTCATCTAACCTTTGTTGGCCTGCGATGGGTTCTCTTTCAGGACAGAACTGCGACCCAAAGCGACGATAACTAAAATTTGCTACAAATTCCGGCTAATAGGTGCGAATAAGCATCACATTTAATAGTAAAAGAATCTCTCTGCCAGTGGGCTCCATGCATGAGGAGGGGCTAGTCCGAGTGGGCTCCACATATGTGGGCTCCCCAACATCCTCCAATTCACTCCCTTCTCATCTTTGAAATAAGAAATCATGATAGTTATTAGATATATAGTTTGGGGCCTATCTCCGCTTTAAAATAAGAGGAAATAAGGTGTGATAGACTAGTCAGCCTCTCAACTCCTTGCTCTCTCTTCTTGTACCTCTTGAGGGTCTTCAGCAAAGTTACTCGCGCTTGTTAGGTACTTTCAAATGCATTTCAAGTTCATCAAGGGTTCAACAAAGGAAAAAGTTCGGACTCAACTATATACTACTATATATTAACATATCAACTCTGTGTGGTCTCGCTAAATCTTCTCTGGCTGAACTCATCTGACCTTTGTTGGCCTGCAATGGGTTGTCTTCAGGAGAGAACTGTGACCTAAAGCGATGATAACTAAAATGTGCTACAAAATCCGACTAGTAGATGCAAATAAGCATTAAATTTAATAGTAAAAGAAGCCCTCTGCCAGTGGGCTCCACGCATGAGGAGGGACTAGCCCGAGTGGGCTCAACGCATGTGGGCTTCCTAACATCCTCCAATTCACTCCCTTCTCATCTTTGAAACAAGAAATTAAGATAGTTATTAGATATAGAGTTTGGGGCCTATCTCCGCTTTAAAATAAAAGGAAATAAGGTGTGATAGACTAGTCAGCCTCTCAACTCCTTGCTCTCTCTTCTTGCACCTCATGAGGGCCTTCGACATAGCTGACTCTCACTTGTTAGGTACTTTTAAGTGCATTTCAAGTTCACCGAGGGTTCAATAAAGAAAAAAAATTGAGTTTCAGACTCAACTATATATTAGTATATATTAACATATTGTAACGAACTCGATCGTCCGAGAATGTTGCGGAAGCGAAAAACCCATCGGACATCTCGAGATCATTACTCATAGCATTAATCATACCATAAGAGCAGTAAAGAATGGACTAAAAAACATCCTTTTCATTCTATTAATAAGGACATGAGTCCGAGAGTTTCTTACTTAGAATAAAAGAAACAAATAAACTAGATGAAATCATCCCCGTGATCTCCTTAATCCAGTGGGCATAAAGACATCCTTCCAAAAAAACCAGTTGTAGTTCCATACCGATTCCACTTTTGAAGATGGTGAAGTATCCCTTGAAGCATAAATAACTTAATCTTCACGTTCCATTGAAAAAGATTAATAATACATGTTATGAGCTTAACGCTCAGTATGTGCCGAGTTAAGGTCAAGCCGGCTAGCGTAAAAAATCAAGTCACATCTAACTATTTCATTCATAACATAATGGTAATTATTCAAACAATAAAGACTTATAAATTTGATCATATCTCATTGCCATGTTGCATAAACTATTTGGCTTGACATAAATAAAAAATCAACATACATATCATTAATTAACTTAATGATGCATACGAGGTATATTTCTTTCATATACATGTATTGCATATCATACTTGCGTATATACCCTTAAGTTTTGACATATTTGTATGTATGCCCACAATGTTAACATAATGCACATATACCCTTAACATTAACTTGAATTGCACATATGCCCTTAACATTAACTTAAATTGCATATATGTCCATATCATTAACATAATTGCACACATGACCTTAACTTAACATAACTTTTCATGTATACCCATATCATTAGTATAATTGCACACATGCCCTTAGACTTAACATAAATTTGCATGTATGCCCATATCATTAGCATAATTGCACACATACCCTTAGCATTAACATAAATTTACATGTATGCCCATATCATTAGTATAATTACACACGAGACCTTAGCTTAACATAAATTTACATGTATGCCCATAGTATTAGCATAATTGCACACATGCTCTTAGCCTTAACATAAATTTGCACGTATGCCCTTGCACACATGCACTTAACATCGACAGAACTTAAACATATGTCCATAACAGTAATATAATTGTATATATGCACATAATATTAACATATATTGCACATATGCCCATGACATTTCTCATGTTTAGAATAGTCTTGATTGTTAATTCTTAGGCGGTTTTGATGGCTTTGATGGTTTACCGCCGGTACAAGCGGTCCATAAACAATACGTAACATGACAGTGTAGCTACAACTTTAGAGGACTTATTTTTTACCTCACGCCTCCGTAGGCGTTGACCCTTTAGGCCCCTGATAAACGGACTCTAGAGGTGGCTCCCACCGTTAGGTGTAGCACTTAGCTCCGCTTACCAGTATTGTGCCATTATTCTTGATATCTTTGTAAACATTACAAATAATATTGTTATTATCCTTGTTATTTAAAAACTATAAATAACAAAATCATATCATTAATCTCGAGTATCCTGGAATTAAATTCGTATGACATGATATAAGATGGCTACTTGAATTACAATGCATTTTGTACATTCCACGTATAACTTAAGATCCGGGTGTACATTATAACATATCATTCAAATGGAATCATACACTAACTAACAGTATATTATATATGTAAATATTATATCTTTTATTAATAAGTGGAATTAAATAAAGTTAGGAATCCGTTAACAATGAGCAAACCAGATGCAACATGAAGTTAATTGATCCTCGCATTCACGTTTGATGAATACCAATATCCCACGACATACAGTCTACATTATGTTTAGATAATTAGTTGAATAAATGCTAACAGGCGTAAATAACCTTCAAGCTTTTCTTCCTCTTCGATTCATGCTACCGAAACATATACTCCATGTAATGATTATTTGATTGGAAGTAAGATAAACCTCATCATAGTTAGCAAATTGATGTATGGGGCTTATACAATAATGATCCTATCGGCATCCATAATATTTAGACAGAATCACTCATAAACTAAAATGTTGGTTTAACAACTAGTGAGAATGATTGGTCCATATTTGATGAACAATTTTCATCAGTCCACGTTAATCTTGAAATCAATGCATGTAGAATCATATATATGTATTCTTCGATGCTAACTAAGGATGTCAGAAATTACCTCTTACGGTCATTAATGCATTTAGTAATATATCATGTGATCTGAATATTTGTGCACGACCAGTAATGAATCTTACTTTCAGTTTATGATGTGAAATGATATTATATGGTACGAAGCCTAAAGGGTTCGACACATACCTCGTCGACGCAAGAAATTCGTCGACCAAGATTCCACCAATCCGGACCGTTATCTGCCACGTCGTTGCTCCTCCAATTTCGTCAGATCAAAACTCTATTGGCAGAGAGGATTGTCAATGTTGAATTCGGAAAAGGCACAACGAAGGAATGTCATCATCGGCTTCTCTCTCTCTCTCTAAACTCTCTCTCCCAAAGGCAATGTGTGGGGAATTCATTGGAGTCCCATGGTATTTATAGGCACAATTCAATGAGATAAATAATAATAATAAATTAAACTTAATTAAGAGATAAAGAAATAACAACCTTGGGTTGTTGGCTATCATCTTATCTTGTATTATCTTAAGGGTGATGTGAGATTGGTTATGTGATTTAGTTTTTATTTTAGTTATCTTATTATCCTAAAAACTCGTCCGTTACACATATCAACTCTGTGTGGTCTCGCTAAATCTTCTCTGGCTGAACTCATTTGACCTTTGTTGGCCTGCGATGGGTTGTCTTTTCAGGAGAGAATTGCAACCCAAAGCGACGATAACTAAAATTTGCTACAAAATCCGGCTAATAGATGCGAATAAGCATCAAATTTAATAGTCGAGTGGGCTCAACACATGCGGGCTTCCCAACATCCTCCAATTCACTCACTTCTCATCTTTGAAATAAGAAACAAGATAGTTATTAGATATATAGTTTGGAGCCTATCTCCGCTTTAAAATAAGAGGAAATAAGGTGTGATAGACTAGTCAGCTTGTCAACTCCTTGCTCTCTTCATGTACCTCATGAGGGTCTTCGACATAGCTGACTCTCACTTGTTAGGTACTTTCAAACACATTTCAAGTTCACCGAGGGTTCAACAAAGAAAAAAGTTGAGATTCATTCTCAACTATATATTACTATATATTAACAGATCAACTCTGTGCGATCTTGCTAAATCTTCTCTTGCTGAACTCATCTAACCTTTGCTGGCTTGCGATGGGTTGTCTTTCAGGAGAGAACTACGACCCAAAACAGCTATAACTAAAATTTGCTACAAAATCCGGCTAATAAGTGTGTATAAGCATCAAATTTAATAGTAAAAGAAGCCCTTTCTCAGTGGGCTCCACACATGAGGAGGGGCTAGTCCGAGGGGAAGAAGCCAAGGGTTTTGTTTTCATTAAACCCTAAGCCTCTACTAAATAGACTTAATAAATAGAAGAGAAATGGCACATTATACTGTTATCAAGGAAAACTTGCATTAGAACTTGTTGAACTCTCAATCTTTTGATTATTAGATGTCTGACTATGTATAAGATGCTAAAAGTGACTCATAATGTTGATCCCCAGTGACTAAGGATGGAGGAGACCATCCAACATTATGTCAAGGTCACTAATTACATGTGCGCAAATATAATATTTGGTCTTCCCAATTAGTTGTTGGGGTTTCAAACTCACGTCTATTATGACAAATATTCACCATTTAGCCTTTCCAATTTATAATCCTTATTTATTGTTGCATCTTTTTATGGCATTATTCATTGCAATTAACAAAGACATGCATTACTCAATTCACGTTGATCTGCTACAATACCATAAAATCATATTATAAAATGCAATTCTCTCGAGTTAACTTCAAGAAAAATATGCGTAGAATACTTGTATATGTATGTGTGTATGCATGCATGTATATATGTATATGTTGTGAATTGCGAAAGCAGAACACACACAAACGATCAATTTACATAAGTATGAAGACACGGATTTACAAGATTCACCCATAACTGGACTACATCCTTGAGCGACGACGATCGATTTTCACTATTTGGAGAAAGAAGAAAGAAAAGAGTATACAGAGAGACCTAAACCTAAGGGAGTTTACGTACTACTCACGTATAGATGGATCCTTGATACAAACGAATCCATATACTAAATATAAATGGAATTATTAATAAAAAATTGTGGATCCATATACCTGAAATAGAACTGTTAGTATGAGAACACCATCTTGTTGGGGTAAGGTACGACAAGAAAGGGGTGCATATTGTTGATAAAAAGATTACCGATGCATATATTAAACAGTAAATCACCGGATTCAAATGAATTAACAGAGAAACAACACCGAGTAAGATTATATTAATCGCATGTTTCCCAATCATCATCCGATTATAAAATGCAACCAAGAACCGATTAAAAGAACAGAAACATAAATAAGGGCATGATCCAGAAAGGGTAAAGCAATAAACATATTACGGCAACCAAAATGAAATAAAGATTAGTTTAGAATTCACCGAAGCGTCAATAAAATGGACTGTCCTTAGAGAAGATATTGCCCCCACAATACCGGTGCGTAGGGTACTTGGCGATCCGCTCCCAGGATACGACGGCTCACGATCTTCGTCGGCGCACACCAACGGGATCGTCCTCGATTGTAGTTCAGAGAACTGCAGCCGAGAGAGGAAGAGGAAAACGTTCGTCCGTGAGAGGAAGAACCAGAGAGAGAGAGAGAGACGACGTGAGGGGTTTTTCTTGCAAGTGAAGAAAGACGGCATCGGGTGAGGGATATATAAAGAGGGGCTCGCGTGCCCTAGCGCGCGGTGACCTTTGGTTTCCGAAAACACCCCTCAACGGGCGTGTCCATTCGAATTCCAAACCCGCGGCTAAATCGAGCCGTTGGATCAAGTCCGATTCCCAATGTGATCGCGATTAAATTAATTTCTCTGATTAATTTAATTGATCAGCCAAATGAAACCCGCAGCAAAAGTATCGAAATCCGAGATCCGAATTGACTCTCCCGAGCCAGAGCCCGAGCCGGAGACGGAGCGGAGCGCGCGCGCGTGTGTGGTCCTCCATTCCTCCTCTCTACTATTGCTACAAGAGCTTGGTGTGTGGACTCATATATAAGTCCATCAAAAGTTTAGATCTCTAAGGAATGGTACTAAACTTCCACTCAAACTCAACCATGTTTTAAATTTGGGAATTCCCAACTTTGCCTCCAAACATTTGGTTTCCAAATTGAAACCAAATTAATGTCAATTGTAATTAATAGATTTTCCAATTAAAACCTATCTACAATTTTAATACAACAATCCCCCACGAATTCACCAATTTGAAAAGAGATTCAAAAGGATTTAAAAGACTTCTTTCGGCTGCCCACACTTTGCTTTCAGTAAAGGTACCTTCCGGTTTGAACCTCTACCTGAGTTTACTACTTTCACTTTAACAGGAACGAAGTGAACTACGTCTTGAACTTCAGACCTTGATGTTAAAGTATACGGTAGAAACAACAAAGCGTTGTTCTTGGTACAATCTTCAGGGTTGGTGCTCTTAAAGGCCATGCATCCTTATCCTGTTTCATGAGTGTGTTCAGGAAAGACCCTCTTCCTTTAACTGCGGACCACAGTAACACTCACATAGGTGGCGTTCTCCAAGGATGCACTGCTAACATCCTGCCCAAAGGCTTGAACCCATTCAGAGCCTACGCTCTTCCTAAACTTACAGCTTAAATGGCACTCAGGCTTCCAGGGATAAGACACTCATGCTTACGCATTAAGATTAGAGTGTCAACCAGTTCTCCTAACATCTTGTTATTACCACATTGAACCTAATTTGTGGGATCTCCACTCATATAGGTTGGGTTGCTACTGTAGAGGAACTCCCAATGGGTCTCAGTCCCATCCCAAGCCTAGACTTTAGGACTAAAGATCTATCAAGTCCCTTAGTCAACGGATCTGCCGTGTTGTCTTTGGATCCAACAAAATCCACAGCCAACACTCCTCGAGACTCCAAATCCCTTAACGTCTTAAGTCTGATTTGTATGTGTCTCCTTGTTTTCTGATTGAACTTTGAACTCTTGATCTTGGCAATTGTGGTCATATTATCACAATGTACCGAGATCGCAGGAACATGCTGACCTACCATGGGAATTTCAGACAGAAGTTCCCTTAGCCATTCAACCTCAATTCCAGTGGTGTCCAAAGCACACAGCTCGGCCTCAAAGGTGGATCGAGCTAGAATGGTCTGTTTCACAGACCTCCAGGAGACTGCACCGCCTCCAAGGGTAAATACAAACCCTGTGACACCATTACTCCCAGACTCCTCTATTTTCCCTATCCAGCTTGCATCACTGTAACCTTCTAGTAAAGAAGGATGTCTACCATAATGCAAACTAAGGGAAATAGTTCCCTTCAAGTACTTCAGTACTCGATCCAGAGCCTCCCAGTGAGTACGGTCAGGACAGCTAGTGTATCTACTCAGCTTTGCAACCGAGAATGAAATATCAGGTCTCGTGCAATTTGTAAGATACATTAAACTTCCTATCACTTGTGAATACCTTAGCTGGGCTACAGGTACTCCACTTTTATTCTTAAACAGCATTTTGGATGAATCAAAAGGAGTGCTTACAGCTTTGCAATCTTGATATCCAAATTTCTCAAGTACCTTCTCAACATAGTGAGATTGAGAAATTACAATCCCATCAACTGACCTTGTCAGTTTGAGACCCAAGATCACATCAGCAACACCCATGTCCTTCATCTCAAACTTGCTACTCAAGAAAGCCTTAGTCTCATTAATAATCCTCATATGTGATCCGAACAACAATATGTCATCAACATATAGGCACAAGACAATACACTCATCACCTTTCACCTTGGAATAAACACACTTGTCGGATTCATGAACCTTAAAGCCACATGATAAAATAGTCTTGTCAAATTTTTCACGCAACTGCTTTGGTGCTTGTTTCAATCCGTAAAGGGATTTGACAAGCTTGCAAACCTTTCCCTCATTCCCAGGAGTCACAAGTCCATCAGGTTGATCTATATAGATCTCTTCCTCAAGATCGCCATGCAAGAAGGCGGTCTTCACATCCATCTGGTGGATAGAGAGATCATATACAGATGCCAATGCTATGAGCATCCGGATTGTGGTCATCCTAGTCACAGGGGAATATGTATCAAAATAATCGATACCTTCCTTTTGCCTAAAGCCCTTGGCAACTAATCTGGCTTTGTACTTTTCAATTGATCCGTCAGGTCTAAGCTTTCTCTTAAACACCCACTTGCACCCAATGGTAGAGCATCCTTTGGGTAAATCAACCAACTCCCAAGTCCCATTAGCCATAATGGAATCCATCTCAGATTTGATGGCTTCCTTCCATTGTTTTGCTTCAGATGAAGTCATGGCTTCCTTGTAACTTGGTGGATCACCCTTGATCTGGTAGACAACGAAGTCGCTACCTAGATCCTTAGCTATCCGAGGTCTTTTACTCCTCCTTGGCTCAATCTCTTCAGAAATATCATTGGGTTCAGGTTGAGTCTCAACCCCCACATTCGATATCCTTTCCACTTGATCTGGAATAGATCCTGATGTGGAGGCGCCCTCAATGGTCAGATTCTGAGGAATCCCAGTCTTCAACGGAAAGACATCCTCAAAGAAGGTAGCATCACGGAGTTCAACAATAATGTTGACATCTATGCCCGGTATCTCGGACCGAATTACCAAGAACCTATATGCATAGTTATTTTCTAGGTAACCTAAGAAGACCGCATCAACAGTTTTAGGACCAAGTTTCTTTCTCTTGTGTTCTGGGACTAAAACCTTAGCGAGACAGCCCCACACCTTGAGATATCTTAAACTCGGTTTTCTATTTCTCCAAAGTTTAAAAGGACACTTTTCCATATGTCTTGGAGGCACCCTATTCAGAATATGGCAAACCGTATTCAAGGTTTCTCCCCACATATAGGTTGGAAGTCCAGAACTTTGTAGGAGAGCATTGATCATGTCAGTTAAGGTTCTATTTTTCCATTCTGCTATCCCATTTGATTGCAGTGAATATGGGACCGTAACTTCATGAACTATGCCAAATGATTTGCATTGTTCATCAAATAAGTTAGAGGTATATTCACCTCCTCTATCTGACCTAAGGCGTTTAAGCACTTTTCCTATTTGTGTCTCAGCCTCATTCTTAAAGATAAGAAATTTCTCTAAGGCTTTATCCTTGGTTTTCATTAGATATGCATAGCAGTATCTACTGCCATCATCTATAAAGGTGATAAAGTATTTCTTATTGTCTCTGGTCAACACACCATTAAACTCACAGATATCTGTGTGCACTAGATCCAAGATCTCACTATCTCTAGAGACAGACTGAAAAGACTTCTTAGATGTCTTAGCTTGCACACATATTTCACATCTTTGAGTTTTATCAATAGTGTGTTTAGGGATCAATTCTAAATTCATCATTCTTTTATTTGAATTTAGATTTACATGTCCCAATCTACCATGCCACAGATCACAAGATTCTAGATTATTCACAACATGAGACACAGAACAAGAACATTCAACATTCAAAACATTCATTTCATTTATGTTTACTGAATTACATCTAATTCTAAATAACAAATCAAAATCAGCCAAATAGCCTTTTCCATAAAAAATGCCATGTCTCAGAATAACAACTTTATTACATTTAAAGTTTAATTCAAAACCATTTCTAACTAAGATAGAGTCGGATAACACATTCTTCTTGATGTCAGGAACATGCAGCACCCTGTGCAACGTACAGACACGTCCAGAGGAGAACCTCAAGTTGACTTGTCCCGACCCTAGCACCATGGCTGCAGAATCGTTCCCCATCTTCACAGTCCCACCGCTGCAGGTCTGATAAGAAGAAAACAACGTTCTGTCAGAACATATATTTACATTGGCTCCCGTATCCACGAGCCACTCATTTGGATCATGGATATTGTATAGTTCAGATTTTACAGAGACATACCCCTCGCTAGCCCCGAGTCCCATAGTGATCATGTTCACTTGTGGACTCCCGTCTGTAGCCTTAGGTTGAGCCTTCAAGGACGGACAATCCTTCTTCCAGTGGCCAACCTGATTACAGTGCCAGCATGGTTTATTCTTTGCCTTTTTCTGGATCTTGCTCTTTGGTTTTTATTTTATTGTTATTAGGAACCTTTCCCTTCTTATCCTTGCCCTTCGAGGTCATAAAATTGACCTTAGCCTGAATATCAACAGGAAGCACAGGTTTTTGTTTCCTGTGTTCCTCCTCTATGGCAATTGCCACCATCAAGTCATTCATGAAATTTTCCCCTTTCCGTGTTTCAGGGTCATACCGAAGTCTTCCCACGACTTTAAGAATTTTTCTATGATACATATGACCTGAAATTTCTCTGGAAGTTTTATTTCGGCATCCTCTAAACCATGGAGCAGGAGTAAAAACTCGTGTGCCTGTTCAGAAACAGACTTCCCCTCGGCCATGGAAAACTTCAAAAATTTAGTTACGGAGTATTTCTCAATACCGAGGTCTTCGGTGTTATACTTCCGATCTAAGTCTTCACATAGCCCCTTCGCAGTCTGCGTGGACGAACAATATACGTCAAACAAAGTGTTGGACAGAGCCAACAAGATGCAAGCATGACATATACGATCGCGTTCCTTCCACGCAGATTGCGCCTTATGGCTATCAGGTGAGGGGTTTTCCATCTCCACCGTAGGACAGTCAGTTTCAAGCATCGAGATTAATCCTATGGTGGTTAACCAGATCTTCATGCGTTGTTGCCAATGCTTAAAATTCTATCCACCGAATTTTTCAGGCATACCTGTCATATCTACCCTCGATTTAAACATTGTTTCCGACATTCTAGAGTCGGTTCGGGATATCTTCTCTAAGATTGTTGATAAAAAGATTACCGATGTATATATTAAACAGTAAATCATCGGATCCAAATGAATTAACAGAGAAACAACACCGAATAAGATTATATTAATCGCATGTTTCCCAATCATCATCCGATTATAAAATGCAACCAAGAACCGATTAAAAGAACATAAACATAAATAAGGGCATGATCCAGAAAGGGTAAAGCGATAAACATATTGCGGCAACCAAAATGAAATAAAGATTAGTTTAGAATTCACCGAAGCGTCCATGAAATGGACTGTCCTTAGAGAAGATATCGTCCCCACAATACTGGTGCGTAGGGTACTTGACGATCCGCTCCCAGGATACGACGGCTCACGATCTTCGTCGGCGCACACCAACGGGATCGTCCTCGATTGTACCTCAGAGAACTGCAGCCGAGAGAGGAAGAGGAAAACGTTCGTCCGCGAGAGGAAGAACCAGAGAGAGAGAGAGAGACGGCGTGAGGAATTTTTCTTGCGAGTGAAAAAAGACGGCGTCGGGTGAGGGATATATAAAGAGGGGTTCGCGTGCCCAAGCGCGCGGTGACCTTTGGTTTCCGAAGACGCCCCTCAACGGGCGTGTCCATTCGAATTCCAAACTCGCGGCTAAATCGAGCCGTTGGATCGAGCCCGAGCCCGAGCCGGAGACGGAGCGGAGCGCGCGCACGCGTGTGGTCCTCCATTCCTCCTCTCTACTATTGCTACAAGAGCTTGGTGTGTGGACTCATATATAAGTCCACCAAAAGTTTAGATCTCTAAGGTATGGTACTAAACTTCCACCCAAACTCAACCATGTTTCAAATTTGGGGATTCCCAACTTTCCCTCCAAACATTTGGTTTCCCAATTGAAATCAAATTAATGCCAATTGTAATTAATAGGTTTTCCAATTAAAACCTATCTACAATTTTAATACAACACATATGACGGTTTTTCAACTTGGGTCAGATGGTAAAGATTCAAGGTATATCAATATGTGTGTGTGTGTGTGTCATGCACAAATCTTAAATAAATGTAACCCATGTCCGAGGTATAGGATTCAAGTCATTTTGGTTGTCAGGTTACCCCAGCTCTACTTCTGCATTCTTGGGTTCGAATTGGTTGTATGGATCCCACATTTTATTTTTTTATAATATCTTTTAACCACGTTCAAATAACAAATTAACATAAAAAATATTAGGTAATTATAAAAACGGTTAATATAACACATAAGTGATGTGACATCACATTACATTTACCATTCCAACCTTCATAACCATTCAAACAACTACTGTTCATGGAAAGGTACTCTAGCCCAATGCATAGATGCGATATATTCCATGTTTCTATTTAGAAATATCGGGTTTGATTGACGATGTTAATTAGCAACACCCTAATACAAGCGAATTCCTGCAAAATAGAGAGCTTTGCAGGGGTGTTTTTGTTTACACGATGTTTGAAATGATATATTTGTGTAAAATTGCAGGTTTGTGAGGGGTATTTTTGTAAATAAAATGCTGTAAGTATTGGTGCCAAATGTTTTAATCTTAAATTGTGCAACAAATAAAACCTAACAAACACAGACGGCAACTATATATAATGACAAAGAAAGGCATAACATGTCACACAAATAATGCTCGATAATTCGCTGGCTTTGTCTTTGAGGACACTTATAATTAAAATCCAACCCCTCATCATATCCGTGTAAGGAATATTCCATTACATCATCCAATAGAAATGACTAATGAGTTTGAAAAATAAATGCAAAACTTTCATCATATTACATTTGTCACGCAAATGTGTTTACATAGTGTTTATAATATGGGTTCTTTACGATTGTTTCATCATTTAATAATAACAGAATACAAGAATTTCATGATTTGTTTCGAGTATTTGTATTATTTTTTTTTAAAATTGAGGGGTTGATGATGCTTTCCATTTTGCACCATCGGAGGATAATCCATCAATTAATAAATAATCGAAATCTATATAATCCTTAGACATTTATTAAAAAAATCTACGATATAGATTTCTTCTCAGATATAGATATAAAGTATATATTGCAAAACTTAAATTGAGACACATTACGTAGGGAAAAAAATTATTATGGACGTAGGTAGTGTTGGGAAATAGGAGTCGTAATAGGATGGGAATCCTAAAGAAATATGTCTCCTAATCCTAATAGTAATTGAGCTGTATTCTATTTTAAGTACTAATGGAAATAGGACCATGGGTTTGTAATTGGGTAAACTAAAATCGTTGCTAAGTGTTCTCCTTATTACGCTTGTTGCCTCTCCTACTGGCCAGGGCAAGGCAAATCTCCATCATGCTTGGCTGCATCGACTCCCTAAGAACTTATCCTTGCATAGTGGGTCCTCGCATCAACCACAACAAGATAGGAGTATTAGGACAGATAATCAAATAATTTGTACAAAGAACTGAGAGCTAAAATATGTACAAGGAAGAAAAAGATAGAAAAGTATGTACATGAAAATAAAAGAAAAGACAACTATATAAATTATAATACAAACACATTGCTCCCTGGCAATGGTATCATTTTATTAGCGAGAGAATCTTGCGAGGGTCTTGTCAATCCACAAGACGGATTAAAAGTCATCGAAACGATCGCTCACAAGCATCATGCTAAATCAACAAGTACCCACATCATATGAATAATCAATAAATGACAAAAAATATGAAGTACAATTTATTTTACTCTACAAACAAAGGTGTATAATGTAAGCATGTAGAGGTCAAACCACCGAGAGCAACCAAGGTAGCTTAATAATTATTTCTAATCAAAATGAATTATGTACACAAGTGTCCTTTTAGTCTTTTTGTGTGGGTTTTTGGTTTTTAAATTTTTATTTGATTTTTTTGTTTTTCATTTTTTTCATTTTAATTTTATAATTTATTTTTAATTTAAATATTATATAATATTATACAGATATATATAAGGGTATATAAATATGTATATAAGATAATGTATATAAGATATAAGATATATATTATATAATAAATATATAAAAATAAGAAAAATATTAAGAAGTAAAACCTTATATATATTATAATTTTTTTTGGATTTTCTAAAAAAAATTGTAAAGTATTTATAATAATTAATAATAACTAAAACTATATAGATATATATAGGTATATAATATAATATAAGGTATTATAATTATAAATATAGTAAAAATAATTTGCAAAACAAAATTTTTTGAGGTTCTCATATTTTTCTACTCTGTGATTTTTCAGATATTTTTACTGATTTTTAGGTATTTTTAATATCCAAAATATTCAAAATCAGTGAGTAGTTAAATAGATCAGATTGTTTTGAGATTTAAAAATAGTAAATAAAGTTAAAAATTTCCAAAACTAATTTTCGATATGTAATAATATATAAATAAAATTATCAAATATAAACTAATATTTTTGGAAATTTTGAGGAATTTTTATAAGATTTTGCAGCTTTTAATTTTTTTTATCATTTTCTTTTTCTATTTTTAGATATTTTGGATTTAAAGCTATAAATTGCTATAATGAATAAAAAATATATATATTGGAATTAGAAAAAACATTTTTATTTTTTTAAATATTTTCTAAGTCAAACAGAGGTAAAATATGCTCTTTTTGAATTCTAATAAATAGCAAATGTGCATAAAATGTAAATCCAAATATATAACGTGAAAGAGCATGCATCCAGGTACATTATCCTATTTTTTTCATAATTTTTGGAGAATAGATGATATTTATAAAAATTAAAAAATCATGCACAAAAATTAATAAGTTGGCATAGACCATGTTGCAAATATAAATAAGTTTGCATACATTTCAGAACCCTAAAACAAAATCCAGGGGCTAATGTGCAATTTATTCATGAATTTTTAAACTATACGCACATGGTATGGACATAAATGCAATATATAAAAAGTTTAAGATCCTCTTTACAAATTATCCACAAAAAATAACACTTAATATACAAAATTTTGGATTTATTACAAAACAAAAACTAGCAAGGGTATGGTTGCAAAATACCCACCTCACGTGGGAAACCACGTGAGGTAGCTGGCATGGACACATATGTAAATACATGAAAAGGTGAGCGCTTCATGCAAAATAACCATAATTACTTACACTTCAGACGGAAATTTTAATAAAAATTATCCAAAAATGCATGGGGGAAATATGTAATATTTACCCAATATGTGCGCACCAAAGGATGGGTGTAGTGGCGCCATGTAGGCGCCACTTAACTCGATCAACGACTGAGGCGAGGCACTAGTTCGTCTCATCTTCATCGGCCCAGATTAAATATGGTCCTCGCATGGCATCCAACGACTTTGGAGGTATGAGGAAGAACAGGAGAGAACACTTCCTTGTCCTTCCTTCGATCATGTGTAGCTTCTCACCCCAGCTGCCTGGGGATTCGCTAGTGGTCATCTAAGATTCCTAGGAAGCATCCCACACCGATTGGCACCATCAAGAAAGTCTGGGCCTCGCTGGGGAGAGGCTTGGAGCTGGATGAAGAACGGGGTACTTGGGGCCCTCCTTCTACTGTGGAATCGAAACTCCATGGGTACTGGCATTGCATACTGCAGAGGAAGACTCAAGGGCTCAACCTTGAGCCAAAATGAAGCTGTTCCACATGAAAATGAAGGCGAGTAGAGGAGCTTTTGTGAAAGGCAGAGGAGGAACTCCGATTCGCTGACTTGAGAAGGATATGGTTGGGTCGAAGCGTGGATGCAGCATGCGATGGAGAACAAAATGGGCAGGATGAATGGATTGGAATGTGGCAAATTCACAGTGAAACACGACCGGAGCACTGAGCTCCGACGATCTAAATTTTGAGATTTAAGCTAAACTAATGATCTACTTACAAAATAAATAACATGAATGAATGAACTAAGACTAAATCTACCAAAAAGTAGATAAAATACGCAACTTGAACCTGGTTTGCACCAAGGAGCAAACAACTCTTCGGAGCGATGCCTTGGACCGCATCCTCTCCTCTAAACGATGCCTCGGCCTCGGGGGATGCTCTCTCTATCACCGGGAACACACGCACATGCGAAGCGAGGGGATTTAGGGCTTGAAGAATGATCGAATTCGAGTTTGGAGGGAGAAGGTTTTATTTATAGACAAGGATCAGGGTCAACTTGTGAACCAAATGGAGGTCGATTGATGAATACCCATTCATCACTCTTTATTCTTTTATTTTAGCTATAAAACCTTCGCCAAACACATGTATATCTCTGTAAATATTAATAATTACCAAATTGCATGCATTGTGTAAAAATCAATAATTAGCATGTTTTTGTGCAAAAATAAAAGAATAAAGTAACAAAAGAAAAAGAGGGAAATATTTAGAATAAATATTGAGCGACCTAATCCCAAGGGAGGGCTCAGCATGGGCCTGACCGCATAAAAACCCAAGTAGAGAGAGATAAGGGAGCTCATGTATATATAGACCTATAAATAAATAAAAATATATTTTCCTCTTATTAAAATAAAAGTGGGTTTGTGTTTATTTGTAAATATTAAATTAAAATAAAAATATGAAAAAGAAAAGAAAATTAAAAAGAAAATAATATCCCTCACCTATTGTACATAAGCCATGTACATAAATCCCTTTACCTATTTATCTATCCCTATAAATAAATAAATAAATTAAAATCCCATAAAAATGGTACATATTCCATATTCCATTATGTAAATAAATAAAATAAAAACCATAAAAATAAAAATAAAATAAAAAGAAATAAAAATAAAATCAAAACAAATATTGTATATAGACCATGTATATATGTGTATAAATCTATTTATTTTCACCTTGTAATTAAATAATAAAAATAAAATAAAAATTCCTAGTTAATTTAAATTTTATCTTGTAAATAAATAAAATATAAAATTGTAATAAAAATGTAAAAAATAAATAATTAAAAATCAAAATTAAAAATACAATATTGTATATACCCATGTATATAATACTATAATGTAAATACCTATTTTTTATTTTAAAAAAATAAAAAAAATCACAAAAAAATAGTTTATAAATAAATAAATATTTTTCATGTTTTGAGTTTTTCTTAATTTGGTCATTTACTATTTTATTTTTAAATTTCTAAATCTTTATGACGTGGCCATTCCTCATTGGTCCACGGGGGATGTTGACCCCCCGGTCAACTCCCCCCCTCGACCAATGACTTGCGGATCTGCGCCTGACCTGCCATTTCTCCCATTTATTGCATCATGATACGACTACCAAACCTCGAAACCCCGGGCTCCGTTTGTTCCTGATCGATCTAGATCCACGCCCGGGGTGGGTTTTGGGGATCCGCGCTCCGATCGAGTCACCCGACTCCCATCTTCTCGGACCCCTAGCCATACTTAACCTGAGCTCCGCCGCGCATTTCACTGATCTTTGGCTCCGCATTCTCCTTCCCAGGACCTCTACCACCTTCGCCTGAGTGACAGCAAGCGACCGACGGTGTCGCAGAGAGGAGAGAGTGTCCAGACCATTGATCCAGCGACCTAGCACCGTCGTGCGCCGCCCCCTACGTGGTGCTCGAGCCTCGGGCATCGACGACCCTCGAGGTAAGGACCCAGAGCTTCAACAGCTCACCCCCAGTCGACCTCGACCATCTGGTAAGCCTAGTTTCCCCTATCTTTCTCTAATTTCCATTTACGCCCAAATCAGCCATTCACCGTCGACCCTCGATTCCGACCATACCCATCACTATCTCGATCATCGGAACCGACCATCACCATCACCTCACGTCTCCGCACGTTCTTCACCCACTCGCACCCCCTTACTCACCTAAGAGAAGGGTCTTCGAACTCCTTCGCCGTCGCTTCGCCAGAGTTCGACCGCCCCGATGCACAGACCACCCACCTCGCCTCTAACCGGGTCGAGGCACTTTGCCCTCGACCCAAGAGCGTGTTGCGATACCTTGCAGGTCTCGACAGGCCCATCTGAGGGCCTAACCATCTAGAGGCAGCATCTACAGGCCATCGCCGCCGCCGGAGCTCCTCAGAGCTCGCTGGCTTCATCGGAGATCAGCAGCAGTTGCGGGACACCTTGGTGGAGCTATTCCGCATCTCAGGAGCAGCAGAGGAGGGCCATCGCGCGCGTTCTGGGCCGGTGAAGTTCGCCGGCCACCTGTTCTTGGAGGACCCTCCAGAGCCGTCCATTCCGCCTTCACCTGCGAGATCATATACGGACCGTTCGATCAGGGTGAAGAAGAGGCCCAGCAGCCACCGTCAGATCAGACACGTGACCTCTTCTCCGCCCTCCATCCAGCGAAGGGTAGCCAGCGCTTCTCGACCGTTAATCCCTCCCCACGTGGCGCACCCTCCATTGTTGGATCAGAGCCATGGCTTCTTCGTTGAGGCGCCACCACTCCCGACCGTTCGATCAGTCACGTGGCGCCATCGCGGCCCTCGGATCAGAATAAGGGGTAATATCCCTTAGGCCCTTTGCCTTTTTGTTTTTATGAAATTGTCCTGTAAATATTTTATCAAGTTTATTTTAGTTTGGAAAATTGCATAGAGGACCTTGTCATTTATTTTAATTGCACTTTTACCCCTGTATGTTGTGGGACACATTCTTCGTCACGTGCATTCTAGTGAAATTGCATGAATGGGCCTATAATTTCTGTTTGTTAATGAATAAGAAATACTTTTGGTTAATTGCATTTATGCCCCTGTGAGTGTTTTTATTTCCACATGTGTCGAATATAGTGGGCTTTTTACACTTTCGTCCCTGAACTTTTAGTACATGTTACTAATAGGTCCAGGGACTTAAATTTCTTTACAAAGAGGTCCCTGAGTGCCCAGAACACGTGCGTGACGCGTGCAAATTTGGACTTCTTGCACCTGGACCCATGTACTTTGGTTTTTGTTACTCTTAGGCCCTTCGGAGATACTTTTATGACAAATAGGTCCCTATGACTGTGGGCTTGTATTTGTTCTAAATAAAATATCAAATCTCCTCCAAATAAAGTGAAAATTTTGACACGTGGCTCCTGCCACTGTGTAGAATTATCACTAATTTTGGGAAATTTTTGGAGCCCTTTTATTATTTTTAAAAATTCAAAAACACCCCTTTTTCTGTCTGTCCAGATATAAAAATCACAAAAAAATATTAAAACCATTCAAAAATTCTAAAAAATTTAGAATTTGTTTATTTGAGTGTGCTTGTTTTTCTGACCAATTTTTGTCATTTTTGGACTTATAGAAATTATAAAAATTGAAAAACATTGAAAAACTTAGAAAAATTTTAATAAATCATTGAAAAATCCAAAAATAATAAACTTTTTTCCTGGATTTTCTTCTTTACTTCTACTTTACAAGAAAATTACTTTCAATTTTATTAGGCCATTTTGCATTTTATTTTGGCCCTTGAAGCCTGACTAGACATTATGTTTCTGTTTTTGCCTTGTTTCATTTTTAGAAATTTCTATAAAAATAAAAAAATTACCAAAATTCACTAAAAATATTAAAAATTATAAAAATCATAAAAACATTTTTATTGGAATTTTTGGAGCATTTTAAAGTAAGTAAATAATTGTTGAAAGTTGCATTTTTATTGTTTTTATTATTTTATTTATAATTAAAAATTCCAAAAAATATAAAAATATTAAAAATCCACCAAAAATCCTTTGTTTTTATTTTCTTTATTTTTTTGACTACTTCGTAGGCCGCGAGACCATCACGTGCTCTCTGAGTTCGACCCTGGGAGCTATACCAAGTTAATATCTTAGCAAGGACCGCTTCCTTGATTTTATTATTTGATTTCTCATTTGGTGGTTCTACATTTTCTTGAGTGATCGTATCTCGCTATTCAGGTCACACCGACTTTGGTATTTGTTACCTTATCCCGATAGTGGAATTTTCGGTCATCATCGATTCGAAGAAGATTAATGGGATCTAAAGATCCCGCGTGAATCATGGAGATCCCATCTGCAATTTTTTTTCAAGTCTCACTGCAAATTGATCATTAGATCGTTAGGAGAAATGGAGAAAAGTTGAGTGCACGAGGCCAGTGTCAGAGCATAAAAGGCAGAGGGGGCAGTTGACTTGGGTCAACAAACGACTCAATTTGGTTGGTCCACGTGGACCAACTGGATAAATGCATAGGAAACATACTTTGTGAAATGGATAATAATTAGTAAATAAATTTATTACTTTTAGTTTATAAAATAAAAAATGTTTATTATTTTATGTAGTATTTTATTCTCATTTTTTTATTTTTATTAGGTTGTTTATTACAAGTTATCATTACAAGTATAATTAGAGGTATATCACCTATATTTGAAATATTTTATTTTTATTTTGTATTTTAGAATTTATTATTTTATACACAAATTTTATATATTTATAACTTATTTTAATATACTCAAATATAGTTTTATTGTATTTTTTTGAGTTTATTTGTATACTTAAATAAATAGATGTATTTATTATATAGGTATAAGTATAGGTAGCTAATAAACGAGAAAAAATAGAGGGTCTAGAAATCTCACAAGGCGAGAGATCCAACCGATGTGTTGAGCGCTCAACAAGTCTCAATTAATCAACAGATAACCCACAATAATTCATCAAGCAATTAAATCTAAAAAAACTGAAGTTAAAATTTATTATAACTCTACAACAATTGTGTATAGGTGTAAGTACGTGTAGAGGTCGAACACAGGGAGCAAACGGGAGGCGGAGGCAAATATATAATGCTGAAAAATTGACCTTTTATCTCTTGTCCATTTATTATTTTTGTGGATTTTTAATTACATTTTTTTATTCTTATTTATTTTTTGTTTTATATTTTTATATTTGATTTTTAATTTTCTGATTTTGTGTTTTCTTTTTTATATTTTATATTTTTTATTTTCTTTTTCTTTTAATATATATGATATAGCCTATATAAGACTTTATATACAAAATATATATAGGTGTATTTATAAACAGTAATAAATATAAATAAAATTCAGAAAATAATTTTTTTTGGCTTTTTATATTTTTTTAGAATTTTTTTGTTATTTTCCAGGATTTTTTGCTATTTTTTATGTATTTTTAAAGTCAAAAATATCCCAAATAAAGGATTAATTAAATGCCTGAAATTGAATAGGATTTTAAAAATAGTAAATAAACTTCAAAATTATCCAAATCAATTTTAACATATAAATATTTATATAATTAAAATTATAAAAAAGAAAAAGATACTTTTTTGACTTTTCAAGAACTTTAAAGATTTTTATAAAGGATTTTGAAGTTTTTAGATTTTTAGGAATTTTGTTTTTCCATTTTTAATGATTTTTGGTCTATAGATAAAATAGGTCAAAATATACTAAATATATATTTTTTGGAATTTTTAAAGAAATTTAATATTTTTTGGTATTTTATAAATCAAACATGAAATAAATAAGCTCCATTCTATTTTTACTAAATAATTAAAAATACCCAAAAGGTCAAGTAAACACGTGGCGTGAGAGTATTAGGCACGAGGGATTTTCCCTATTTTTGTGTATTTTTAGGAGTTCAATAGGTATTTTTAATAAAAAGATAAAACATACAAAATATTAAGTCATAGTAGGGGCATTTTTGTAAATAAAATATAAGTCAGGGGCGTCGGTGCTAAAGTGTCAAAAATATACAACATTCATTCCATTTTGTTGAACTTTTTCATAAATACAAAAAATGTCAGGGATACATGCAAATAGGCCCCAAATTATATATCTAATAACTATCTTGATCTCTTGTTTTAAAGATGAGAAGGGGGTGAATTGGAGGATGTTGGGGAGCCACATGCATGGAGCCCACTCGGACTAGCCCCTCCTCATGTGTAGAGCCCACCGGCAGAGGGCTTCTTTTACTATTAAATTTGATGGTTATTCTCACCTATTAGCCAGAATTTGTAGCAAAATTTAGTTATCACCGCTTTGGGTCGTAGTTCTCTCCTGAAAGACTTCCGATCGCATGCCAACAAAGGTCAGATGAGTTCAGCCAGAGAAGATTTAGCGAGACCGCACAGAGCTGATATGTTAATATATATAGTAATATACAGTTGAGTCTGAATCTCAACTTTTTTTCTTTGTTGAACCCTCAGTGAACTTGAAATGCATTTGAAAGTACCTAACAAGCGAGAGTCAGCTATGTCGAATACCCTCATGAAGTACAAGAAGAGCTAGCAAGGAGTTGAGAGGCTGACTAGTTTATCACACTTTATGTCCTCTTATTTTAAAGCGGAGATAGGCCCCAAACTATATATCTAATAATTATCTTGATTTATTGTTTCAAAAAATGAGAACGGCATGAATTGGAGGATGTTGGGGAGCCCACATGTGTGGAGCCCACTCGGACTAGCCCCTCCTCATGTGTGGAGCCTACTGGCAGAGGGCTTGTTTTACTATTAAATTTGATGCTTCTTCGTACCTGTTAGCCGGATTTTGTAGCAAATTTTAGTTATCGTCGCTTTGGGTCGCAGTTCTCTCTTGAAAGGCAACCCATTGCAGGCCAACAAAGGTCAGATGAGTTCGGCCAGAGAAGATTTAGTGTGACTGCATCGAGTTGATATGTTTATATATATATATATATATATATATATATATATATATATATATAATGAGGAGTGATCCTATGAGATGAGATTTTGTGAGATGGTGAGATGGGACATTCTGGACCACAAGTTGATGTATTCTCTCTCCTACCTTTCTCTCTCCTGGTTGGAACTAGTGGTCCAGAATGCCACATCTCACCATCTCACTAAAATCCCATCTCATAGGATTGCCCCTCTATATATAGTAATATATAGTTGAGTATGAATTCCAACTTTTTCCTTTGTTGAACCCTCAGAGATCTAGAAATGCGTTTGAAAGTACCTAACAATCGGGAGTCAGTTATGTCGAAGACCCTCATGAGGTACAAGAAGAGCGAGCAATGAGTTGAGAGGCTGACTAGTCTATCACACCTTATTTCCTCTTATTTTAAAGCGGAGATAGGCCCCAAACTATATATTTAATGAATATCTTGATTTCTTGTTTCAAAGATGAGAAGGTGGTGAATTGGAGGATGTTGGGTATAACAGACCTGACCCTTAGATTTCCCCTCCTATCCTAACATGGTCCCACATGGAACATCTATTATCGAAGAGAAGAAGATCTATTCCCCTGTGAGTAGGAAACAAAAAATTCCTATTCTAGTTCTACTATCAGATATGGGTTCGAATCTAAGAGAAAGTCTAGATATTGTTTAATACCCTGTCATTTTCTTGTATTTTCTAAGTGATAAGGAGATAAAAGACATGGTCAAAAGAAAATGTCATTTTAGAGTTTTATCGACATTTTTATTTTGTAGGTGGTGTTTCAGTATTTTCTGAGTCCTTTTGAAATGGGTCTCAAGGGGCTTTCTCGCTTTTTTTCTAGTCCGGATGACTCCCCTCAAGTCTCCCCTACTATGGGGAAAAAGCCACTGCACCTTTTCCTTTATCTCTCCAAAAATTTATATAATGGTCTCGTTGGGACTGTAAGTCATGGAGGAAAAAGGTCTTTGCCAGCTAATCATTCTATAGAGTACTCATTATACTACTACCACTACTAACTAGAGTAGTGAACAACATGCAAGAGTTGGGTACAAGTTTTCATTGAATCCAAGGGCAGTGCGATCTATATGCTCCATGCCATCGAGGCTATTGTTGGAAATGAAGCATGCACAGTTCAACTCATAAATTCTCGAATCTGTCTCTATGACCGATTATTCTTACAATGTTCACTTTGTCATTCTGAGATTTTTCTCACATGGATGGGCAATTGCTGCTTACGCAGAAGGATTTCCTCAGAAGTTATATACTTAGTTCGATGAGAGGACATTAAGGAGGTGAGGTTCATGGACGTTCTCATTTGAAGATAATCAATCAGATCCTCTAGCACCAATTTTTCAAGAGATCAGAGGTGCTTCTGGGTACTTCATCTTTTGGGGCATGGATTTTTGAAGTTTCTTTTTACCAAAAGGAGAACTTAATTCAAGGTCCATGCCCTATTTATTTTGGGCAAGAGACATCTTTTGGGACTGGAGCTGGTCCAAGCCTATGCAAAGAAGGTTGACTTGATCAAGAATATATCATTGACAGCTCAAAGTAGGCAGAAGTCGTATACAAATTGTCGAGGGCAAGACTTAACTTTTGCAATTGGTGGTCATGTGTTCTTGAAAATTGCAGGTCATTTTTCTGAGTTCCTTTAACATGGTTCTCTAAACGTGCCCCAGTATACTCTACTTGCCCACCTATCTCGGTGTGTGATATGATTAGTTCACCGGGAGGATCGTCCTCCCAATTCGAAGTGTTTTTAATCGTGGATCTAAGCAAAGAGCGTTACAAAAGGTATCAGAGCAGGTTCCCTCTGATAATGGAAAGGGATACCCGAGACGACATAAGCTTGGAGCCTCTAACTGCCACTATTACTGAGATTAAGTGATGGATCATATCACAACGAGGAAGTTGTGATAAAAAATGAGCAGAACAAGTTGTAAGACCGAACAAAATCTTACATCTAAAGTTTACAAAGTTTAAGAGTGTGTTGATTACTACAGGGAAGTTTAAGAAACGGTACTTTTACCATAGCCTATACCGCGCTAATTGACATTCTAGTGAAAGGAATCTCTAAATTATTCTCTTATATAACTCTAAAAGATCCATTTTATAGTATAGATGTTGATATCCATTTAATCAAACCTCGGTAAGGGGTCTTATTCTCTACAAAAACAAGTACAAGCACAAATGAATTTCAGTATATCTTTATTCATTTTCATCCCTAAATCGTAAATATGAGAAATTAACCCTTTTGACAAGGGAATCGAGATAAAAGGAGGAAGGCATTGAGTAGAAATATTGAACAAATATTTTGTATCAGACCTACAAAGGATCAAAGTTAAAATTGGCCTAACAAGTCGATCCTCTTTGGGACAGTCGGTAGTGGAAAGGATTTTCTCTATGACATGAAAGATCGAGGACGGCGTTTGAAGTTTTGGATGGAAATTTTAGCAAGGGATCGATCATCGGTGAAGAATTTTATGCGAGAACTAAATTCAATTAGAGTGTCACCAAGTCAAAAGTTTCTTTGCCAATGATCCATTTAACTTTTAGTAGAAAAGTGTTCCAAACTTCCTTGAGAAGACACTAATGAGTAGGATGGAATTCTTTAGAACGATTGTTGGTAATACCATAGAGAAAAAAATGGTCGAGATTAAAACAAATATATGACTAAGTAATACAGTGGTGGCTTATACCAAACTTAGAGTGGTCGTAGAAAAAAATTTACAAAGAATGATCAATGGTACAAACGATGGAACTTGGAGTAACCGAGAGGAAGTAACTAGGGATGGAGGTAAGAACATGGTGGATGAGAAGGAGGCGTCCAAAGAGCACAATGTTTAAGTGACACCAACTTGCTTTTTTTTAAGACAAGATAGGGAGGAAGTAAGTGTTTTTTTCTCTATCAGGAGCTATCGAGTGGTCTAAGTAGTTGAAAGGGAATTTGCCCCCTTGACAACCATTGATCGAAAAAATGCAATTGAGTCGAGAAGAGTCCTAGGACTAGTTTGTCAAATGCAATTGAGTCGAGAAAATCCTATATAGTTTCTTATTTAGGCATTGAACCCTCAATAATCACGAATTACATCAAGAACCTCAAATAGTCACTCAATCTTACACCAGAACCCTTTTTTAGTTAATCTAACTCACTTAACTTTCTCTTGAGTTAATCTAACCATATATAGATTCAATGATAGAAATTCCTTGATTATATCAAAGATATAAAAAAATATTGACATTTGATCTAATAAAATAGAATAATTACAAACAAGTTCAATGGAAGGGGAGACCCCCAGGGCAACCCGGCGTGACCCAAGATGTCGTTGCTTCTTTGTTCCATGCGTTGTGTTGGAATAAGCTTGGTCCTTGGGGGCGTTCTCGCAAATATCCCGAGGACAATGGGTGTGCACGTTTCGGGATTGAGGGCCATCAACGCCTTGCATGTCCCATGCATAGTGGGACTCCTACTTCACGTAGGAGTAGGAGAGAGTGGCGATGGGAGGCCATATATAAAAAAAGGGACCCCATGCAAGGCAAAGGGAATTATCTCTCACCCATACATCTCTCTCTCTCTCTCTCTCTCTCTCTCTCTCTCTCTCTCTCTCTCTCTTAGTTTTCTCTTCCCACACAAGGAGAGAAGCAGCTCGTGCAAGGCATGAGGAGCAGTCCACGTCGGAGGCGCGAAGAGCAACTGCCTCCGCAAGGAGGGTCCGCTTCAGAGGCGCGAGGAGCAGCTGCAGGAGGGGTTTGTTCTCCCTCGACCATGCGTGCACATGAGACATGAGGTGCATCCGTACGAGGAAGAATTACGCGAGGAGGGACAGCTCGTAATAAGGAGAAGCATCGGTATCGTGTTCTCCAAGTACAAGGTGATAGTTATCTGATTTTATTCTTGTAACGAGTCTCAGTTTTGTTGGGCAACAAAACTGAGAAGACATCATGCCCTCTCACTTTTCAATCTAGTGGATTTGTTGTGAGTCGTTGTGCCCCGTATGTTTTCCCCCTCTCTCATACAGAGGATAATTTTCCCACGTAAAATTCTCATCTCTCTGTGGTTGTTGATTATCGCGCCTCAATTATTGTACTTGGTTCCCGCGTAGGGAGTATTCCGCTTCCGGTCATCCTTTGCAGGGCAGGTTGAGGGAACCTCGATTTTCCCTACAACTAGTATCAGAGCTCGCATTGTTGAGATGGGGAAGGATGATGAAGGTACGATGATCAAGTTGACTAGCACAAATTGTCAAATCTGGAAGGCTAAGATGGAGGACATCTTGTATTGTAAGGACTTCCATGATTCGGTGGAAGGAGAAACAACCAAGCTCGAGGACATGTCCATAGGTGATTGGACAAAGCTGAACATGAAAGAAGTCAGCACCAATAGGAAGTGGCCGGACTTGTTGGTATTCCAAAAATCATGTCACAGAAGAGACAGATGCAAAGAAATTGTGGGGAAAACGGTCAGAGCTTTATGAGCAGAAGATGACCACCAACAAGGCATTCTTGATTCGGAAGTTGGTGAATCAAAAGTATAAGGACGGTGTGAAGGTTGTTGAGCACTTGAATGAATACCAGAGTCTCATCAATCAACTGAATACCACGAACATGACGCTGGATGATTAATTGCAAGCACTTCTTCTACTGGGTTCCCTGCTAGGTAGTTGAGAAACCTTAGTGATTACCATGAGAAACTCTGCTACGGATGACAAGCCGACCATACCTAAGGTCAAGAGCAGTCTCCTGAATGAAGAAATCAGACGACGGTCATCTAGAGAGTCATCTTCTTTACATGTATACACAGTGGAGAGAAGATGCTGGTCTAGCAGAAGGGGAAGATCACGAGAGAGACATAAACCCATGGAGAAATCTAAGGACAGAGGAAATTGCACCCAGGGAGAAGTCTAAGGACAGAGGAAAGTGCCATCATTACAACAGACATGGTCACTGAAAGAGAGACTGTAGATTCTGGAAAAGAGATCAAGTAGAAACCAAAAAGAATCAGAAGGAAGATGAAGATGAGAACATTGCTGCAGCAATGGCCGATGACAATGAGGATAAGTTGGTTCTCACTATTTAGGAGTTGTGTCTACATGCAGGGGATGACTCCGAGTGGGTTGTTGATAAGGTTGCCTCCTACCACGTGACTCCATACAGGGAGTTCTTCACTTCCTATATAGAGGGAGATTTTGGAAGAGTCAAGATGGGTAACAGCAGTTACTATAAGATCATTGGCACGTGCACCATCTCAGTTCAGACTGGTATTAGATGTGCAATGACTCTGTAGAATGTTAGGCATGTTCCTGACTTGCGACTCAGCCTCATATCCGGTTCTCAACTGGATAGGAAAGGCTACCATCTGAAGTTTGAAAACAGCATGTGCAAGATCAGCAAGGGCTCTCTTATCATGTCCAGAAGCAGGTTCTGTTGCATACTCTACAAGACTCGAGTGAAGGTCGTGGATAGAAGCCTACATGCTAGTGAGTCTGACACGTCAGATCTCTGGCATCGTCATCGGATACATGAGCCAAAAGGGATTACAACTTCTGAGCAGGAAGGAGTTTATTCCATGTCACACTAACACCACGTTGTCACCTTGTGATTCATGTGAGGTTGGAAAGAACATGAGTGCACCTTTCATGGTCAGATCAAAGGTGAAGGAAGACCTTCTGCAGTTGTTTCACTCTGATGTGTGTGGTCCTGTGGACACAACATCTTTGGGAGGAAACAAGTATTTTCTGACCTTTATTAATGATGCATCAAGGAAGGCGTGGGTTTATATGTTGAGGATGAAGGATCAAGTCTTTGATTGCTTCAGGGAATTTCATACCATGGTGGAGCGCGAGACAGACAAAGTGTTGAAGTGTCTACGCACGGACAATAGAGGGGAGCACGCCTCTCACAGCTTCTAGAGCTACTGTGCAGTGAACGGGATCATGTATGAAAGGATAGAGCCTAGCACACCCTAGCACAATGGTGTCGCTGAATAAATGAATAGGATAATTGTGGAGAGAGTTCGATGCATGTTGAAGACAGCAAAACTGCCCAAGACCTTTTAGGCTAAGACGATTCAGACCGTCTACTACTTGATTAATCGATCTCCATCTCTTCCCTTGAATTTTTAGGTCCCTGAACGAAAGATCCCTCATATGCTCACATGAGGGTATTCGGATGCAAAGCTTATGCATTTACACCAAAGGAACAAAGGAAGAAGCTTGAGATGCTTTGCTTGAGGAGGCTTGCAAGAAATATGACAAAGCTACCCAACTTTGTCCCTCACTTCATGATGTATGTTCTTGTTTGCACCTAAGTACTGTTGTTATTTACCACCCGAATTAGTCATTTTTTTATTTTCGTTTACCACCTGAAGTAGTCATTTGATTTCTTGGTTCCATTACCCACACAATATCAAAAACCAGTCCTTACTTTTCATGGATATCATTGTATCATTAGTCTAAATATGTTTTCACATATGCAAGATTTCTTTTGCGGTTAGCAGGAATTCAGGAAAATGGTGACCTCGAAATATTGGCACATTTGTTGATTTAATAGCTGCATCCACTGGTAATGTTTAAATTTGTGTATCCTCATTCCTATATTTATACCATGCGTATCAAGGAAAGTCCTCCAAAAGTTTCTGCTCATTTTTTTAGTTGGGTAGCGAAACAGAATTTAAATCCATTTGTATGCTTTTCCGGTGTTTTTTTTAGATTGTTGAATTAAAATAGGTATTACTGTTCGATGTTTATATAATCATATAATTCTTTTGAACTATTAGTTATAGTGTAACCAATCATAATTTTGTGCTATTTCTGATCGGGCTAAACTACGCGGGAGAACAAAGGAAGCTGAAGAACTATGGAAGCAGGCATGATCTTAATCCTTTTTATTCTGTCAATGGTCCGCAGAATTCTTCCTTTTTTCTGAAAATTGTTGCAGAAGTATTTTGCAAAATGTACTATCTATATATTCTTAGTGTTGTAGGTTTAATTTCTGAAGACCAGCTATTACCCAAATTGTTACAGAAAGATATGGCCTATGAAGTTTGTAAAACCTCTATTCCCATATGCTTTAATTTTACATCAAATTGATTAATAAACCTATAAATAAATGAAGAATAAATTACACAAAAGTTCCTGAACTATACACCCAAGTTCAACTTGATCCCTCAACTTTCAAAAGTAACAAATGGTACCTAAAGTATTGTTCCGGTCACAATGTGGTCTTTTCTAACGGAACAAGGAGATGGGCTTGAAGTCTTTTGACTTTTGGACAAAATTACCCCCAATCTTTTATGTCTTAAAATCCCCCAACTCTATTGGGCGTTCCCACACAAGTGCACAGTCGACCCCATCTTCACCACATCCAGATTGCGCAGGATCGACAAGGGCGACAAGGGGAGCGCTGGCGGTGGACTCTATCTTGTGAACATCCACCACCTTCCCGAAGTACTCGAAAGCGGCGTCGTCTTCTATCGTGTGGGGGAAGGTCTTCACGGATGTGTGGCGGAATCACGACACTGTGGTAACGAACACAATGTTGTAGATCATGCCCCTTACACATTCTTCAACAAGCAGTAAGTTATGGTAACGAACCCAACCACCATAAGCCATAAGGAGCGCGACTCCGTCCTGCCGTTTAGGCACAAGATGGTGTCAGGAAGGAGCGACAGGATGTCGTTAGCATTGGTGACGATGAGGGCGAGGGAGACCCTGGTGTTGCGCGGGCACACGCTGAGCATCGTGAGTGTCGACGGGTTGAACCCAATCAGTCCAACCCCTTGGTTGTTCTGCAGATCTATGAAGGCAAGGAAAAGGTCGATCTCGATGGAAGAGGAGACCCGCATTGGTTTGGGGACCAGCTTGGCATGGAAGTTGACGTCAGCAATGAAAAGGAAGAGGATGCCCTTGACGAAGACGGCAATGAGGGCTATCTTGTAAGAGAGGTTGCCGGAGTCGTGGAAGCCGGTGATAGTGTAGGCTAAGTATGCGTTGGTGCCCATGTTGGGGATGAGGGTGATGGGGAGGTTGGAGAAGAGGCCCATGATGGCGGAGCCGGCGATGGAGGAGGCAATGATCAGGTCGCAGTAGGTGCGAGTGAGGCAGGCGAAGGAGCCAAGGTCGACGGTGGGGGATAATTATGTCCAAACATCAAAAAACTTCATGCCCGTCTCCTTGTCCCGTTAGAAAAAGATCACATTGTGACCGGAACAATACTTCAGATACAACTTTGTTACTTTTGAAAGTTGAGGGACCAAGTTGAAATTGGGTGTATACTTCAGGACTTTTGTGTAATTTACTCATAAATAAATTCATATAGTAACCATTGTGTAGAGAGACCAAAGGATGGCTAGGACTTCGACAGTCATTCACCTTAATTCATACAAAAGAAAGTTGTATAAACGAGTTTATAATTTACCTTGACAAGGTTGACAAATAAGAGCTCTATATTACACTCTCTACATAGTTTGATACCCTCAAATATACATAATTTGTCGTATGTGCCCAATACTTGTGTTCTCTCATGTTTTCACTGGTAAGGAAAGCTTCCTTAGGGAGGAAAGAACATATCTAAAAACTCACTATTGCAAGAACCTGTTAGGATTAGAGTCATATTAGGATTGAGAATCCTAATGAGATTGGACTCATAATCCTAATAATAGTTGAGTTGTTTTTTATTTATAGTCTTAAAGGGATTATGACTATGGGTTGTATTTGGGCTATATAAAGGGGAGAGAGAGAGAGAGAGAAGAGAGAGGAAGAGAGCGAGGGAACAGAGAGAGTTGTACTCGTTCTTTTTTTAGGATCTTTCTTCTCCGGTGGTCGTGAGAGGTTACTGACCACCGTTATATCTGGTTGTTCTTGTTTTCATGTACTTTTACGATGGTGGTCAATTGCGCATCCGCTTCTGTATCCAGGGATCTGGTATCCGAGAGGAGATAATACCGGTGGGTCGTGTTCTCATCAAGTGGTATCAGAGCAAAGAGTTGGTGTCGCTTCTATTCTGAACAGAACCTTGTGGTTATATATCTAGTTTTTTTCGCATGAATATTGTAATAACTTGGTAGATCCTCTTTTCCCATGCTACCGACAGGTAAAATAAACTCAACATGAGTTCTGTTGAATGTTTTTTCTTACTTTGGCTTCCATGTAATTCTCCTTATGATCTTTGTATACAAGGAAAGATTAGTGCTCCCGAAATAGCAACTCGTTCATTCCTTTTCAAGTTGGTGTTACATCGATGATCTTGATACCTGTCATCATCTCGGCTCTCGATCTTTCACCGCCAAATATTCATTATTGTTCACCTAAACCGTGCTTCAAATTGTTGAAGCTTTATTAAGGCTTGCCACCCTCTTTTTCTAGAAGATAAAGGGTGGAATCCCAAGCTGGAGTCCACCACAACTTATATTAATAAAATAAGAATATAAAAGGTAGCACACCTAAATTGCATAGAGGAGAGAAGGGCATGCCACCCTCTTGGCATGGGTGCTTTAAAGCAATGTTGCTAAGGCCTCGCTAATCGAAGGTCTTCCGACTCCATTCACCTAAACTGCATCAGCTTTGAGGTGACTTCAAGGAGGATTCAAACACTCGTTGCAACTCATCATTAGAGCTACCACAACTTTCGCTCTCTAGTCGGTAGCACCGTCATATTAGGAGATCTTTAGGTGCTGATCACCTTTTCTCCGTGATTTTTGCACCCTTAAATGGACTCTGCCTCGATCTTCCTATCAAAGGTGATTTGGTCATCGATCATCTCCTTTGACAAGCCAATTGCCGAGCTTTGATGAGCATTCCACACATCAAGGCATACTTCCATGAAAAAACCTCGATACTATAGCCCCAAGCGACCTTAATGAGTAGCCTTGAGCAACCTCAATGAGGCGTGCACATCATAGTGTTGAATCAGACTTTGAGATGCTGCGGTGTAAGGCACGGTTGAGGTGTTGTCTAGATTCCTATGTGTCATGTCTCTTGCCCATGACACTTAATTAGGTTTTCAGTAGATTTATCTTCCACCATTCAAGTTTACTCTTCTTTGCTTTGAATTAGGTTTTCGATAGTTTTCTCTTCCACCATCCAAATTTACTCTTCTTTGCCTTGGAAGTGCATCTTCGGGAAGGTCCTACTAACTTCTGAGAACGTCGAGACCCGAAGAAATAATCAAACAAGACATTTTCTTTGTTCGAGTTATTGTATCTTCTATTTGTTTAAGCCATGTAACCGTTCGGGGACTTTTATGTAATCCTCTCTTTTTGCTCTCTAGGGATTCACTCTATATAAGAAACCCTAGACCAATGAAATAAGACAACAAATCATTCTCTTCTCCATATGGTATCAGTGCAACAGTCCTACACTGGTGTTCTGACCTAAATCTCATTTTTCTTGGATATGGAGATTAGGAGTTCGAATATCGACTTTGGGATCCAAGGAAGAAGGCCATCACTAGGAATAGAAATGCGATTTTCTATGAGAACCAAATTTTGACTGAGGACGACAGTGGTGATGGTGACTAGGATGTGATTGCTATGGATGATGACAACGATGAGGACTCGGATTCTTCTCCAGTACAGGGTACAGACGGAGAAGATGCACAACCAGAACAACATGAGCCAGATGTAGGCCCAAGGGATCCTAGGTAAGGGGAGCAACCTCATCAAGAAGCAGATGCAACATAGCCTCAGGTTAGGATATCTGGGAGGGCACATCAGTCATCTTCCTGCTATCCTACTTCTCAGTACGTGATGTTGAATGATCAGGATGAGCTATGCACATTTGAGTACGCATAAAAGCATAACGAGAGAGATCATCAGCTCAATGCAATGAATGAAGAGATGTAGTTTCTGAAGAAAAAACATATCTATGGTCTTGTTGAGCTTCCTACAGGCAAGAGAGCTCTGAAGAATAAGTGGGTCTATAAGCTGAAGTCAGATGGTGGTGGCAAGCAACTGAACTACAAAGCCAGATTGGTTGTGAAGGGATTCAACCAGAAAGAGGGCGTGGACTATGAAGAGATCTTCTCACCAGTTGTGAAGATGAATTCTGTGAAAGTGGTGCTACGCCTTCTTGCAAGTCTAAACCTTGAGCTGGAGCTGATGGACGTGAAGATGGCTTTTCTTCACGGTGACCTGAAGGAAGAGACCTACATGGAGCAGTCACAAGAATACCATGAGAATGGGAAAGAGCACATGGTATGTAGGCTGAGGAAGAGTCGCTATGGCTTGAAGAAATCTTTAGATAGTGGTACTTGAAGTTTGATGCCTTCATGACGAAGCAGAACTTCAAGAGGACTACAACGGATCCATGTGTATACGTTCGACGCCTTCCCAATGGTATGTTCATTATCCTATTGATCTACATAGATGACATCATGATAGTTGGTCACGATCATGTATTGATTACAAAGCTCAAAAGGGAACTCTCTAAGAAATTTGAAATGAAAGATTTGGGCAAGGCAAGAAACATGCTTGGGATGCAAATCACTCTTGATAGGAAGAAGTGCATGTTGTGGTTGTCACAAGAGAAGTATGTTGAATGCATTCTGGAGCGATTCAATATGAAGAATGTGAAGCCTGTCAGCATGCCCTTTGCGCTCATTTCAAGTTGACGAAAGAGACATTTCTGTCTACTTATGAGGAGAAAGCTGAGATGACCATGATTCCTTATCAGTCCGCGGTGGGAAGCCTTATGTATGCCATGATTTGCACCAGACCCAACATTGCTCATGACGTTGGCACTGTGAGCAGATTCATGTCGAATTCAGGGAAGGATCACTGTGAAGCGATGAAGTGGATTTTGAGATACTTGAGAGGGACCTCAAGTATGTGTTTGATGTTTGGGAGGTCAGATCCCAAACTCTGTGGATACACAGATGCCGACATGACAGAAGATGTGGATCATAGGAAATCGATTTTCGGGTACATTTTCACTTTCGCAGGGGAAGTAATTTCGTGGCAGTCTAAGTTGCATAAATGCATTGCACTCTCAACAACTGAAGCCGAGTACATTGCAGCAGCAGAAGTAGGAAAAGAAGTGTTGTAGTTACAATGATTTCTTGGTGAACTTGGATGCAGAGATAGTGAGCTGACTGACTTCTATGATAGCCAGAGCGTCAATGATCTGAGCAAGAGCACAATGCACCATGCACGCACAACGCATACAGACGTGTGATATCATTGGCTGAGAGATGCTATTGAAAAGAAGCATCTCATTCTAAAGAAGGTCGAAGGTCCACACAGATGAAAATCCATCAGATATGCTGACGAAGATCGTGACTCGTGACAAGCTGCAGCTTTGTAGAAAGCTGGGCGATGTCACCTCTCAGTGATCATCTTCTTGATGACATTCTGCAGTTTTATTTTTGTAACTAAGTCTCAATTTTGAAGACATTGTACCCTCTCAATTTTCAACCTAGTGGATTTGTTGCGGATCAGCGTGCCCCGTGGATTACCCCCCTCTCTCACATAGAGGAGGATTTTTCCACGTAAAATTCACGTCTCTCTGCAGTTGCTTGATTATCGTGCCTCGATTATTATACTTAGTTCCCGAGTGGGGAACATTCCGCTTCCGAACATCCTTTGCAGGTCAGGTTAAGGGAACCTTCATTTCCCTACAAGCCCCTCCCCCTCCTCGAGGGAGAACAGCGGCAATGGCTCACGTGAGAAGGGGAAAACGAGGAAGGACCATCTTGACGGCTTCACGACGCCACGGTTGGTGTTGGCATTATTGTTGACAGTGATTAATTCAACAATTGATTAGCCATGTGTGAAGCATCTGAATGCGAGACCTGTGCATCTTCCTCGAGTACGATCCTCTCCGATGCAAATTAGCCACATTTGAAGCGAGCGGAACCATTTCCCGGAAGCTCTATCATCATCACCGCAAATAATGGATGCATCCACTGCCTTCAGTTCTATCAGAACATAAGAACCATCTCGTGCAAGCTTTTCTTCTTCCATGGAGCATTTACCTGGAGTAGACTATGAAAGGGGCTAATGGTAAAGTTTATAAATGTGACGCTTTAAGGGGCAAAATTGTCAATATCTAATGTTTTTCACCGAAGGTGATGGAGAAAATGGATGGAAGTTAATACAATGTTCAATGTTCGCAGTATAATTCATGATTATGGAGGATTCATCGTGTGATCCCTAAAAGAAATAATTAAATTCAAGTCAAACATTAAGTGTCTTAGATTAAATTTGCTTTAAAAAAAGTAAAGATAAATCAGTCGACCATTGACCGAGTAGTCAATAGTTTGTTGGCCACTCCCACCGACTCCGCTAGTCGGACCGGTTAGTAGCGTTAGTGGTCGACCTTTACAACTATGATGTCAGATCCTCGAAGACTTACCATCAAAACGAACTAATAATGTAACAGATACTTAAGATCTATTATCAGACGATCAGATAACACCGAAGGTCTCACAAAGACATGTCATGAGATTAAATGAAATATGCATCAGATCCCTGAACTTTTGGCAAGCTAATCCGAAGTCTTGCCTTGGGTATAACAAAATTGAATCGAAAGAATTGGCATGATAACAGTTAGGGACCATTTGGATAGGAGCAACATTTTGAAAATAGGATTGGATCGGTCGCTTCGACCAGTCCGACTGGTTAACCAGGTCTAGATTGGTATGGTTAACCGACTTTTGATGGTTCGGTTCGAATGTTAAAATTTGAGTCAACCTGCTGATTCAACCTACTATTTTTAACCCGATTTAACAAAGTTCAACCAAAATTGAATCGCATTTAATTTTAAATTTATTTAAAAATAATACTAGTAGTGGGAGTTGAACCCATAACTTTTGGTTATCTATTTCAAACTCCTAACCAACTACTCTAACACAACTTTTTCATATAATGGATTTTAAATATAATTAAACTACTATTCTGTTATAGAGCATCTAGTCCAAATAATAGGTATGATATGCATGACATTTGATGGTCCATATGAAAACATATTTTATGTATAGTATGAAATATATACATTATCTATGTATTTTATCTTTATTTCAAATATATTTAAATTTTTATATATTTTATTTTGTTTCGATTTGATTAGCCAGTTCAACTACCTTTTTCTCACCGATCCGAGTTAGTCCAATTTTAAATAATGATGACATCATCATCCGATTGAATCGATTTGATTACATGGTTCAACCCGTTCTGACCATTTAGGAAAGATTTTCAGTTCAATGTCCGTTTTGATTTCAAAAACATATCACATGACGTTATCCCCCAAATTCGGTTATCCTCTTTATTAAGGGTTTTTCCAAGGTTTTCCCCCCAAAACTCTAATTTCCAACTCATAAGCTCCACCATCTATTTTTATTCTCCATCATGTGAAGCCAACCCGAAAACCATTCTCTTTCTCATTTGATACACTAAATCACCCACTTCTCTTTCATCCATTCTTAAAAAATATTATAATATACCACTTTTCAAACTTCAGTACAATCGCATCACAACAAATCCTCTCAACAGTAAAACCATCTATCCAAATATCAAAAGACAAAAAAAAAGTTATCCAACGGATAACCATTTTAAGAGGGTTATCCACTTCAAAATAACCATCTATCTAAACACATCCTACAACATTAAATGGGCAGGAGTTTGGATAATCTTTATGGGGCGTAAGAACCATTTTTCTTGGTCATACTCCTAAAGTTGCAACGAATCATCTCATATTTATTTAAATTATGTTTTGACATGCCTATAATTGGTACCAATCGTGCTTACGTGGAAACCATGTTGCGTTCCTATCCTCGCATGTTCAAGTCCAATCCAGCGGCTACGCGTTGTGCTGACGTGGCATTTTGTTAGCAATATTCTAGAAATACTGCCCATACAAATAGTAATAATTAATAATGAAATGTAATAATAATCCGAGAGGAGAGGGAGGGCGACGCACCTTCTGGTGGGCGTCCACCGGAAACGTACCTAACGGTGTACTGTGACGGGCTATTTCTAGAAACCCCCTGCACTTCTGAGGGTCTATACGATAAAATACCCCTCTCTGCTCCCCACGAGTCGCGGCGGCCTTCTTAGCCTATTGGTCCTTTTTCTTACAGCGTCCACTGCTTGCGTGTAATCCAAATCCATTTCACCTTTTTATCTAATTATCCACAACCAACCACTTCAAATTTCCATGTATAAATACAACCCCTCACCTCCATCCCACAACTCCCATTCTCAATTCCATCCAAACTGTTGATAGAGATCATCGTCGTCGACTTAAAGCTATAGCAAAGATGTTGTCTTTGTTGCACAAATCCGTAGCTCACCCTCCGCCGGAGCTCCACAGCCCCGACTCCCTGATCAGCACGAGGAGACCCCGGATCCCCGAGGATATCCTCCAATCCTTCCATGCAAACCACCCCGACAACTGCTGCTCCATGGCCTTCAACGGCCGCGCTGCCCTCGCATGTGTCTCCGCCGCCCGTGACATCTCCTCCCGCCGCAGGTACCACTAATCAGAACCCCAACTCTGCATTTGTGTAGTATGTGTATAAACAGAATAGATGATGTAATTATGATATGACTACGGGAATGCAATTAAAATCATTGTACCTTGTCATTGATTGTTTTGTGATTTGTGGGTCGATTCAAATCGAATGGACAGGTTGTTCTGTAGCTTTGATGACATACACTGCACGTTCTTGGGAAGCCTGCACAATCTCAGCTCCCTGATCAAGCAGTATGGTATGTGCTCGAGATCCAATGAAGCGATGTTTGTGATTGAGGCATACCGGACGCTCCGTGATCGCGGGCCGTATCCAGCTGACCAGGTTGTCAAGGACCTCGACGGGAGCTTTGCGTTTGTCGTCTACGATGGCAAGGCCGGCGCGGTCTTCTGTGCCATGGTGAGTTTGTCAGTTTTGATGAACTTATGTGAATGGATCTGAACTGTGAATTCACCTGCAGAGCTCAGACGGAGGAATCCCGTTGTACTGGGGCATTGCTGCCGATGGATCCGTAGCGATATCGAACGAGCTGGAAACGATCAAAGACGGATGCGGCAGATCTTTCGCGCCTTTTCCTGCCGGTAAGTTTACAGAAACTGCAATCTTTTGCTATCCACAACAGAGATCTGAGGTCAGAGATCTGAGTTGTGCGCATCCTTGATTCTTTGCAGGGTGCATGTTCCACAGCGAGGGAGGTCTGAGGAGCTTCGAGCACCCGATGAACAGGATGAAGGCGATGCCGAGGGTGGACAGCGAAGGCATCATGTGTGGCGCCAACTTCAAAGTGGACAGCTACTCGAGGATCAGCAGCATGCCTCGCGTCGGCAGTGCCGCCGACTGGACTTCCTGGGATGAGCTCCCTCGCTGATATCAGGACGACGCAGATGTAAATCTGCTGCTTCTATGCACAATTTAATAACAGACGTTCTGCATCAACCTCAATTTGCTGAATCTGAATGGCCACGTTTTCTGAAGTTCTTCTGAAACGTGATGAGCCAACAAAGTTACGATCTTGGACCATGAAAAAGATTCAAAATGGAAACTTTGACGCAAAAAAAAAACGGTGTTCGCTAAGAGAAGTTTGTGTATTTGATCTGCATTTCAGTAAGTGCAGTTAGTTTTTCTTGTTTGTAGGATTGATGGGCCTTTATTTTGGTTGTGTATCACAAGTAAATAAGCAGTAAAAAGAAGGTTTTAGAAACCAGTGAGGGATCCACATTTGTCTCTACTCCTGAGACAGCAGTCAAAGTCTCCAAATTTTGCAGATATGCTGTGAAACCCTTAAGCACGAATACGCATTAAATTTCCGTTAATCTTAAGGATTTAAGAAAAATGATATCCAATGGAGGAAAGAATCATGAAAACAATATCTGATTATTTGCAGCAAGGTTCCTAATTCTGATCTGAAATCCAAAACTACAGTCAATCAAGCAAATCACAAAATGCAAAGATTTATGCGGAAATCCTTTTCAAGAAAAGAACATGAGTTACATATATATATTACATATGATTAGAAATCCAAAACTACAGTCAATCAAGCAAATCACAAAATGCAAAGATTTATGCGGAAGTCCTTTTCAAGGGCAGAACATGAGTTACATATATATCATATATGATTAGTGGATCATCACCAGCGATTACCAACCAACAAAACAAAACAATTCAACAATATCCATAGTTGATAATCGAAAGACTGACCTGTGCGAATGTGCGGCAAGTGAGACCATGTAGAATCAGATCCAGCCAAGGCGTCTCATAGGTAGTGGATTATGATCTGTCCTAATAATGACATCTTTTACAGAATCCAACCTACTCTAGTCCATACGAATGTGATAAGTATGAGTTGGATGCTCTATTAAAATTTTCTCGACAAGTATTGCAAATCAAAGAAACTTGACATGAAACTGTTGATATATGACGACTGATTCGAGTATATATAATTAGGGATGAGCATTGGGTTGGGTCAGCCCGGTCCAGCCCGAAGCCCAGCCCAAAAAGCCCGGCCCGGCCCAAGCCCAAACAAACATTGGGCCGGGCTTGGGCCTAATTTTAAGGCCCGAAATTTTTTTTGGCCGGGCTCGGGCTTGGCTTGGCCCAGCCCGACCCGGCCCACGGGCTCGACCCGAAGAGGGCCCGAACCCTTCCCATATCCTACACGTATGGAAACTCTCACCAGTCATGTACACTCTGTTCATGTATCCTATCTTCATACAATGTTTAAAATCAATATAGTCAAGTGTGGGACATATGAGTTGATGATCATTGTATTTCATTTCAGAATTAATTTTTCTTAATTAGTCTACGTCTTATATTATGGTGGTTATCCTTGAATTTTTTATTATTTATTTTTTCCAATAGAATATTTTCTATTATTGAACCTTTACCCAATACGAGCATTATGCCCATTTTTTTAACATGTAGTGCCCGGTGCACCTGTTGTTGTTAACTGTGTAAACTTGGTTCACTCTTTCAATTTCTGTAACGAGAGACGTTTATGGTATATAACATTGAGTGGACTTGTATAAAATGAGAAATCATCTCCGGTAAAATTGAGTTTTAGTTGTTTCACAAGTATTATGGCATATGTTTTAAACAATTTTAGCTCGCCTAACTTGAATTGAGATTGACTTTAAACACAAACTCAAAGTTAATAATATATAATGGGTTAAGATGGGCCGGCCCGGCCCAAGCCCGGCCCATAGGAATTGGACCGGGCCTGGGCTTGGGCCGAACCAAAAAAAATTTTGCGGGCCTAGGCCTGGCCCAAGGCCCGAAGTTTTTAAGTAGGCTTGGCCTGGGCTCTTCGAGGCCCGGCCCAGCCCGGCCTATGCTCATCCCTATATATAATAAACAGGGCACTTGACAAGGAAAATTAAGACAAAAGACAATGAATGATACATATATTGATGTTTCCATTGCCATCATCCGACTACGCTAATTTATATCATTAAAGAGTTAAAACATGGTACAGTTTAAATATTTAGGATAGAAACGGTGTAACTCGCAAAAAAATAATACACCAAAAATGGTCTTCAACGGAAACTGTAAATAGTAACCTATATCAATAATCTAAAGCTTAATGGGTCAGGGACTGGATTGATAACTCCCCTGATCAGCTCCAGCTATTTCTCCAAAGGAATGTTAATATCCAGTCTGCCGAAACACCGGATCCAGTAGTCAATATAAGTGGAAATGAATCGTGCAGCATATTGATCAAATCCACAGTGTTACTAATAAAGGATGCAGACTTTCGACTCCAGTACGAAGCATATTTCAGTTAAATAAGACGCTCGCACAGCTTAATGTTGTGTATTTCGAATTACTGAAGAACTTCAGTAAATGTTGAGCTGCCACCCGAACTTGGTAATTTGGAGATGATAATGCTTGCATAGCAACTTGTGGTTTGGCCCAGTTCCAATCTTTCCATGTCAGGGACTTCAACATAACAGTCAGTCACATATGGGCGACGCGGAGAAGAATTAAAAGAAGGCTAATAATGTAGATAAATAAAATGCGGAGGATAATATGTTTGAAGGTGACTTCCGTCATAAGTCCCCCTCCTCCGACTATGTAACTCTTAGTCACGGTCAACCAGTTGCTTTGTTTCTTCAAGCTCCATTTCACCTCCCTGCCATTTTTTCCCCTTCTGGAATATGGCCTCGATCTGTTCGAGGGACTTCCCTTTGGTTTCCGGGACAAAGAAGTGCACAAATACGACAGATACAGCTGAAATCATAGAAAATATGAAAAAGGATCCACCGACATGTATGGCATGGCAGAGAGACAGGAACGTCATGGTTACCAGACCACTGCTGATCCTATTCCCTATGCTTCCAACTGCAGCTGCTTGAGCTCGGAATCTGAGAGGGAAAATTTCCGAATTCAGTACCCAGCAAATGGGACCGATGCCGATGGAGAAGAATGCAACATTACCACAAATCATCAAGATTACAAGCCCGATGCCGAGTTCTTTGTATCCCAATTCATATCGGAGAAGAAACAGAGCAAGACCCAGTCCAAATGAGCACACAGTCATCCCTATTGTGCTGGCATATAGAAGTGGCTTTCTCCCTATTCTGTCAATAAGGTACATAGCTACCAAGATGAAGACGGTCTTTGTGAAACCAACGGCAATCGTCGCAGCAAGAAGAAACGACTTGCTCGCGATCCCAGCATCAGCAATTATAGTTGGGCTGTAATACACGATTGCACCAATACCTGTAATTTGCTGGAAGCATTGGATACCGAATCCCGTGATAAGCATGCGTCTTAACGCAGGCGATGGACTAAGAAATTCCCTCCAAACTGCCTTCTCTGAACTCCGGCTACGGGCAGAATCCTTTATCTCAGCCAGCCTTTTCTCGACATCAGCTGTATTCTCAGTTATGTTCATCAAAACACATTTTGCTTCTTCAATGTGATTTTTCATTATAAGCCACCTTGGTGACTCCGGAATAACGAACAATGCTAAAATGATGAAAACAGACGGAAGAATTCCAACACCGAGCATTACCCTCCAGCTGAGATATGCAGGAAGATCTGAAAAAACGTAGTTAGAGACATAACCGAGAAGAACTCCGATGTTTATGAAGACTGCGGGAATGGACGTAAGAGTTCCCCTCGAAACAGAAGGTGCGATCTCTGCAATGTATACTGGAGCTATAATGACACCAAAGCCCATACCAACTCCTGCCATAATTCTACCCGTCATTAGCGTCTCAAAGCTAGGCGCCAGAGCCATCATTGCCACTCCGGCTTGGAAAACTAGAAGAGAAAGCCCTATGGTCCATTTCCTGCCAATGGCATCTGAGGTTCTCCCACCTGCTAAGCTTCCAAGGAGAGAGACAATGTTCAAAGATCCTACCAGGATCTCTTCTTGTACTTCAGTGATCTTCAAATCTTCTTGAATAAATAGGATGGCACCACTCATAACACCCACATCTGCATCATAATATTCGAATCAAATTATAACACCTCCAATAACAGCTTATAGTCCTAAAGTACATTAGAATTTATATCACTATTGTGATCATACATTTGCACCAATCTGATCAATAACATCTTTTACTTCATCAGAATTAACTTTTTAAGGTTGTAGCTTGAATTTTTTAAAATGAAAGATTACGAGTGAAATCCACAATATTTTATAAAAAAATACAAAGCAGGTGCACAAGTTTATTTTCCTTTGCTTCCATAGAGTGTGCTGCATATATTGAATTGTGAATGCAGCGATGAACAAAGAAATAATAATTAAGTTACTCTAGAGTTGGTTCACAATGATTGAAAACAGATGGAATGTGAATGTGTAAATTTAGAAGTTCAACAGGGGTTATAGTGTAATTATGAAATACATAGGAGCTAGAATTAATTGCAATTTTCTGCAAGGTCATGGCTATAAAATCACTCACTGCTTTCTATGGTGAATTATAGATACAAATATGGAACAAAGATATAGTAATTAAGTTGCTCTAGGTAATGCCTAGAGTAGGTGCAGAATGATGGAAAACAGATAGGCATGTCGTGTATGAATGAAACTAGCAACTTCAATCCATACAGTAGGGCTTGGAACACCACAATAAGAAAATTGAAGGTAAAATGGTAAGAACAATGAATTTGTGTTATTCCAATTCTTCATTTGGTCAGGGTAAAACTGAAATGGGGGTTTTGCATTACTGTTAAGGATATCCATCAACTTTATGTTTGATTGTGTTTTATACGATAACAGATGAAAAAAAGAGGATAGAGGTGGGTATACCACTGAAATATTTTGGATGACGACTCTGGTTGTCTGGAATTACATATATCAAGATAAAAAATAACTTTGTGATGCCATTTCTTTGTGGTACAATATGTATGTACTCAATCCCACGTTTGGAGCCAAATAGACCTGGCCAAAATGCAGGCTGGTCGAGATTCAAAAACCTGTCCGAAGCCAACATTGTCCGGCCCATGGCTCATTTTGTTCTTTTTCCATTGAATTTTTAATGGTATTTAATAAGTATACATGATTTTATTAATACCATTTATACTTTATATAACTAATATAAGTAGTTTACATGTTACTTTTTTTTGACGCTCAAAAGAGGGGGAGACACTCGTTGGTGTTCGCCCCAGCTAGTTTACATGTTACTTGACATGTAAACTATTAAACTTTATTTAGAACTATTGTCGCATATGAAAAACTTGAAATGTATCATAGTAATACATGTATTATTCAGCTTATATTTATTTTAAATTTTTTGCGGCCCTGGTCGGGCCAGCCCATGCCTCAAATCTCCTAGCCCATGTCCGGCCCATAAGCAGGCCGGGCAGGTGGGCCCCCAGCCCTTGGCCAGGTCTAAGCCACATACCAAAATAGTTAGTGCCTGAATTGATGGAATAAGTACCTTCCACAAGCCAGCAAGTTTTTCTTAGTTTGACTGTGTTGATGAAACCAGGATGTAAACAAACACTCGTATCATAATCACTTCTAATTCCTTACACCATCACAAATTTAAAACTTGCTCCTTCTTTAACCAAGAAACCTAAATTGTAAGAAAATTAGAACAGACTCTTTTCTTTAGATTCGCTCTCAAAAACTTATTTCATTCATCTTTACTCCGTCCAAACAACATAAGAATTAGTAGGCCTTCTTTCTGCAATATAACTTCTGCTTTATGGTGTGTTGTGATTAGGAGTTGGGTACCCTGTTTACTTGCCGATTCAGCAGATCATTTGCCTGCTTGATTTCCGCAGTGACTAAGCAGCTCTCGTTCAAATAGAGAGATTATAAATAAATTTATAATTTAAGATAAATGACAGAAGGTGGCCAACGATCACAACCGAAGGACAATTGGATTACGAGCACGAACATACTGAGGGAAGATGAGAATTTTTAAATGCATGAAAAATAAAGAAATTAAAGTTATTCCTAGAACTACATAAAAAAGCTATTTATACATGTAAAAAAGTATACGAGGAAATAAACGTACAGAGAAATCGAAGTGGATAAAATTACCAATTTAAATTCTACGAAAAAGGATCCTAATCGAATGTAATTTATTTTCTAGACCGAGTTAACAAAAAAACTAAATTTGATTAATTAGCTAAGTAGGGGCTATTGGTGCAATTATTATTTAAAAACTTCTTAATTAATGCATGAGGCATGAATGAAACCTACAGGAACCTATTGATAATTAAAATAAGTTATGAATATAAAAATAATAAAAGAAAAATGAATGCAATCAAATAAAACAATAGGGGACAAAAGCAATTTACCTAACAAATAAATAAATGGATGTTTCCATACAAAAACAACAAATCCATTTCCCACAATTAAGTAGGGTCGGCTACTATGTTTCCACAGATATACTTGAAAGAAATAAAAATTGTAAAAAAGGGACAATAAAATAAAAAGAATGACAATCAGGTATTGTGCTAGCAGAGAAGGTTTTCCAGAGGAAGTCATAGGATTAGGTAAAAAGCAACCATGGACGCATTGACCATTGGTTAAGAGGTGATGGAAGCATTTGTAAGTTACTAAGTTAGAATGAGGGTCTCAGCATATTTAACAACTTCTTCCTCTTACCTATGGCCCTCCACATACTTATTGCAGTTACAAACATATTTCCCTGTTAAACTCTAAGCAAGCTAAAATGGTGGTTAGGGAAAACACCTCTCTGACCCAATTTCCTCTATGTGAGGGCTATCGATTTTAAAGAGATATGGATGGCATCATAGCCGCGCAGCATGCAATAAATAGAAGATCCATGTTTTTTCTTTAAAAGGTGATAACATAAAAAGGATAAGGAAACATTGAATTAGAGATTTCTCTGGACGTCGCTACAGAAGCAGGGTTCTGATCCAACATATATCCTAGATGAAATGCTGCTCACATGCTCTCTTTCTCTACCTTAGAACGGGAGGCTTGAAGGTGGTTGGGTTCAATATAGGTGAGGTGGGATTATAGCTTGTCGCTTGGCATATCTTGGCACCTATGCTCCTCATTTAAGCGGGAGATGCCTTCAAAATTTGAGTATTTGGAGTCTTTAAAGCAGGTTAAATGGAAGGGGTTCACTATTGAAGGGATAGGTGATGAATGCGACACACTACAACAACAACAAAGCCTTTTTCCACATTAAGTAGGGTCGGCTGCATGAACTATTTGCCTCCATTCAGATCTATATCGGGTCATTCTCGAGCTTAGATCCAAAAAACTAAGATCCCTTCATATACTCTCATTCCAACATTTATTGGGCCTTCCTCGCCCTCTCTTAGCCGGTTCAACATCCCAAAACTCGCATCTCCTAACTGGTGCATCAGCTGACCTCCTTTGCAAATGGTCAAACCACGTTAAGCGGTTTTCTCGCATCTTATCCTCGATCGAAGCTACACCAACTTTCCGTATGATTACATCATTCCGTATCCGATCTTTACATGTGTGTGTGTGCGAGTGTCCACACATCCACCTTAGCATTTTCATTTTTGCTACTGTCATTCTCTGCACGTGTATATGGTTCATAGGCCAACACTCATATCCATATAACATAGCAGGTCTCATGGCTGCTTCGTTAAACTTTCCTTTGATTTTCAAAGGAATTTTCTTGTCACAGAGAACAATAGAGGCTCCTCTCCACTTTAATCAACCTGCATTTATTCTGTTAGTAACATCTCCATTAGTTTCCCCATCATGTTGCAAAATAGATCCCAAGTATCTAAAAGAATCTTTCTTCGGAATGTTATCAGTGAATAACATACACCAATATATCTTATCCTGAATATAAATTATCAACTCGTCCATAATCAAAGTAAAAAGGAATGGACTCAAAGATGATCCTTGATGCCAAGGTTGCAAAAGTCGGTAGCCGGTACTCGGTCGGCCAGGTCACTGACTAAGGATTAATCGGCAATCGGGCGCCTAATCGGATTTAGTCGGACTTTAATTGGCTTTAAACTTTATGATTATTTTAAATATATAACTCATTTTTATACATATATTTACATAGATTTTGTACATTTTTATACTATCATAATAAAATAAAAGAAGTGATTGAATTTAAATAAAATATTAAGCATATTATAATAAGTTTATGTATAAAAAAACAAAACATAAAAAAATATGGAATCTCCAAGCAAAAATTGATTGACTAATGTGCCTAATCGGAATTAGTCAGTACTCGGTCGATCACCCCACTGACTAGACTAGTCGGGCCTATTAGTCGGGCCAGTCGGGCGACTTTTACAACACTGCTTGATGCAGACCAATGTTGATGTCAAAATAGTCAGTCTTCCCAAACTGGATCATTACACAAAGATGAAGACATATCATACAAATCCTTTATGAGGTTAATGTATCGGACATGTACTTGTCTCTTCTCCAAAACTCTTCACAATATCTCCCGTGGAACAAAATCATATGCCTTCTCCAGATCAATAAAAATCATATGGAGGTTCTTCCTTTTAGCTCTATGAATCCCCATCGTTCTCCTCAGCAAGTGGGTGGCTTCAATAGTTGAGCGACCTGGCATGAATCTTAATTGATTTTCTTTTACTTCTGAAACTTGTCTCAACCTTCTTTCGATCACAAGTTCTCAAATTTTCAGTGTGACTCATCACCTTGATACATCTATAATTTGAACAATTTTGAATGTCTTCTTTGTTCTAATAAAGAGGCACCATGATGCTTCTCCTCCAATTTTCATGCATTTTTCTTTCTTCGCCAAATGACATGGAATAAATTTGTAAGCCAAGTTAAACTACGCTCGCCTAAAACTCTCCATACTTCTATAGGAATGTCATCAGGTCCTACACCTTTCCCAAGTCTCATAACCTTCAAAACCTCATCTACTTCCTTCCTTTGTATTCGTCTATAACTTGCACGATTCAAGTAACTTTCACTACTAGCTAAATCTACCAAAGTAATGTTTCTATTTCATTCTCAGATGAAAAGCTTATGAAAGTACTGCTTCTATCTAGTCTATATATCCTTTTGAGTGACAAGCACATGACCTTCATCATCCTTAATGCATATCACTTGAGAAAGATCTTTGGTCTTTCGATCTCTCGCATTGGCCAACCTGAATATATCCTTGTGGCCCTCCTTAGAGTCGAGATTTTTGTACAAAGCTTCATAAGCTTTTGACTTAGCTTCGCTTACAGCCTTATTTGTTTCCTTTCGTTATTTTGTAGTTTGTAACAGTTTCCTTTGTTCTATCTGTAGACATAACTTTAAAGCATGCTTTTTTAATTTTGAGCTTCTCTTGCACCCCTCCACTCCTCAGGCATCCTTTTTGGCATGGAGCTCATCCCTTTGACTGGCCTAACATCTCTTTGTCTACTCTTCGGATACAAGATGCTACCGCCTTCCACATCTTGTTTGCACTTCCGTTACAATCCCAAGATATGTCTTCAAAAATCTTTTCCCTGAAGCTTGATTGCTTCAATTAGAGATTCCACTATCTAATTCTAGTGATTTTGGAAACCCTCCTTTTCTTTACCAATCTTTTTATTTGCACATCCATGGCTAACAAGCGATGTTGGTTGTTAAACTCTCTCATGAGATTACTTTGCAGTCTTGACAACACAATCGATCTCTTCTCTTCAATGCAAAGTAATCTACCCGTGTTCTAGTCAGGACACTCTTAGACACTCTTATAAGTAATTAAATGCTCCCCCCTCTTCTTGAAGAGAGTGTTTGCTATGAAAAAATCATAAACCGTTACAATATCCAGAATGACTTGTCCCTCTTCATTTCTATCCCCGAAGCCATAACCTCCATGAACAATAGCATACCCTGAAGCATCCTTTCCCACATGTCCATTAAGATCTCCACCTAGGCAAATCGTCTTTCTTTGTGGGATTCATTGCATAATCTTATCCGAATCCTCCAAAAAAGCTTGTTTAATCCATTCATCTAAATCGATTTGCGGTGCATAAACTGAGATGATATTCAGAATTTCTTCTTCGTGCACCAATTTTAACAAAATAATCCGATCCTCGAATCTTTGCATCTCAACCACACAAGCATTCAATACTTATGAACAACCACTCCAACACCATTTATGCCCTTATCTTTACCCGAATACCAAAGTTTAAAGCATGTCTTCTCGATCTCCTTTTCTTTCTCTCCAACCCATTTTATCTCTTGGAGACATAGTACATGAATCTTCCTTCCTCCCATCGTATCTACTATCTCCATCGATTTGTCAGTCAAAGTTCCAATATTCCAACTACATATCCGCAACTTCCTTTGCAACCGGGTGCCGATCATCCAATACACGGACGATACCTTATTCCTCATTGAGTGTTGGCAGTTACTCAAGGGAGGGGGTGCGGGTGTCGATCATCATTTGCAACCCTAAACCCTATATGGATATGAGTGTTGGCGGTTACTCGAGGGAGGGGGTGCGGGTGTCGATCATCCAATACGCGGACGATACCTTATTCCTCATTGAAGGGGGTGTTGAGGAGGCCAAGGGCATGGCTACGGCTTTAGAGATTTTCGCTGAGTTGTCTGGTCTGTTTAAGAACGACAACAAGTCCGTGTTCGTCCCTTTCGGGCATGCGGAGCATATTGCAGATGGGTTGGCGGTGGTCTTGGATTCTGGCCGCGCTTCCTTGCCTATTGATTACTTGGGCATGCCTTTGGCTCTGGGGAGAACAGGGATTGGTTGAGGGTGGTGGAGAAGGTTGAGATGAGGTTGGCTGGGTGGAAGGCCGTCGTACTTTCGAGGGGGGGTAGATTGGTCCTGCTGAAGGCCGTCCTTTCTTCCATCCCCATATATTTTCTTTCCAACCGCAAGATGCCTAAGGGGATTCGTGCGAGACTGGAGAAGCGGATGCGCACTTTTCTGTGAGGAAGCCATATGACTGGACGTGGAGGGATCCATCTGGTGGGGTGGGATGATATCACGCACAGAAAGAACCATGGGGGTCTGGGGGTGAAATCGCTCGAGCAGATGAATGAGGCGCTTTTGCTTAAGTGGGCTAGCAGGATTTGGGGTCGGGGGATGATCTCGTTTGCACGGTGGTTCGTAAGATCTATGACGTGAGGGGGGCGCCGTCGTCGCATCCCGGCAATCTCGCCGCCATGACCCCCTTCTGGCGGGGCGTGGTGAAGACTTTCGTGAAGAACTTGGCCCTCTTTAGGCCGGTCCTCGAGGGGGAGGCCTTCTCTTTTTGGGCGGATGATTGGTCGGGGCGGGGGCTCTTTGCACTCGTTTCCCCGTTTGTATGCCCTGGCGGAGGAGAAGCTTTGCTCGGTGGCGGAGTGCTGGGCAGATGGGATCTGGTGCCCAACCTTCTCCGCTAACCTCTCCGACCAGAGATTTGATGAATTCTTGGCCTTGCTTGACGCCGTGAGGGAGGTGGGAGCTCCTCGCGGGGGAAGGGATCATTGGTGCTGGAAGGAGGGGCCGTTCTCGGTTAAAGGAGCTTATGGGGCCATCTCCAGGCCGCCGCTGGCTAACTCGAAGCTGCTGATCAGGGACTGTGCAACTATTTGGTCTCTCAGGCTTCCTGAGAGAATTTGGTTCTTCCTTTGGTTACTCAGGAGGAAGAGATTGATGACGCGTGATCGGTGCGCCAGACTCCTTGGCGTTATTTCGGACAGGTGCTTAATTTGTAATGATGCGATTGAATCTGTGGAGCATCTCTTTTTCTCTTGCCCCTTGGTCTCTCGGATATGGCAGGAGGCTGTTGTAGCGTGGTGCCGCATCGACGACTTTCAGGCCTTCTGGAATTCGATCGACGCAAGTGTGTCTAGACCAAGGAGGGAGCGCCTTTATCCCATGGCTATCCTCTGGGCGGTCTGGCGTGGAAGGAATGACTTACTGTTCTCGGGGCAAAGATTTTATAAGGAGAACGTAGGGGTGTTTGCACAGCGCATGGTAGAAGATTGGGTGTTATAATGATCCTGTGAGGTTGGTGCGTGTTGTGTTTTTCTTCCTTGTTTTTACTTTTGTCATTTTGGAATAAATTTTGATGGGGCGGACACCTCCGAGTGTTTCCCCCTACCTTTCAACAACAACAACAACAACAACAACAAAGCCTTTTCCCACAATTAAGTAGGGTCGGCTTCCCCCTACCTTTCAGACTTCAAAAAAAAACTTCCTTTGCAACCTCTTTTGGACTAACTTCTTTACTCACATGCGTCCATCGTGTGAGAATCCCTGTAAAATTTGGATTGCATCCGGGCGATGAAGCAATGGAACTAGCTTATTAACTCGCATGTGTTCCTCGTGCGAGAACCCTTGCAAATTTTGAACTACATCCAGGCAGCGATGTAGGAGCCCTTGCCAACTTCTCATTGCATTGGGCGATGCAACACATCGCTAGTAGGGAACGCCTCAACGAAATCTAAATGTTTGCCTAAATCCATGCTAAAAAGATCCGAACTGTTTTGAGACAAAATCCTAAATATTGTTAGGAATGTGTCTCTCTTGTGTTGGTTGTCAACTACCTAATATGTAACCCTCCTCAATTTACTCGGGCTTGGAACCGGCCATAGCTGCATTTTCACAGACACACTACGCTAAAACTTATTCTTTATCCATAGTGAATGTGCCAAAGTGGCTCGAATTTAGGTTTTACTTGGCATTTTTGAGGTGGCATTCGATCACGCATTCTATTATTGTTTCGTTTAACTTGGGACTCGAGATTAAATGTGGAGTCTAGATGCATAAATACATTGGCATGGCCTTTGGTGCCTTTGGGGCTTCCGTTTGATGGCAAAGAGGGTGGAGGGGTACATCCAAAGTTGGGCATCCAAAGTCCTCACTCAAGGGTATCCCCTTTGTAGAAGTTCTCAAAATACCTGCAAAACCACACAAATTAGAATGTGGAACTAGTGCTCAAGACCCATCACATATAATTGAAAAGCATATCCATAAACATGTAAGAAGCTACCACAAGAATTTACAGTGAAAATCCAACCAATAAAAACAACTACTTGATTCTTCCAAATTTCGGATTTCACAATCAATGTTACTAATCAACTCCACTAACAGATTGCTTAACCATGGGTAATCCAACTATTGTATGATTCTTCCTGTGGATGAAAGATTCCCGCCAAGGATGCAAAAGTCGGTAGCCAGTATTCAGTCAGTTGTGTCACTAACTAAGAATTAATAGACAGCTGGGCAACTAATCAGATTTAGTCGAACCTTAGACTATTTTGGTGTTTTTAATTATTTTAAATATAGAAATGTGGATGAAAGATTCCCGCCAAGGATGCAAAAGTCGGTAGCCGGTATTCAGTCAGTTGTGTCACTAACTAAGAATTAATAGACAGCTGGGCAACTAATCAGATTTAGTCGAACCTTAGACTATTTTGGTGTTTTTAATTATTTTAAATATAGAAATATTTTTTTATACATATAGTCTTATATTTTTACATAGATTTGGACAGTTTCAATATTATCACGATGAAAATTAAAGAAGCAGTTGAATTCAAATCAAATATCAAACCTCTTAGATATAGCTTACTTTTAAAAAATCTTAAAAAAACAACCATAAATAATTGTAGAAACAAGTCGGTAGGCTGAATAGTCGGCCAACTAGTCAGGTAAACTAATAAAAATCGGTCTGACCAACCAATTAGTCTAGTGGAATCAGTTGCTCCTCAACTCGACTAATCGAGCGAACTAATTGACCTAGTCGGTTGACTTTTGCAAGCTTTGTTCGTGTCAACCCAAGCGCACAAGTACAATTTAAAGATAAAACAATTACAACTACCATAAACCTCAAGGAATGTTAGAATAAAATGAGTGTGAATGATCTTCTAAGTAAAGGGAAGGCAAAACAAATATTGACAAGAATGCGTAGAGCTTCAAGAATGTGCAAAAGTATAGAAGATCTTGAATGGTTCTTACGATTTCTCTTAGAGATAGGAATGATGTATATGTTTTTGATATTACGAGGCATCAAGGAACATTTATTTATAGCCTTAGAATCAAGGTTCAATGTGGTGAATAAGGAAATGAGCAAAGTTTGGAAATCTCCAAAAAAAAGGCATGCATAGCCATTGGTAACCAATCACTCAAGTGAGTATGTGTTAATCACTTGAAATCATAATTTCAAAAGTCGGTATTCAATAATTAGTTGGAAGGATCACTAATCGAATAATAAACAACTTTCGAGTGACTAATCGAAAATATCTAGTTATATACTTTTAAATTAATTTATAAATATATATAATGCCTAGACATTGTGCATTTACATTTAATTTACATAAAAACCTTTAAAAAACTAATTAGTTTCTGTTAGAAAACTTGAATGTGGAAGCGTATCAGGAAAATAGAAAAAATAAACATTGAGGAACACGGGATTTTTACGTGGAATCTTACTCTCTAAGGAGCGGAATGAAACCACGGGAGAACGCCTCAAAGGATGATGAGTCTATTGACTTTGTCACTAGATATAGGGGGTCTGGGGCTTCTTATATAGCCTCCACAGACCCTCCAAGTTCCATCACTGGTAGATGTAGGACTAAACATGGGACCCTAAGGAGCGGGATCAAACCATGGGAGAACGCCTCAAAGGGATGATGTGTCTATTGACTTTCTCGCTGGATAGAGGAGGTCTGAGGCTTCTTATATAGCCTCCACAGACCCTCCAAATTCCACCACTTATAGATATAGGAATAAACATGGGATGTGGTAGATGGATCCTGGAGACATCCATTTACACATCTTACATATGACGCATATACTCCAACACTCCCCCTCAAGTTGTAGCATGCAATGCTCAGCTTTGACAAAAAGAAAGAAATCTCAACTCACAATACAAGACACTACAGACAATATCAACTCAACGCGCACTATTGTCGACTGTTGTCGAGGACGTTGCTTCTCATGGCGTGCAGGTGAGGAGGAACAAACGGGCTGGAGTGTGAGTCAAACTGAATCTCCTCGTCGGAGAGCATGTGCTCTGTACTGCGCATGTCAGAGTCACTGAAACTAAAAATGAGTCTCCACTTGGAGATCTCTGGCCTGCCACAACATGTAAACAACTGCTCCATCTCTGAAAGGGTCGATCTGAAAAAGCCGTGGAAACATCCTCATCGAAGTCCACGGTCGTTGGAGAATGGAGTTTGAAAAAGTCTCCTCGTCGTAGAACTAGGTCTCTCTCATGCTGGCTCAAAGAATGGGATCTCTACTCTGGAGTCCCTATGAAACCACATGAAAACTCTGACCAAAATAAAAGATGGGGACCACTTAAAAAGTGATGGCAAACATGTGCTCATCAAACGAAGAGTTGGAAAACAATCGTCGAGTCTGAAAATGCAACTGTAGATTCTGGACAAATCTGGCTGGCCTGGAGTCTGAAGAATCTAAAAATGTAGCATGTAGAACTCTACACAATACTCCCCCTTTCTCCCAGACTGGTCGGAAAATAATGACGTCGATCAAGTTGGGAGAAGACATGAAAGAGGGAAAATAAAACATCACATAAGCCGATAATCATTTTTTCTCGGCTTTAAAAATTAAATCATCTTGTATGGATTTTTGTACGATCCCCCTTTTTTACAGTTATTTCTTCTTCCTCCCTTTTTTAAAAGCAGAATCCTTTTTTAAGCATATGATTTTTTTGTACGCAGCTTTTTCAAAGGAATTTCATGACCCAAATAGTGGGCTCAAATACAACTTAACCCCCTTTTTTTCTTTTGGGCCCTTCTCTCTCACCTTCATTTTGAATATTGGGTCCATTTTCCCAAAAAATATCCCACCCACAACCGAACTGCAACAGGAGGCCCTCCTTTGGGGTCTATTTAAGGTTCCCACTTGGGAACCCTCTCTCGAAAGGTCATAAGCCCCACGATGGGGCTTTGAAGCAGCGCTGCCTGGGAGCGGCGATGGGAGACCGCCGCCTGCAGGGGATGCTGAGGACTCGCTCGGAGCTGTTAGGCATCGCGAGCCTGGAGGAGATGCATCGCGAGGGCGAACATTGGGGAGGCTTCTATTTAATCACCACCGAGGAGATAAGGGCCCCACACTGCCTGGAGTACGAGCGACTCCGTCATGGAGTCGAGATGCGTTGATCGAAGGATATGCGGCGAGGGAGGAGCGCCACATGGAAGAAGGATGTACGACAGAGAATGTCGCACCACTGCTGGAGCGCGTGAGCCTGATCATGAAGGAGGATATGCGCCACCTGTGCGAGTTGAAGAGGGAACCTCCACCTGCTGTAATGTTGTTGTTGTTGGGAAAATAGAAAGAGAGTTATTTATTCCTTGAGCCCTAGGCTCTCTTATATAGGAGAAGCCTATGGCCAATTACATAAAGTGGACAGAAGAAAAGGAAAATATATAAACGATACATAGATATGAAATATATCTCTACACTCCCCTTCAAGATGAAGCATAGATGTCTATCATGCTCAGCTTGGATAAACACTTCTGGAAGGGTCCTCTAAGTAGGGATTTAGTGAAAAAGGTTATTGTCTGGCCCCCTGAGCTGACATGAGATGTAGAAATGAATCCCTTCTGGATCATGTCACATATATAATGGCAATCAACCTCAATGTGCTTCGTCCTCTCATGAAAAGCAGGATTATTAGCAATGAATAAGGCAACCTGGTTGTCACATTCCAGCGACATGGGAAGTACATCTACATGTAGATCTGTGAGGACTGCTCGAACCCACATCATTTCTGTACATGCTTATGCTATATCTCTATACTCAGATTCGGCACTAGATCTAGCAACAACAGTTTGCTTCTTACTTTTCCATCAGACAAGTGAATCTCCAACAAATATAGCAAACCTTGATGTAGACTTTCTATCCTTGGGGCACCCTGCATAGTATGCATCTGCACATGTTGAAATAGTAGAATCACCCTTTTTAAATAGCAGTCCCACACCTGGAGATGATCTAAGATACCTTAGTATCATCTGTACAGCATCCATATGAACTTGATGAGGTTGTTCCATGAATTGTCTCACACGACTGACTGCAAATGAAATATCGGGTCTAGTAATGGTAACATAAAGAAGCTTTCCAACCAACTCTTTGTATCTTCTCATGACAACCTCATTAGTATCATCATCACAAAGCTTAATGCTTGGATCTATGGGAGTAGTCGCAAGTCGACATCCAAGCATTCCTGTGTCACTCAACAAATCAGTGACATGCTTTCTCTGAGTCATCACAAACCCTTGTTGATTTCTGGCAAACTCCAATCCCAGAAAGTATCTCAGAGCTCCAAGATCCTTTGTAACAAATTCACGGCCCATAAATTCTTTCGCCCTCCATGTATATCATCTCCTGTAATAAGTATATCATCAACAACTACCATAATTGTAGTCATACCTCTGGAGGTTCTCCATGTAAAAAGAGAGTGATCAGCATTTGACCTTTGAACCCATGTTTCTCAAACAAGTCTAAGAGCTTCTGGAACCAAGCTCTATGGCTCTCCTTAAGTCCATAGATTGCCTTATGAAGTCTACATATCTAGGAATACTCCCCCTCAACAGCAAACCCTGGTGGTTGTTGCATGTAGACTTCCTCCTGAAGATCACCATACAGAAATGCATTCTTGACATCCAACTGAAACAATGGCCAATCTCGAAAGGTAGAATGTCGAGCAACTGGGGAGAACGTGTCAAGATAATCCACCCCATATGTCTGAGTAAACCCCCGAGCAACCAGCCGAGCCCTGTACCTGTCAATGCTACTATCTGCAATTTGCTTCACCGTAAAAGCGCATTTACAACTTACTACAGATGCTCTAATGGGAGCCGGGCCAAGACTCCAAGTACCTCTCGACTGAAGGGCGGCCATCTCCTCTTCCATAGCTAATCGCCACTGACTGTCCTGCAGAGCCTCCTGATTATTCTGTGGAATGGCCAAAGCTGACAATGCAACTGCAAATTTCCTGAAATCGTCAGTCAAATGATCAAAGGAGACCATGGATGCTATAAGATATGATGCACAACTGCGCTTCTGCTTCCGAATCACAATAGGTAAGTCCAAATCAGCAACCTACATGTCTGTCCCCTGTAAAGAATCCTGCTCAGGTAGATCACCAGACTCATCGTTAGAGATTGTGTATTCAGAATATAGCTCATGTGTGCTAGATGATGAGCGGTGACCATGAGCAGAAGTAGGCCGACGAGTATAGTGATGCGGCAATGGTGGAATTGGGACCGTAGGAGGTGATGGAGGTGACAGTGGTGGTAGTGGTGGTGGTGAAGAAGGTGATGATGGTGGTGATGGCATGTATATTTCATCATCAGAATCTGAGGAAGTCAACCGATCACCTGTAGAAGAAAAGTACATCACAGACTCGAAAAGGTGGCATCAGAGCATAACATATGTACCCTTTTGTGTCCTGGAGTACCCGACAAAGACACACTTGACGACTCTAGGAGAGAGCTTGTCAATCCCTGGGGACAACTGGTGGACTAACGCAACCGAGCCAAACACACGAGGAGTAAGTGAGAATAATTCCTTTTCAGGAAAAGCAAGAGAAAAGGGAATTATCACCCAAGACCGACGAGGGCATGCGATTAATAAGATAGCATGCCGTAAGGACAGCATCACCCTAAAAAGAATGCAGAGCATGACTCTGAATGAGAAGGGTCCTCGTAATATCAAGCAAATAACGATGCTTTCTTTCTGCAACACCATTTTGTTGGAAAGTATAGGCACATGAAGTTTGATGAATGATACCTTGGGATAAAAATACTTGGAAAGGATATGAGTATAGAATTCCAAGGCATTATCAGTTCTCACAAATTTCACAGAGGTCGAAGGCACATTTGTTACTTCAGTTAGAAAATTTTTTATAATATATCCGACTTCACATTTATTCTTTAATAAAAAGACCCAGTACATAGGAGAGAAATCATCCACTGCAACAAGATAAAACATGTGTCCCTGATGATCAGGAACACGACTGGGACCCCAAATATCTATATGAAATAACTCAAAAATGGAGCTACTGCTCCGACTCTGACGATTGGACAGACCGATAATGCTTTCCCGACTGACATGCCTCATATTGAAAGGATAAGTGAGGAGAGACATGAGGCAGAACACGAAAAATTTTCTAGAGTGGGAGATGACCAAAGCGCAGGTGCCACGTGAAGGGTGAATGCAACACATTTTGTAAATGCATGCAACACATTCTGTAAATGCATAGAGGGCGTCAAACTAATCTCTCCTTATCCAGTGATTGGGGAATGAGTCCCGTCTGCAATAACCACATTTCGTCCTGGAGGAACATGTATGTATGTTGTAAGTTGATCCTTGTCTCCACACAAGTGAGGCACTGGAGTCCATAATCCATTTGACAACATCAGATCTACTACTGCTAGTGAGTGCATAAGTACTACTTGAGGTACTGGAGGAGGCTGAAGCAGCCACATCAGAGTGACTCCCGGAGATCGGGGAAGACATAACGGGATTGATAGGAGGTATAATGCCCCTCAATCGTGCTACAAGGTCATCAAATCGTTGATCCAAAGAGGAAGCAGCCAGGAGCTCAATCTGCTCAGCCACTCAAGCAGAGGCAGGAAATCCATGCTTAGAGTAGCATGTATTATCGGTATGTCCAGAATGATGGCAAAAGGTGCAGGGCTGACACAAATGACCTCCTCTGCCACGAGGTCCTCGTCCACGAAACTGAGAAGAGCCTCCTCGACCTCAGGAGGTCACCATCACTAAAGAAGTTTAACTGGCAGTAGAAGATGGAACAGTGATCCGACTGAGCCTGCGAAAGGCTTCCTCTATAGGAGGAATAGTAGAGTCTGCCAAAATCTAGGAATATGTTGCCTCATTCGCAGGATCAAGTGCTACCAGGAATACACCAACCATGGTGGCATTCCTATAAATCTTCTACTGCTCAGGAGTAGATGTGAGAGGCATGAAGCTATAGAGTTTCTCGAACATCCCACGCAAGAATGTATATAGAGAGTGAAGAGGGCATCCATTCTGCTTGATAGTAAAGATATCATGGTGGAGTTGTAAAATCTGTTTCATTCTTTGCCTGTGAATAAGTAGCAGCGAGAATATCCCACATCGCCTTGGTTGTGGGTTGATGTATATCATTGGCGATCTCTATTGCAAATGTGCCTGAAAGCCAAACCTTACCATATGCATCATCCGCCTCCCATGAGGCGTTAATCCCAGTCTCAGTCGACTCTTCCTCATTAAGAATATGTTTCTTAGCCTCAAAAAAAGAATATGTTTCTTACATGTAGACTTCATCATGCTCATGAACTGCATAGCCCACAGTTCATAGTTTGACACATCCATCTTTACTATAGGCGCAGGACCTCTGAAGGCGCATGTGGAGGGAATGTCAACCGTGCTTTCTAACATGACGACTGAAGAAGGCTAAGATTGAAGACTAGACAAGTACTTGTCTACACTGACATAGAGAAATTTGGTTGCATATATAGACTTATGCAATCAATCTCATCAAGAGAGAAGGCTCGACAGCGGTGTTCCCTTTTAAAAGGGAAGGTATGGTGGCATCCCTTGGAGAGAGTAGGTGCAGGCGGCCGAAGAGAGAGGGGATGCGAGGCTCTAGGCGGGCGGCAGTGCACAGATCTCGCGATGCAGGGCCAGGCGGCGGAGTTGATTGGCCCGGGGGGGGGGGGGGTATCGATTGGCGGAAGGGCCCGGCGACGGGCGGAAGAGGCCTGCATGGGCCTGAAGGCGAGCGGAAGTCCTGCGCGAGACGGGCAACGGGGATGCGGAGCGCCGTGGGGGTTGGCGGCGCGCGTGAGAGAGAGGCTTGAGGTGGGGTTTGGGGTTAGGGTTTCGGTACAGGAGCTCCGGTCTAGGACCGCTGCTCTGATACCGTGTTAGGAAAATAGAAAGAGAGTTGTTTATTCCTTGAGCCCTAGACTCTCTTATATAGGGAGAAGCTTATGGACAGAAGAAAAGGAAAATATATAAACGACACATAGATATGAAGTACATCTATACAGTTGCGCCATCGCAAAAAAAAATATTTGTAGAATCTGATGCTGCCTAAATTGGGTTGAATTTGTGCCGCCGCCATCAAATCTTGTATAGGGCTTGCATGTGAGATGCATTTGGTTGGCGACGCGCGATGCTGGAGATTGTGTCGCCCGAACTCAAACTCGTGAATTAGAGTTCCCGTCACCTGGACTCGTTGGAGAAGTGGCGAGCCCCATGGAGTGCACGGGGAGGTGCCTCCGCCTGGAGGTGCGAAGGCGAGGCCTCCGCCTGGGGAAGCTGCCTGGAAGTGCGAGCGGCACCGGAGAAGGGTGACACTGCTTGAGCTTGAGGGCGGCGTTTGGAGAAGCAGACCTATCGCGCCTCCTCGCTCTGGATCCATCGCATCTCGAAAGGAGAATGCCTTGCTGGATGGAGATGGAGATGCAGAATCTGGAGGGTCCTCCCTTGAACTGCAAGCGTCGCCGGGGAATGGTATCTACTACCGAAGGAAGTTGACTCGCGTCGCCTGGAGCTGTAGCTAAGGCTAGGGCTCCGTGTATCTTCAAGAAAAACCCATATTAGGGTTTCCAGGAAGAACTTGATGTTTTTTATGATCTTCTACACATGACAAGATTGCAGAAGAGAATAATACTCTTCATCATAATAATTTCTGAGAACAGTGGAAGAATCAACTCTTGACCAAAACATGAATTAAGGTTTCAAGAAACCCCAAAACTGAAACACGAACTCGACTAATCTTGAAAAAAACTTCAAGAATAAATCTCCAAAATCAACCAAAAACGACCCACTATGATACCATGTTAGAAAACTTGAATGCGAAAGCGTATCAGAGAAATAGAAAAAATAAACATTGAGGAACACGGGGTTTTTACATGGAACCCTACTCCCTAAGGAGCGAGATGAAACCACGAGAGAACGCCTCAAAGAGCTGATGCCTCTAGTGACTTTCTCGTTGTATACAGAGGGTCTAGGATTTCTTATATAGCCTCTACAAACCCTCCAAGTCACACCACTGGTAGATGTGGGACTAAACATGGGATGCGGTAAATGGATCCTGGAGAGATCCATTTACCCATCTTACATATGACGCATATACTCCAACAGTTTCACTAGTTGGCTCAGACCGAATAGTGACAAAAGAAAGTTTAATCTATTCAATCATCCCGTGATATCACATAGTCTGATAGACTATTACAACATTGTTTACATCATCTGATCGAGTAAATGGCCCACCATCAATGTGCCAACCAACATGTTCCCCGAGATGGTGGTCCTTCTATACTCGATAGTAGGGTAGTTGTGGTACCTCAACAGCTCCCTCTTTCTGTCTTTTTCCTCGAGGATCTTCTGCAAAGTCCCCCTGCTCGCCAACTCCTCATCCAGCTCATAGTAGTCCTCTGGCCTATTCATCCTCACCACCCCATCCTAGGCCTCCGATCTCCGCCGCTCTCGAGCCGCACGAGACTCACTCCGAACCCCACCAGCATCCACCGGAGCGTGACCAGCCTCAAGGCTAGCCTGACCGTGGCCGAACCCTCCACCTCAAGCCCTCTCCAGAAAGAGGTGACCATCTCGCAAAAACCATCCTCCATCAACCAACAATGCTCGAATCTGAAATATGATGAGGATCCCCTCTCACTGCAGGTGTCCAAGCAAATAGGTGTATGATCCGACCTCAATCTCGGAAGGGAGGTAACCGTTGATAGGCTGAAATGCCCCAACGTCTCGACAGACAATAGGAAACCATCGAAGCGTGATCGAGAAGAGGAGCTCCTCCAAGTATACTTGCAGTTAGTCGCGTCAACCACCTCCAAAGTCAACTCCCCCACCACCTCAAAGAACAGTGTAACATTAAAGTCACCACCCACCAACCATGCCTCCAAATAGAAATGGCTCTTGATCTCTCCTCAGCTCATCCCACAAGACCTCATTCGTCGACACACCCGTAATGCCATATATCGATGAGAACATAAATCATGAATGTTCCCTCCTGCTATCAAGAATCACGGTGACCGAGTGTGTCAGTATTATCTCATCAACTAGGGTGAAAAGATCGTCATTTCATGCAACTACAATCCCTCTAAAGCTCCCAATGGTAGGCATAGACCTGAACTCCGTGAGATGGGGACTGAACAAGGAGTCCTACCTCACCGACCCCCACGACACAACCTTAGTCTCCCGCAGGCAAGCAACATTCGCCTTCATCCACCTTATCTCCAACCACTTATGCCACCATCATCTCAGAAGCCATCCTTTCCAAGTTCGCTTCTTCCCCACTTAGGATGCCCCGCTTGTCAGACTCATTCTGACCTTGTTGGATGCCTTCTCCTACCTCAAAAACCAAGCTATCTGCTCCCTCAAGACTGCCTGGACATATCCCCAAGGATGAAGCAGGGACCCTCACGGGCAGATCCCTTTGCTCCACCCTTTGGCATAGCTCACTCTGTACAACCTCCCAGCCGCACACACCAGTGTGCAAGCGCTTGCATGAAGCAAATTTTAATTGACGCCCATCTTGCCTTCCACTACGAGCGGATGCTGCCTCCAGATTCTTACCATGTAGGATCATTGTGTTGCATTGTCTTCCCCCTTTCACGTGGTGCTGCTTCTGTGCCATACACATGTGCTTGTGTGCCCCGCTCGCAGAGCGGAGCTCCCCATGTCCATTTCCACCTTGTCGCCCAATTCGTCGCACTGCAATTCCTCCAAAATCTCAGCCAACCCAACCCGTTTTCCTGCAGACCCGACACCGCCAGCGGGAGATCCCGAGCCCCAAGACTGCACCACCACCAGATGGGGTGGTCGCGGAAGCCCCTCCTGCTTCGGATTGTCATTATGCGAAGGGAGGGTCAGATCCCTCTGCTTGAAGGTTGGGTTGTCACCAAGACGAGGAGTTGTCTCCCGAGTGAGGGACACCGGATCCACCAACGGGGAACGGGTCGAAAGATTGGGCGATTCAGATGGAATAAAAGGGCTCTGAAAATGGGTCCCCAAAAAGCCCTAAAAGTTTGAGCCAAGCAGAACCTGGAGGGGACCCGACCCAACGACATTCAGGATGACAGATGGACATGCATTCCTCCCCCACAAAAGTGTTGCCTTAAATGACCTTGGGGTCGAATCGTTGAGTGGGAAAGTGGGGAGGTGCTCGATTCGAAAGGGAGTCGAAACGCCCCACCTAGGGTTTCCCTCGTACGTTGCCTTCCATGCCGCCTCAGCTTCTGGTGACTCTCCATCTTCCGTGACCGTTGCAACACTTCCTTGCCTTTCGTTGGTCATATGGTCACCCACCGCATCGTTCTCATCGCACCGGGCTTCTCCACCCGCAGCAAGCGCCTCCAGCACCTCCAAACGCAGCTCTGCGTATCTCCTCCTGATCCTCATCCCCACACTGGCGGGCATTAGTAGCTTGAGACCTTCGATCAACACCACCACACCCATGCCTTCGCTCAATTTAACTCCCGAGCATAGCAGCTCCCGTACCGCACCAACCTCCGCCAGTGCCGCCTTAATGATCTCAAAGCCTCTGCATTTCAACGGAACACCAATGACTCTGAGCTTATATAACGGCATCAAGGACTTCGAAGCCCCATCAAAGTATTGGGTCCTTAGCTACTGCACCTTCCCCCTGAGCTCCGTCGAGAGCCCCTCCTCCAGCTCTCCTTGAAGGACCATCCTCGCCCCAACAGATGTTAATCCCCGCACGTAAATCGAACCACCCAACAAGCAGATGACGTCGACAAAGCCGAACCCAACTGCGCAAAGACAGAAGGTAATCTTCTCCATGACACGAGCATCCCCTTCCCCAAACAATGAACCTTCCATGGGGCGCTCCATCCAGCCCCCCTTCACCTTTACCTTCAGGCTAGCCGTCAAAACCCTATTTTCATGGCTTAGTGAAGATGCCGGAGCCGCAGATCGGGATGCACCCCCTGAATGAGCCGTCGCGGGCCACATCTTTCGCTCCCGGCACTCCCTCCGACGATTTCACGGTAAGCCACACCCGAAATAGAGCTAATGATTGGCCTGACATTTCCAGGAGATGTGGTCAGCAATGCCACATCTGTAGCACCAAGGAGCCTTCATCTGCTTGGTCTGGCCTTGCCGGATATTCTGCTTCACCGCACTCCACGGCCCCTCCCCGGCAAGGTCCTCCATGGTTACATCCTCAAACCTCACCTCTTCTGCATGGGTCGCCTTCAGTTCTCCCAATTTTGGGAGGTCCTCTTTCTCTCCCATCGCTTCCCTCTCTGCTACCATCTCTCTGCTTGCTCCCCTCTCGCTCGTTCCCCTCTTTCTCCGCTATCTCCCACCCATTATTGGAATATGACTTTGTTAAAATGGATGATATGGTTGTTGGAGGCTAGGACTCATGTCAAAAAAGATGGCCATATTGGATGGACCCTCAAAAAACCTACCCAACACGCGATCTAAAGATGAGAATACTTTTTGGGACTTCGTGGGCAGCAACCGGCGTGGTTCTGTGGATAGGAGGACCAAGGTGTTAGCTCAATTATGTGCTATTTGGCTTCTCCGAAGAATGGAGTGATTTTAAAAAATGAGAGACTTTAGTTGAGAATGTGGTTGAGCATGTAAGGTCCCTTTGTTGTCTTTGTAAATCATCTTTTGCTCTGAAATATACATCTTTTGGATGGTCAACCAAAGGATTTCAAAGAAATTGTTTTCTGATTCGATTTAAGCAGTGGCGACCTAGATAATGATAGCAGGTGGATGTATACTTTCATTTCTCGCTTCTCCAACCAACAATTTGATGACTCTCGGACCTTCAAGGTTCGCTTGAGTGTTCTAAGCTAAGTGGTGCGGATCTAAATGCACACAAAGTCTGTTATCAAAGATTCAAATTAATATCCGAGCAGATTCGGACATCCAAACCGTACGAAAACGGATAAGGTAGCAGATCGAATGGCCGACATTTGGTCAGGAGTTACCAAAAATTGGTGGATCGCAATAAGATGGTTCATCATTGGCGTTACCGTAGCCGAGAAGAACGGAATTGAGAGAGGCGAAGACGGCGCACACGAACACGTACTTCCTCGCGTCCTTCACGCGCCGCCGGAGCGTCAGCAGGCGTTGGCGTTGGGATTCGACTCCGCCCGACTCCATCGGAGGGTGCTGATGCCTCCCTTGCGGCGGCTGGGGACTGTGCGATGCTGCCGAGATCGCCGCCGCCGGCAGATCGGAACCCCTGTGGTGAGGGGTATCTCTTGTTCGTGGTCTGCCGTTTGCGGGGGGTGGGTGGGGTGGGGGTTGTGTGGCGTGTGCGAGGGAGGGAGTTATATAGATTAGGGGAAGTGGTAGACGGTACTGGTGGCTCACTAGATCGCTCTGGGATGAGCATGACAGGGCGGGCCAACTCAGCTTAACACAGTCCGTTTGCCACGGACCAATAAAATCCGACCCGAGCTCAGTCCAAAATCAATGGACCGAGCTTGGGCTGGACCAGACCAAACTACTTACCGATCTAACAACAACACCCGAGAATTATATAAAGTTTCTCGTGCAATATTTATGCTATCGACCCATACTCTTTTAGTACTTTATTGGAAAGGATCGAGCTCCACTGTTTACATATAATTTCTTAATAAGGGTCTTAGAGAAATTTTATACCTTATACTTTTAATGTATTGCAGGAAAGGCCTCAGATCATCGAAACCAACCGGGATTTCTAACATGCTTTTTCTTCTCTCTCCTACGAATAAGGAGAATAAGGGTCTATTCTTTGTTCGGCTGGAGGATAGGAATAAGGAGAATAAGGCGAAATAAAGGTAGGTAAGGTGGGATAAAGATAGGAATAAGAGTAAAATAAGATGAAATGATGGGGAATAGTCGTACCACGGAGAACCGTGTTGGGAGGAAAATGGCCTCTTATTCTCCTCTATTTCAGATCCTTATGCTTGTACCGAATAGGTCCTTAGAGTTATTGTAGGGAATCAAGCTACAACTAGCTGCCACAACAACCCAGCTCTCCATGTAGGGGCGGAACCAGAAATTTTATCAAGGGGGGCCAACTAAACAAAATAAAAGATAGAGAGAGATAAAGTGAGTAAAGCTAATTTTTTTAACAAAATATGCAAGCATGTGATTCAAACCATGGTTTGTTAGTTGGGAAAAACAACATTTTGCCAGCGAGACAAATATCATTTAGTGATACTACTTGACATTATTCGCTCTATATTTAACATTTAAGCAGGGGCCATATCAAAATTTAATAGTATTATATAAGAGAAATGTAATAATTAAGGAGGAGCCATAGCCCCCTAAGCTATATGCTAGTTCCGCCCCTGTCTCCATGTGTCTCGCTTCATCTTCTCAGAAGCTTTCCCATATGGAGTACTGATTAAGTACATACCGGGTTAGGGAGAGGAGCAATGTTCAAGCGAGTGAGTGTCAAGCCTATCTGAATCAGTACCGAAGAAAAATGAGTTTTAATGATCGGAGAAAAGACGACATTTCACACGTGTCAAAATGCAGTTTCGGCGGTCTATTTGACAAAATATAGCTTGTTTATATTGATCAAGCTCTCTGGATTGGATGAGAAACAAAATACCAATAAGAATTTCTAAGAGGAAATTAATATTATATATTTTTTGCCATACATTATTTATCATTTTTTTACATTCATATTATAGTGGGCTCACGGGTCAGGTCGGGCTAAGGACAACCTCGACGCGGTCCCGGCCTAAAAAATCCCATGGGTTTCAGTTTTGAACTTGGGTTGGAGAAGGTCGGTAGAGTGGGGTTTCAGATTGAATGAACCGACCTGGTCCAATGATCATCCCTAGATGCGATGTTGCAAACTGTGACTATCTCAACCATTCAAATGATCGATGTTGAGATTGTTTGGGGAAAAACTAGACATTGTTGGACTCTTCAATTATTACAAAATGATCTCGACCTTCCAAATACACAGTGAGGTTTTTTCTCCTCCTCGTGTTCAAGGTAGTCAGATAAGGACAACAATTACAATGAAATCTGTATTTGTTTATTAAAGTTCTTCTATGTACAATTTCGAATATCACTGTAGTGCTTGATGTGCAAACATCTATAAACTCGAAGGTTATTTCTTCTTATAATTTTTAACAATGAATAGGTATACTGTGGTCGAGTGCAATTATATGTCCGACAAAATTTGAAATAATTTCTTCTAAAGAAATGTGCACAAATTATATGAATAACCTAACTTTAATGTTGATATGATCTAATAGTAAATTTTGTATTTATATTCTTTGAATGCCAAATTCTTATATATATATATAGGGGGGGGGCATTTTAATGAGGTGGACTTTTCCTAAAAATTTAAAAAGTTACTTCCAAATTTGTAAATTGTGTAACAATTTTGTAAAATACAAACTGCACGTTGTAAAATGATGATGATCATACTATTTTGTATAATATAGCATCCATATTTTAACTAACACTTTTAGTCCAATATAATAATATTTTCATATATCTTTCTTGATATACATTTTATGTTAACATTTATTATTAAATTTATGAAGTTAGAAACTGTATAATAAATAGAAAAAAATTAAATTGGTGTGACTTTCCATGCATCCAGGAAATGCCCAGCTTGTTAGAAGTTTTCCCTGTATATAATGTTATTTAATCTAACAAATTGAGATAGAAATGAGTTAATTTCAAATCTTCTCGATACACTATGCAACCTAAATATCAGATTTCTTGATTGACTTGGTGGCTGCAGAAGATTGCTAAAAGTAAAAAAATGATGTGATTTCATCTGCTAATTTTTAGTGGTGGAATCATAAAACAAGTACACATAAAGAGGTCATGAAAGTTATTTTAATACCATGAAAATAGACTTACACATGAAACTCAAAAAGTGTGAGAGAAGTTATAAGTAGCAAATAGTACTCTTAACAACTTAAACCTAACCATTTTGGGTGGTTGGTTCCAAGGAAGAGATCCTCTGCTGTATAGGGGGTTGCAGCAGAGGTGTTGTAATCTCCTTTAAATGTTTTTTGTGACTTTAATTCCAAAATCCGACCTTATAGATTGGATCTTAGAGTCTACATATCCTCCAAATTTCGCTTAATTTAGAGATTATTTGCTATTTTATCTTAATGGTTGAATATTCGAATCTTTTTTAATGGAGTTTAAGTTGCTTAGATCTTGACCGAATGTTTGACCATTAAGATAAAATAGCAAATAATGTTGAAATTAAATGAAATTTGAAGGATATGTAGAATATTAATCTAAGATCCAATCTATAAGGTTGGATTTTGGAATTAAAACCACAAAAAATTAATTCCAGGGCTATTTTTCCAATATAGGACTCGATGCCAAAAAGTTGTCTGGGCTATTTTTCCAATAATAATATGGAGACCTAAGACTGAAAATATTATAAATATAATGCAAAGGGCTACTTAATAGTTGCAGCCGTCCTTACAAAGAGATACGAGGAAAAAGTTGCCCGAATCACGCAATCACCTCATCTCTTGGATATAAGTGATGGGTCGGAGTTCCGCACTTGTTATTTTGATATTGACCTCTATGTAAGGTAATGTGGATCCGATACATTACAAGAAAGAGTACATTTGATTAACCTAACAAGTTGGAAGAATCGAAGTTATCTGAAATAGGAGCACTTGAATGCTCCTACGAGCTGGTGAGACTCCTCGCGAGGGGACCAATCTATTATTTGCTCTACTTGTTCTAATGCTTTAGATTTGATTGCTGGTCATTTAATATTATCCTTTTTTATCTATAATTAAATTATCGTTGATAATTGATAACCCACTCTTCTTATTCCAACGAGACTAAATCCCCAACAAGATTTTACAGAACTGGTCGACCAGCAAAAACCCACTGCTTTTACCACATCCTTTCTTCCTCTCTCTCTCTCTCTCTCAAACTCTGATCATTCTCCCTAGCTGATCAGGCGAGGCCGACGAGCTTCTCGCTGAGCTCCCACACCTTCTTGGCCTTGGCGGCGTCGCTGGCCTCCTGCGAGAGCTCGTTCTCGAAGGACGACGAGGCGGAGTTCCAGCTCCAGTACACCCCGGACTTGGCCAGGCTCGGATCGCTCACCACCTGTATTCATTAATCGATGAAGACCAATCATATAGCAGTACTATTAGTCACCGTGACGAGCTAATTAGATGATGTTGTTAAGTACAACAGGCATAATCAATCAATTGATACCTGGGCGAGGCGCTTGCCGGACTCCTCCTCGGTGACGAAACCCCTGGTGATGTACTTCTGGAAGACGGGGAAGAGGATTCTGAACTCGGGGATGTGCTCGCGGAAGAGGCCGGTGGTGGCGATACAGCCGGGGTAGAGCGAGGAGAAGGTGATGCCGGTGTCCTCGTGGTACCTCCGGTGGAACTCCTGCATGGTGAGCATGTTGCATATCTTGCTGTCCTTGTACGCCTTGGCCCCGTTGAACGCTCCCCCGTCGATCATCGGCGACGAGTTCAGGCCGTTGATCCCGCCCGCCAGCCCCCGCATGTCCCCCAACCCCGCCCTCGGCAGCACGTTCCCCGCCAGCGTGTTCGTGTTCCCGGTGATGGAGCCCACGATCACCAGCCGCTTCGAGGGGTAGTCCGACTTCACCATGTCGTCGAGGAGGAGGCGCGACAGGAGGAAGTGCCCCAGGTGGTTTATGCCCACGCTCAGCTCGAACCCGTCGGCGGTGTAGGTTGGCTCCCTGGCGTTGGGGAGGTACACGGCGGCGTTGCACACCAGCACGTCCAGGGGCATCTCGCTCCGCCGGAATTGCTCCACGAACTGCCGCACGCTGTCGAGGGAGGCGAGGTCCAGGTGCATTATGCTGTAGTTCTCCCTGGACATCCCGGCGGCCTTCGCGGCCCTCTCCGTCTTCAGGAAGTCCCTGCACGCCATTATCACGTGCCACTTCCCCGTCTCCGACAGTGCCTTCGCCGTCGCCAGCCCCAGCCCGGAGGATGCGCCGGTGATGATCACGTTGCCCTTCCTCAGCGTCTTCTTCGCCTCGAACCGCCCCACGGACGGAGCCGTGCCCGTCACCACCGCCGCCTCCGCCCTCACTCCTCCTGCAGCCACATTCCTCTGCACGTGCACATCATACATATATAGAGTGCTGTCAGTCGCAGCTTAATTAATAATGGAGTTGATACCGCATCTGCAAGTTAATTAATTACCCTGTTCTTGATGGAGATGTGGTCGGTCTTGATCTGGTCGGAGAGTGATGCCCCGAAGAAAGAAGAGAGGTTGGAACCGGCGCTGGACTTCACCTGTTTCCATCAACCATCCGCAACAAACCGGCAGGTTTAATTACTACCAAACGTAGGTAACAACATTATAAAGAAGAGAGAGCTGCAAATCAAACCGAACCGACCTCCTTGCGGACAGATAGAGCAGAGGGAGCAGCAAGGAAGGATCCCTGAAGAGCCATTGGGAGATTGGAGAGGGAGAGTTGTGCGCTAATTAGAACTGGAAAAATATAAGTTGGACTTGGATGTGGGAGCTGAGATCTTTTCTGTGATATTTGTAGTGGGGGGAGACGAAGGGTATGAGGATGAGATAATGCCACGTAGGAAGGGGTTCTCCAATGGGTGCGTCTCCTTTGCATTCTTTCACGTGGAATCGATTCCATACTCTGCTGTTGGTAATGTTATCTTCAGATCTATTTGCTGCATCTGACAGAGACGCCATCCCATTCGTTGCCCTAACATATATTATTTCTCTAGCATTTTTCTTTTTAACTTGACAGGAGCATGCATTGCATTGCATACCTCGCAATATTTCTATGCTCCTAAAATTGTTACTCAAATACGGGTATAAGAAACGAGTATATCTAATGTCCGGGCAAGGGAGAGGCCAGAAAGTTTACATGCAGGGCCAAACATAAGTACAAGTAAAATAATAGTCAATATTTTTTAATTGACCTTCTCTTTCTCAAAAACATAATTTTGGCATTATGCCTTAATCATGATTTGTATTGTTATAGTGTAAAAACAAACGAAGAAATAATTTTTAAAAACTAAAATAAACAGATATGATTGATTTATAAAATAGATAATTATAAAGTAATAATTCTATATTCAAAGAGGTTAGCACTCAACATATATCATTCATCTTCATATTCAAATCCACTATTATCATATAAATGATAATTATAATATAGCATATAAAAATATTCTAGACAATCAATTTGACAATAGTCCTCATGAGAGGAGGAGAAGTTCTTTTTAAAGAAAAATGATAAATTAAATATCATACATCAGTATATGAGGGTCCTTTACAATGCATGCATTTGAAATAATCCAAAATGAAGATATACAATATATCTTCGAATTTTTATTCATTTTTATAAGTAATCACTATAACAAACTTGACTTATGATAATAAATAACTTAATACATATTGGCTTATCTTCTCTTGCCAAATTTATAACAACAAATATTTTTTTGTTGTTGCATTCATATATTCACAATGAATTGTCGATATATTATAAGAAATGAATCATAACAACAATCATCCGCTGACTTTATAATAGTGGCTACTACAAATATTAACGAAAAAAATCAATGGATAATTGTTGTTATATGAACCAAAAACAAATAGTAACTATTACTATAGCAAAATAGGTCTATAATGACATTTTTAAAATCGGACAAATAAATATTGTCCATTGTAGATATATAATCATGATATAAATCATTGTATAATTATTTTTTATACTTGATATTAGTGACAATATTCATATCTATTGCCTATATCATTAGTGATGGTCTATATAACAATATTTCTTTGTTCCTATTTTTAAAATTTTGAGTAATTGTTAATAGACTTCGAAGCAAAAAATTAGCGTCAATTAACTAAATTTTGTGAAATAGTAACGGATAAGTGTTGTTATATGCATCATCGCTATTGATATAACAATGAATATGGCAATCATTAATAATTTAAAGTAGGATTTTTTATCAGTTGTGCCCCTCTGAGATAATACAATATCAGTTATGCCCCTCCCCCTTTTTGTTGTGCCCCTACCTTCTTGCAAGATTCACAGTCCTACCCTTTTGTAATATTAGTTATGCCCCTACTTTACCTTAACAAAAGGATAAACTGTGAATTTTGCAAGAAGGTAGGGGTGCAACTGATATTCCAAAAAAGGAATGCCATAACTGATATTGCAATATCTCATAGGGGCAAAATTTCAAATATAAGTAACAATTTCTCAATCAACAATATCATCATTGTATATTTAATAATGATTGAAAAGACGTTGGATTTTTAAAAGAACATGATTGTAGACCCATTTTGTTACGGTGTTTATTACTAATCACAAGAGCAAAAATGATTTACAATAAATAATTTTGTTGTTAAAAATTAACTTCAGAAAGTATAATAATAAGTATTAAAATTATCCATTATGTAAGTCGATTTCATTGTAGTGTGTCCATGCGTGTGCGTGTGCGTGTGGATGTACTTGTGTAAGTATTTTCAAGTATCCATACTTGCATATTGCAATAAGTTTGAATTGCAAAAAAGGATAATTTACGATAAATATAAAAAATCAATAAACTCTAATGTACTTAATTCGAGTATATAGGAAATATTTATATTTAGTAAATAAAATCATTACGTTAACGTCTAATTTTTATGAGGAATTTGAGGGATTAGATTTTATGAGGAATTTGAGGGATTAGAGAGATTACAAAAGCTGGATATATACGAAATAATAGTGGAGCCAACATTCATCATTTTCTTAATTTTCACCTATATTTGTATAATTGCAGAAGGGTGTATAAAGCAATATCATAACCTTAGGGGGCCAGGCCCCCTCCCACCCCCTCTCCCTATGTCTATGTATCCGGGATGGATTAATGTGAGATAGAAATACTCTCAAGTGCTCGAAGGTTGGGGCAAGATTTTAAAAATTGAACCAAACCTACCAGTTCATCCAGTTTAAATCAAGAATTGGACGAAAAACGGTCCAACTATCTTATTTTTATTCAGAAAATAAAAACCAGTTAAAATCAGGTTGAACCTCTTAAAGCCTGGTTAAACCAATTACACCAAACCACATGTTCAATCATCTTTTTTTTGATAAAATTTTTTTCTAATAATTTATTAAATTATTTTTTAAAAAAATTATTCATGATCTAGTCTCATTCTAACTCATAATATAGTACCCATTTATCTCTTCTCCCTTCCATATATGCCAATGACCCATTATCTTTTCTCTCATCCTGTCATTCGAGCATTTCCTCTCTTTCCACATTGTGCACGAGATTGGCAAATTAGAGTTCAAATAGTTCTAAAATTGTTAATTTTATATACCACATATATGTATTTATATGAACTTTACTAAATATGACTATTATATTTTTTTGAGTTTTTCTAATAACATTTGTACCCATAACTTTTTAATAATTCCATTTGTACTCCTATATTTTAAAAAATATAATAGTAGCCTCATGTTGGTATAATATAGTACAAGTGTAATAATAAAAAGCCTTTACTATTCATTTTGTAAAAACATAGGGGCACACATGTAATTGTAAAAAAATAGAGGTATAAGTATTATTGAAAAAACTTGGAAGGATGCGAGTATACAAACCCTCTGAAATATGATGTAATATTTTCATATTTATTTGTATGATATACCGGTCAAACTCGGTTCGACCTAGTTGAATCATACTAACGAAACTAACAATACAACAGTTCACTCTTTTTCAGTTTTTATGAACTGCTGACGTCACTACCAGTTCGATCGATCGATCATATTGGTCTGACCATAAATACCAAAGCCGATATATACTTACCCGATTTGATGTTCGGTTAGGCTTTAAAAACCTTAGGTTGGGGAGACGCCTTAGAAGGGATTTTGAGCTTGTAAACATACAAATGAAGTTAATTATGTAAAAAATCATTTCCTTATTTGAATCCAAAAATTTGAGGCTAGATCCTTCATTCTTTTTCATGGTCATATAGTAATAGGTTGTATGTATTTTTCATCTTCATCAGGCAAGAGATCTACCTAATAATGCCATAGTTATGGGCCTATCTCAAACATTGTAATGGATTTAAGTATGTTCCAACAGTTAATTGGTATGCTATCTAGAGATACTAGTATATCATATAAGATCGTAGATGGAAATTGCCCGAGTATGCTGCATACTTCCCAGCTTTGCTAATATACATCTTTGTTTGAGTAACTATCCAAGTATATTGCTTTATCTTAATGGTAAAACCATGCATTAAGGGATAATAATGTTGTCGCTTCTATATATAAACATCTATCCCTGATATATTCAGAACTTGGTTGGTCAATCAGAGTTGTCTTCAACAAAAAAAAACAACAAGTAGAAGGGAACGGTTCTTCTATTGTAGTGCAACAAATACTGTAATCATGGGAGCTGTCCGATGGGGATCGGACGACCTTCATAGGGGTCAGGGATAGTCGACTCTCTACGAGGGACGTCCGATCCTCATTGGACGGCTCCCATGATTACAGTACATGCTGCACTACAACAGAGGATCCTGATTGCAGGTAGAAATACTTCACTACAAGAAAAATGAGCTGTGGCCACGAAATGTGGCTACGGAAACTTGTGGCCACCATAATTCCGAGGCCACTAGTTTCTCGTAGCTAAAATCTGTGGCCAAAGTTTTCATACAAGAGTTGTGACCATGACAAGTTCCGTGATCACTTGTAGTGGCCACGATATATTCGTAGTTAGAGAACTCTCGCGACGAGACTTGTAGCTACGGCTACTGACCACGACGTGTTGTGGCCAGAGCCCAATTCTGTGGCCACAAACCCCACATCCGTGGGCATAGTTCTGTAGCTACAACTTATTTTTCTTGTAGTGCTTGTACCTAAATTTTGATGTGAGATTTTGCATGTAGTTGTTTTATATATGCATAATGAGTTACTCTTGTGCACTGAAGTTTTATATATCATTATGCACTAATAAGCACAGTTGTTACACATAATGAGAGTGAGAGTCACTGAACGAGATATGGGCTTCGGCTATGGATAAAGTATACATATCCTTCACTAGAAGGTGTAGAACATGCAACGGTTGCAACCCATCTCCTATGTGCAAAATTCCACCCCTCTGATCAGAGGAGACATTCGTCGCTGCCCCCTCCAGTTGTGTACCATGCTATTGGAGGGGATGGTACTGGTGAGCGTTTCCTCTTTACCATCGGAGGAGATGGTTGCGCTCGTTCCCTTTTTCTGGTGCAACGGGGATGGTAATGATATTATCCTCCATTAACCATCAGAGGGGATGGTCAAGTTTGTCCTCACTAATTCGAACGAAGGGGACCCTCGCAACTGCCCCATTAAGTTCACAGGTCTGTCCGTGTTGTCTCCATCGTTGAGTAGAAAAATACTCTTAAGGAACGGCCATGACCGTCCCATATGGTTTATTGAACCGTTCCCTCTAAGGCTAATGAAAAGTTGGGGACGATCTTTAAACCATAGGGCATGTTTGGTTAGTAGGATGGGGTGGGGGTAGGGATGGGCATGGGCATGGGCCGGGCTGGGTCGGGCCCTGAAGGGCCCGCAAATCTTCTTGTTGTTCGGCCCAAGCCCATGCTCGTCCCATTTCCTTTGGGCCGGGCTTGGGTCGGGCCGGTCCAAGACTAGACATGTTCTGCAGACCTATACAAACATACCTTGAGCTCCTCGTGATTAATTGCAACGAATTCCTCCTAACAACACTCAATCCTTTACTTCAAGAAATGTGACTATATGGATAATTTCTAGCTTGAAAAAACCCCTAGATTGAATATACCATCCTCCTCACATGTAATATAAGACACAAAATATTAACCAACAAAATGGGGAATAATATTATATTACTTATGAAAAAATATTGTAAAATTGTAAATCAATCTCTTCAATTGTAAAACAATGACGTTCTAGTAACAATACAATGTCAAAATTTTTAAAACCACCACATAATTAAATTTCAGTTGCTATCGGAAAATTAAAAAAAAGATTCTTCAACAATGATATAACTTAGCAACTAAGCTTGGAGCCTTGGAGGACAATACAAATTGGAGTTTTGGGAGTGGGATTTGAGTTTCTCGTGCATGAGGGGTTAGGAGTCTATGGCATCAACCGTGTTTGGCGTGAGGGGAGGGAGCTAGGAGGGGACATATGTCCCTGACTAAGGCCCGTGGGCCACATTTGGGCCGGGTCGTGGGCTCATTCTTGGGCCATACTACGGACCACCACTCGGGCCGATGTCGGGCCGGGCCTTGGGCCGGGTCGGGTTGGGCCATGCCAAGCCCGAGCCCGGCCCCAAAAAAGTTTTGGGATGATTTTTTAGGCCCAGGCCCGGCCCAATGTCCTCTTGGGCTTGGGTTGGGCCGGGCTTTTTGGGTCGGGCTTCGGGCTGGGTCGGGCCGGCCCAGCCCAATGCCGTCCCTAGGTGGGAGGGGGGTATCCACTTGTGAATAGTAGGTGTTTGGATAGTTATGAGGGTTGAGGGAGGGTTGGAATAAGGAATGTGATGTGATATGACCTTGATTTGTGATAGATTTCCATCCCAGGTTTGGAGGGGATACACTAGGGTACACCGGGGTACCCCAGCAACCAAACGGGCCCATAGGGAACTGGTATGACCATCTCCTCTTATACGCTTATTAGAAAAAATAGATAGACTTGTTATTGTGAACATAATGTTATACTTATTGACATCTTAAAAAACAAACACGATAATAAACTACTCTAATCTAACAAGTAAATTATGAAGATTCAAGTCAAATAAAACATCTTAAGAAAAGTTTTCAAGCGTATTTAATGTTCGAACTTTTAAAGAAAACTACATTAATCTAACATAGTCCAACCTACTCAAACATTAATATAAACTAGTTTAATCTACTCTAATCTTCATTACTCGTCTTCTTCTAAGTCTCAACATGATCATAATATTGTCAACTCGAATCACCAGCTTGCTGCTTTTGCATGAACATAGTTAACAGTGTCATTTGTTGGTGCATCTCATGAATTTTGTCATATACATAGGAGCAACCATATTCTCAAACTCCTTCTCTCATTGCAACTTAAGGGATGATGAAGAGCTACTTCCTTCTCCATACCAATTATGAGGTAGCTCTGAGACTACCGTGTTGTACTCATTTAGAATGTACGTGTTCAGTTTCTTGGAGGATGGCATCATCAGTAGTAAGCTGCGACTGACTTGCAGTGGTAGTCGAGAGAGGCGGTGACGGTGGTGAATTTGAGCATTCCCTCCTCAAAAGGTTTTCAAATACCAATTAAATATATATGTAAGAATCTTTAAGGAATGCAAAAGTTGAGCAAATTTATTATATGAAGTGGGTGGTACACATGTTCTACCCAATGAACTTCTCCACCACATCGTGACTTTTTGAATATTCAAAAAATTCAATATGATTTGGTATGTTATTATTCTCCTTATCTAGAAAAATAAACAGTTTTATCGAATTAAAACATTTATAAAGGATCTAGTGATGAAATAAAAGAGATATATACTAAAAGAACTTCCAAATTTATCATGCAATGAAATTGTATTTTTGTTACACATTCTATGGTTAGACTTAAAGCCCTTCTTCTTGCTCGTCATATTAATCCTATTTGAAATTTCTTTTATAAAGTTCACATGCACCTTAATAATATTTATAAAAAAACTAGATCATATCGCATGCTCTTCACCATGTAATATATCAAATCCCTCAAATATCCAACCCGTAAAGAAGAGGACAATTCCGAACAGTGCTTTGCTGAAAGCTATGGATCAAAGTACTAAGAAATCAAATGTCAAATATATTCATTTAAAACGATGTAAACAAATGAAATAAGTTATCAGTTGTTATTTAATACCTGTTTGTAATTTATTTGTAATATAAATGACTTCCTCAACATGACTAGTAAGTGCAAAAGACTCGATTATTTATAATCTCCCTATCTATTTCAAATTAATGAAACCTTTTTTTCTCTATTCGGTAGCTCATTCCTTCACGACCAACGTAAAGCCAATTACCCTTCAAAAAAGGAACACTCATGCATAAAGTTGATCTCTATTATATCAATATTTTCATTATAATAACCATATAATCAAGAATGTAGCTCATATTTTACAATAGCACTAGACATTTGTCTTGCTTTTGTATCTTATTGGTAGATTTAATTTTAAAATCATAACCATTTACTATATATCCATTATATGAGAACATCAGTGAATATGGAATGCGTAGAAGAATATCAATATTTAAGTTCCATCGGCTATGGAGGTTGATCTTAAGAGAGATGGATGTGCTTTGAATGGCGGTGGCTTCAATGCTTGGGAAAGACAATGAAGAGGATGGTCTATGTCTAGGGAATGCCAAGTGGGCGTAGGAGGCGAATGGGGTGATAAACTGATAGGATCAATGGGAAAGATCAAAAGATCAAGTGTAGTGGAGAGAACATGAGTTGTGAGGAGGAAAAGGTGAAAGAGTTAACCTAAGGTCAACATGGTAAGACGGACGTGGTCCATCGTGTACTTGTGGGATTCAAGGGGGATCGAGGCTGACTAGGGTCAAAGGGTGCTAGAAAAAAACCAATTGGAGGTTGCGATGTGGTGGGACGAATCAAAACATTTGATTGGATACGTGTCTAACTGCGAAAAAAATCACAAAATAGAAAGCTAAAAAGAAAATAAATATTAGAGGACCTTATATTAAAAAGTATAAAACATAAAAGTTGTAGATCTTAAGGAGTCTCAACTTTCATGAAAATGTTTTTCCAAATGAAGTCATCTTAATATAGAGATAATTTTGTTTAGGCATTTTATATGTATAAAATACATATTTTCATGGACTTTGTATTTTTTTTCTTTTGTTTTCGAAATATATTGTATATTAATACATTGTATTATACTAATACAATACTTACTATATTTCCTAATTTTTTGGTATTTACATAAAATAGGTAAATATGTATTCATATATATTTACAAGATCACTTCCCCTTTTAGCTTTTTCCTTTCTTTTTTTATATTTTAGATTTTGACTCTTTTATAGTTAGTTACTATACAATACATTTTTGCGAAAAAAGGAAATACTTTGAAAATAGTTATTTCAACATAACATATAGAGTTTTGAATGTGTATCATATATGCATGCTCTCTCTCTCTCTCTCTCTATATATACATATATATATATATATGTATGTATTCTCATTTTTGGTCATTTTATGTATGTAAACTACATAAGTAGAAGGTGTCCCTAACATAAGGATCAAGTTATTCTACCCCATTCTTCACTTAATACTACGAGTCCTTGACTCACTAAATGAAGTTTGTAAAATATTGGATACAAGCAATCTCTAATGCCTTGAAGTTCACCTTTCAAGAATATACAATAAGCTAGTAGACGTGGTAGAAATCTTCGTGTTCTATTTCTTGTTTAGGTTTCTCAAATCTCTTGATCAGTGCATTAGAATCACTTTCGAAATATGTTAGTATCGACTGCTACTTGATAGATAAAGTTTACTTTTAATCACTGCCCACTGGATCTACTCGTTCCCAAAGTTCTCCAAATGTGTTTTTCCTTAATAACAATTGGAGTAAATTCTCTAAACTCGAATCATTATATTATGTTCAATCAATGAATAAAAGTTGTAGCAATACGTGGGAACTTCTTAGCATAAATAAATAGAAATAAAATGAAACGATAAAAAAGGCCCCACGACTTCCACGTGTCACCATTCAAGCCCATAGATCAATGCGTCGTCACGTGACCATCGTAAGGGCTAACCTGCGCTAACCTCCCCTCCCAACAACCGGCGTTCCTCGACAACCGGGGGACCCACTTGCGGTATCTTTTCAAGTATTTTGTTTCACCTCGAGAACAAAAATAATGATAATCGTTTCACGTAAATTAAAAAAAGAGTTGGCTGCACTTCACACTATTCTCTCCATTAAACGGAAGAAGCATCAAACCCCTTTCACTAATTGGAACATATTTCAAGTTCAAAAGGACAATGGGATAGGAACCGCAGTTTGAGTTTAATTTAAAATGCATTTTTTGATAATTATACTGTGCATTATTGTTCCAGTTGCTACATTATCTACAAAAGAGCAAATAACTTCGGAAAACAAAAGATACAAAATTCGAAAAGAATACACACATGAAAATATCCCAAACAGAGAGATGGGGGACATCGTCAGAAGCGGATCAGTACAATATAGATTAAAAAAACACGAGATATCTACTCCTCGTGGAGCAATCGGAACTAAGGGCATCCATTGGAGGAATCGATCCGACGTGTCACGCTCTCATCCTCATATTATCTTCGACTCCCCGTCTCACGTCCCCTATAAAATGCCGAAAGATCTACCTTACGCATTCAAACCCACATCCAAATCCGAATCGAGCTTATAACCGGTTCTGATTAGCTCCCGACTCCCCGATGGCACTTCAGGGATCCTTCCTTGCTGCTCCCTCTGCTCTGTCTGTCCGCAAGGAGGTCGGTTTTGTTTGATTTGCAGCTCTCTCTTCTCTCTGTTACATACTTTTGGTAGTAATTAAACCTGCCAGTACGGTTTGTTGTGGATGGGTTGATGGAAACAGGTGAAGGCCAGCGCCGGTTCCAACCTCTCTTCTTTCTTCGGGGCATCACTCTCCGACCAGATCAAGACCGACCACATCTCCATCAAGAACAGGGTAATTAATTAACTTGCAGATGCGGTATCAACTCCATTATTAATTAAGCTGAGACTGACAGCACTCTATATATGTATGACGTGCACGTGCAGAAGAATGTGGCTGCAGGAGGAGTGAGGGCGGAGGCGGCGGTGGTGACGGGCACGGCTCCGTCTGTGGGGCGGTTCGAGGCGAAGAAGACGCTGAGGAAGGGCAACGTGATCATCACCGGCGCATCCTCCGGGCTGGGGCTGGCGACGGCGAAGGCGCTGTCGGAGACGGGGAAGTGGCACGTGATAATGGCGTGCAGGGATTTCCTGAAGACGGAGAGGGCTGCAAAGGCCGCCGGGATGTCCAGGGAGAACTACAGCATAATGCACCTAGACCTCGCCTCCCTCGACAGCGTGCGGCAGTTCGTGGAGCAATTCCGGCGGAGCGAGATGCCCCTGGACGTGCTGGTGTGCAACGCCGCCGTGTACCTCCCCAACGCCAGGGAGCCCACCTACACCGCCGACGGGTTCGAGCTGAGCGTGGGCATAAACCACCTGGGGCACTTCCTCCTCGCGCGCCTCCTCCTTGACGACATGGTGCAGTCGGACTACCCCTCGAAGCGGTTGGTGATCGTGGGCTCCATCACCGGGAACACGAACACGCTGGCGGGGAACGTGCTGCCGAGGGCGGGGTTGGGCGACATGCGGGGGCTGGCGGGCGGGATCAACGGGCTGAACTCGTCGCCGATGATCGACGGGGGGGCGTTCAACGGGGCCAAGGCGTACAAGGACAGCAAGATATGCAACATGCTCACCATGCAGGAGTTCCACCGGAGGTACCACGAGGACACCGGCATCACCTTCTCCTCGCTCTACCCCGGCTGCATCGCCACCACCGGCCTCTTCCGCGAGCACATCCCCGAGTTCAGAATCCTCTTCCCCGTCTTCCAGAAGTACATCACCAGGGGTTTCGTCACCGAGGAGGAGTCCGGCAAGCGCCTCGCCCAGGTGTCAATTGATTGATTATGCCTGTTGTACTTAACAACATCATCTAATTAGTGACTAATAGTACTACTATATGATTGGTCTTCATCGATTTATCAATACAGGTGGTGAGCGATCCGAGCCTGGCCAAGTCCGGGGTGTACTGGAGCTGGAACTCCGCCTCGTCGTCCTTCGAGAACGAGCTCTCGCAGGAGGCCAGCGACGCCGCCAAGGCCAAGAAGGTGTGGGAGCTCAGCGAGAAGCTCGTCGGCCTCGCCTGATCAGCTAGAGAGAATGATCAGAGTTTGAGAGAAATTGTGGTAAAAGCAGTTGGGTTCTTGCTGGTCGACCAGCTCTGTAAAATTTTGTAGCGGCTTTAATCTCGTTGGAATAAGAAGAGTGGGTTGCTATAAAGTAGTATAAATAAGGATGAAAATAAATTAACTGATCAGAATCCGAATCTTGTGATAATGGATTGGCCCATTTGAAGCCCACTAGGGGTTTCACCTGCTTAAAGATGGGGCCCATTTGAGGCCCAATTTTGGCATTCCTCTCCATCGGATCTACACACGAACCCATATCAGTAGGGGTGTCTATCGAGTTCAACGAGCCGAGTTGGCCTCAACTCGGACTCGAACTCGATAAGAAACCTAAGCTCGAACTCAAGCTCGATAAGGATCGAGCCTTGGATCGCCAACTCGAACTCGAGCTCGTCGAGTTCGAGTTGACTCACGAGCCTCTTATCGAGCCACGAGTTTCTGAGCTGGCTCACGAGCCTCAAAATGAGCTAACTCATGAGCCTCTTATCGAGTTGTGAGTTTCTGAGCTGGCTCATGAGCCTCAGAATGAGCAGGCTTATGAACCTCTTAATGAGTCATTGTTCCACTTTATACATTAAATTATGCAAATGACATTTGTAATTTTGATTTTTTATACTCTTTTGTTTAGCTTTTTGGGCAAGAAAAATGTTAACCTCTAGTTTAATCAAACTCAATGCGAAAGTTTTGGTATATATGTTTTTAACTTTTTATTAAGAGAGAAAACGAGTTGTCGAGTTTCCGAGTTGAACAATGCCCAACTCGAACTCGACTCGATAAGCTAACGAGCCATAAATCCCAACTCGGGCTCGGGCTCGTTAAGGTTTCGAGTCCGGCTCACGAGCCTTTAACGAGCCGAGCCCGAGTTGAGCTCATCGAGTTCGAGCTTTCCTAACAACCCTGCATATCAGAGCAACTGAGTTTGGAATTGGTTTTTTTGCACGGGAAATAATGTACAATTATAATATTGTCCCATTTTGCAGAATGTATATAGTATCTTTTGGGAATTCCGTCATTCGAAATTAAATAAAAATGGAATCATATCGAAAAATAAATCTAGACATTAGAGGGCATGATGTAAGAAGAATCACAATTAACTCCATCTTAGATTTATATTCGTATTGACTAAAAGATTGACATATACGTGAGAAAACATCAGCAAAGAAAATAAATGAAATGTTTAATGTCAATTCATACCAACATAAGATATCCTACTTACTCGATTCAGACGCATTTCTTTATGAGAAATTATTTCAATTATTTTATTAGATATTAGTTGGGCATGATTGCGTCATTGAATACGACTGTAATCTTTTTAGTTAACTAAAAAATCCAAGAAGAAACAACTTTCTTCTATCATGCACGTTTGCACATCAAACCATTATATTTAACCTCCAAAATTGCACGTAGATTATTATTATTAATATTAATAATTTAATAGACATGTTTTTTTTGCAATTTCATAAGTAAAAATTTCTTCATTATGAGGTCCTTGGATAATCGATCCCCTCGTATCCACATCTATTTGATTCACATAAACCAATTTTTGATTGTTATATTGTCTAATTTATGGTAAGATTTTCTTTCTTTATGTTAATTTGACTTGAATCCTAACCACTTGTTGGACTGCTGATGTGGCCGATTTGTGTCCTGCCTTCTGATTGGCTGAGAGCTGTTGGGCCAGGATTGCTGACAAGTCTGATCTGTGTCCTGCATTCTGATTGGCTGAGAGTTGTTGGACCAGAATTGCTGACATGTCTGATCTGTGTCCTGTCTTCTGATTGGCTGAGAGCTGTTGGGATGGATTGCAGAATACAAATGGTATTCTTCTGTTGCAGTATAAAAAGGACCCCAGGGCCAGCAGATACTGCATCCTCATTTTCTGATCCTGTTTCTCATCCCATATCTGTACCTTCTCAGTCCCTATGTATTACATTTTTCTCCATATAGTGAAATCGATCGCCGCCGCTCAAGGACGTAGCCCATTTACGGGTGAACCTTGTAAATCCTTGTGTTTGTGTCTTGCTTGTTTGATCGTGTTTGTGCGTGTTTGCTTTTGCGATTCGCAACAAACTGGTATTAGAGCTTCAGGTTCCGTCAGGATCATCTAGCAAGATGGCATTGCACAATCTGAAGATCGAGAAGTTCACGAGGAAGAATGGATTCAGTATATGGCAGATCAAGATGCACACCCTTCTGAAGCAGCAGGGCATCTGGGCATCATTAGATCAGGAGCGGGAAAGGCACTCAAGCCGTCTGAGTTGATGGTGCTGGAAAAGAAGGTACACTCGACGATCATGTTATGTTTGGCGAATGAGATTATCGGGGAGGTTGCTGATGAGGATTCCGTGTCCGGTCTGTGGTTGAGACTCGAAAGTCTATATATGACGAAGTCTCTAACCAACAAGTTGCTCTTGAAGCAACGTATGTTCTCACTCTGCATGCATGAAGGTGGAGTCATGCAGGTTGCCAAAGCTGGGATTGTTGTCATCAAGGGCAACAAGTAGAAGATCCTATATGTCTTGCAAGGGTCTACAGTTCCTGGGAGTAAGTTCAAGTATCGTTTGGACTTGCTCAATATCAACAGTTGGCAATAGCCCCAAGGAGGGGCTGGCTGCGGCGCGGTGAAGCTTGGCGAAGCTTCTCTGAGGAGAAATTTCAAGGTGAATATTGTTTATAATTCCTTGATTCCTGTTATCTGAATTTTAAGTGGTGAAGTATAGTAGTGGTTAATTCTGCTATATGAGAATTCAACCCTGATTGGCTGAGAGCTATTGGGATGGATTGATGAATACAAATGATATTCTTCTGTTGCAGTATAAAAAGGGCCCCAGGGCCAGCAGATACTGCATTCTCATTTTCTGATCTTGTTTCTCATCCCATATTTGTACCTTCTCAGTACCCTCTGCATTACATTTTTCTCCATATAGTGAAACCGATCGCCGCCGTCCAATGACGTAGCCCATTTACGGGTGAACCTTGTAAATCCTTGTGTTTGTGTCTTGCTTATTTGATTGTGTTTGTGCATGTTTGCTTCCGTGATTCGCAACACTTTACATGAATGCAATACTGGGAAGCTTAGGGTGGAGGTTTAACGAGCTTTAGAATTGACTCTTCTACGAGATTTCATTGATATTTACCCAACAATCTCCTTTTCAAACTTGGCTGAAGTTTACCAATCAACCTCTTATTTCGAGAACTCTTTATAGTGGTCTAATGGTTGAAGCAATGAGCTCTCACTCCAATGACCGGGTTCCGACCCCGTCCTCTCCCCTTACCTAGTAAAAAAACCCTCTTATTTCGAACTTGAACTAAACCTACCCATCAATCTCCTATTTGGTAGCTCAAATGACATGGAACTAGTATATTTTCATTTCGACACTCGAGATATGGTTTTGGGCTTGTGATCCTATTTTGACAATCGAGGTGCCAAAATGCAACTTTATTTATAATTCTTTTTAAAATGCAATTAAATTGGTATTTAGAAAAAACCTTTCCGATGCATTTTTTCTTTTTTTAAAGGTGATAGACGATATTTTTTGAAAACACATGGAAAGATTAAGTCCAGTAGATGACAATATGTTGTTCAAAATTTATGTAAAACATAGGATGGAGTAGCCAAGTTGGATCATCCCAGGAGTTGCCCCAATAAACCCTTATAAATATCAATATATAAATGGATTTAGTGGGATATCCCAAGGAGGAGCCAACTTCGTTACTCCCACCCTTATTTTTTACTTAAGGTATTTTCTGAAAATTCCTGGAGAGATTATATCACTATATGATACCATATTCTCATTAAATAGATTCGAGACTCTTATCCTATCCACCAAGATTGCAAATTTTAGTGGTCTCATAATTGCTAAAATTTACCCCTTATAGATGAATGGGTGAGGAATGTATGTTTTATACGAAATTTGAATGCCAACGTGTTGTCATCTAGCGGATTAAATCTCTCCAAGTTTTTTGGAAAAAAAACTTAATTAAATTAAAGAAAGGGTAACCAAGTTGGTTCCTCTGACGGTAGCTCCTTTAAACCATATTTATAAATATTTATGTGTTTATTTTTTGTTGCAATTGCTCAATCAATTATTTCAATTATATTTATATACATATTTTTATGCATGTTTTGATTAAATCTGATTTGATCCACTGGATCAACCACTTTTTCATTCCCGGTTCGCTTCGATCCGATCTGAAAGATAGATGACGCCATCATATGGTTAAATCGATATATATATATATATATATATATATATATATATATATATATATAGAGGGCTTATCCAATGCGCACAGGGCCCATTTGTGTTGTGGTGAGCACCAAACGTGGGCTCGCCACGTGTATTTCCATTTGAATGTTGCCTATTTCGATGGAGCACGATTTTAGCAGGATATTAATTAGTTTGAGCCTTTTATATTTCCAGTTATATCGAGTCCTTAAAAAAAGGAAGACGGTTTTGGAAAGATAAATGCAAATCATTAATTTCGTATCGAAGAAATAATCATTGTCTATTTGATCAGTAATGCGTATATTATACTCAAGTAATTATGTGTTGCGAGATCAGTAATACTGAAACAGTTGTCAGTATTTTACATCTGTAATATTACATTGTAAAGAGATCAGTAATTCATTCATATTACTCAAGTAATACATATTCAGTTATCAAGTAATTAATGTTTTGATATCAGTAATTAAGTATGTAATCTACTAATGTCCATACAATGATTACTGATTACATATATCCATTTTACTGAACTCATTATGATTGTTACTAATGTTATAGTTACTAAATGCAGTGTTACTGACGCACCTCTTATTTACTTGTATAATCTTTTAAATTACTTATAATGCATATGAAAATTACCGATCAGTTGTTATGGTTTTACTAATGTCATAACAACTACTTACTTGCCCAGTGTGTATATATTACTGAATTTTGAACCATATAATAAAATGAATGTAAATTACTGACCATTGTTTGGGTATTACTAATCTCGCAACAACCATTTACTGGACTATTGTATATGTATTACTGATTACATTTCTTTGTTTGTTGTTACTTGATTTTATATCATTCTTATGGAATCTGATTTGAAGACAACACTCTAAATATAATTGATTCAGTAAGAATGATAGAAGGACAAGTAACACTTAACAAAATGCCTGTAACATAGGCAAATGACATCAATAACTTGGTATAAATAAATATGTAAATAACTTTTACGTTTGTCTCAGTAACTTTCACGTTTGTCTCAGTAACTTTCACGTGTGTCTCAGTAAAAATACACATATGTCTCCTGATTCAAATCCAATTGCATGTCATTCCTCGTCGTTTCTTCTGATATGATGCTCTCATGATCCAATGTTTCATTTTTTATTTTTTTCATCCACGAATGATGTTGCGAGTTGTAAAACATCAGAGGTATTCGGGCATCTGATATACCTGAAATAAAAATGAATTAGTAAACTAGTAGTTGGAAATTGTAAGAACTAAAGAGGGAGCAGTAACAATTATGAAGGCAGTAGTAAATTTAAATATTATCTCAGTAAACAATGTAAATACATTAGTAACTCAGTATATTTTTAAAAGAATGCATGAAAAGTAACAATTGTGTTGGTGATAGTAATATAAAATATCTTATAAGTAAATTAAGTAAATACATTAGTAATTCAGTATAAAAGATTTAGTAAGAATGGCAAACTGACAAGTAATACGCAGTATTTTCTTAAGATACATAAGTAGCTAGTGAATAAAAATGAATCAGTAAGAATAATATATAGAAAAATAATTCATGCCATATTGTCAGTAACTTTGACAAATACCTTAAGTAATTTAATATCATTTTTTTAATAATCTGACTCGGTAATATAATGTGATATAAGTAATTTTTCGTGATTCAAAAGTAAATAAATTGAACATGATCCTTCTGAAGTAGTGTTTTCATGATCCAAATCTCCTTCTCATATGATATTCTGACGATCCAATTCCAACCAAGAATCAACCTTCACCATTGCTTCTAAGATATCGTGATTCAAATACAATCGCAAATAATCAATCACGTTAAAAACTGAAATAAAAAACTCGAAAAACGATGAGATTCTACCAATAACGTGAAATAAACGTTTAATCTTCAAAAACGAAACCTTACATTGGACAAATCGATCGTCTCAGTTTACAAGATGAATCTCCTCACGCTGTAAATCGCCAGATCAATCCCTTCCCTTGTCGTTGCAATACAATATGTTTCTTTAAGTGCGTGCTATTTTTAGACTTCCTTATAATTTCCAATTTAGTTTTCTTCCCATTATGATTACGGTTCCTACTATTTAGGGATTGAAAATATCTCCTTAAAAAAAGGCAATACACGTGTAAAACAATGATGGTTGGATTAAGATCAAAGGGCTGAAAAGAGGGGCTCACCGAAACTCAAATGGGCCCTGTGTGCATTGGATAAATTTCCTATATATATATATATATATATATATATATATATATATATATATATATGGGGCTGGGGAAGCTGCACCCGGGGGTGTAGCTAACTAGCTGCACCCGACCATTTTTTTCATTGATTATTTGTGTTTTTGAAATGAAACCTAGGAGGATTTAAATCACTATATATCACCATGATATCATACCAATTTCAACTAAATTTGGCATTTCTATCATCTCCATCAAGGCTATCACATTTTAACGGTTTCAGAATTATTGAAATTGACCATTTCTAGATGGGCATGTAAGGAGTGTTTGTTTTGCATGAAATTTGAAACACATGTTCCACACAATAAACTAAGTAAATCCACCATAAGTTTCCTTCAAAAAAATCAAAAATCAATGAGAAAAATAGCCGGGTGTAGCTAGTTGGCTGCACCCCCCGGTGTAGCTTCCCTTTTCCCTATATATATATATATATATATATATATATATATATATATATATATATATATATATGAGGTTAATGGGGCTGCCCCCGCGCCATTTTCGACGCTTTTTTTATTTTTTTTCAAAAAATGTCACCATGTATATTCATCCCTATATCCCTCCTACATGCCATTCGAATTTCGTCGGAAACAGAGACTCCTACGGCCTCCATCCAGACAGTTATTTTTTAACGGTAACAGGATTTTTTAAATCGACACCATCTCGATGGAGGCCGTAGGAGTCTCTGTTTCTGACGAAATTCGAATGGCATGTATGAGGGATATAGGGATGAATTTACATGGTTTTATTTTTCAAAAAAAATAAAAAAAACATCGGAAATAGGGGGTGGGGCAGCCATGTTGGCTGCCCCCAGGGGGCAGCCCCATTAAATCATATATATATATATATATATATATATATTCATGGTCGAACCCGGTTCGACGGCTCATGTAAGATTTCACCTTTAGCCATCGGCACTGTTTCAAGCAGTGTTTTTGAAACCGGACCGGACCGTCCGATTCGACCGGTGAATCGGGCATGGACCGGTCCGGTTAACCATTTTAAACTCCTAACCATGACCTTTGGTTAACAATTTTAAACTCCTAACCAACTAGTCTAACATAACTTTTTTGCATGTAAGGAGTTTTAAATATAATTAAACTACTATTATGTTATAAAGTAACATGCCCAAATAATATTAATATATATGTGTGATCTTATATGTATGATATTTGATGGTGCATATGAAAAAATATTTTATGTATAGTGTGAAATATATATATATATATATTGTCTATGTATTTTTATTTATATTCAAGTATATTTAAGTGTAAATTATATATATTAATTCATTTCGGTTTGATTATCCGGTTCAACAACTTTTTTCTCACCGGTCCGATTTAATCCAGTATTAAATAATGATGATGTCATCATTCGATTGAACCGATTTAATTACATGGTTCAACCCGATCCGACCATTTCGATATGATTTCCGGTTGGATGTCTGATTTAGTTTAAAAACATTGGTTTCAAAAACACTGCTTAAAATGTGCCGAATAGCCAATAGATGAAAAATGACACCTTTCCAGAGATCATCCGCATGACAATTTTTTTTTTGAAAAAATCGAAGGCATTAAAGTTATATGCTACAAACTATACCCTCGCTCTTCCACTGATCAGAACTAATACCAATCCCATCATGACGACCACAATATAATCCACTGTTCCACGTACAGATCTGTGCATTTGGCACTCAGCTTCCGTAGACACTACTGCTGTTGCTCTGCTCTCCCATAACATAAAAGCTTTTCTTTCCTCGGGCACTGCTCCTGTACCAACCTAATCCAGAGATAAATTTATTAATGATTCAAGGGTTTTTATCAGTTGTGTCCTTATGATATATTGAGATTTCAATTATACCCCTCTTTTTATGAGAATATCAGTTTTGCCCTTAACTTCTTTCTCCATTATCACTTGTACCCTTATGTCAGATTGACCATCAAAAAATTAAAATAACCATGCTTTGTTCAAATCATGGAGTGGTTAGAAGGGCATTATGGTCAGATCAAAATCTCTCCTCCCTTTCCCCCTAGCCCCACAAGCTCTACCTCCTCTCCTCTCGCTGCCACACGCAGTTGTCTCCTCCCCGAAGGCCTTCTCGAGTGCGGAGCTCCTAAAGCAGAACATCCTCTAGGATTGGAGCGAAAGCGCAAGGAGTGCAACATCGGATCAGACCTCGACAAGACCCTGAGAGGGGGCGAGGTAGGGTGGAATGAGGCAGGATTGGGGAGGAGGATGAGCGGGGAGTCACGGAGTGGGGAGGAGGGGTAGGACTGAGAAGAGGAGGTGGTCGGTGGAGGGATTGGAGGGGGCGGGCTAGGGAGGAGGGGGTAGAGGGGTGGAGGAGGAGTGGTTGGAGGGTGTCGGGCTTGGGAAGAGGGGGTAGAAGGAGTGGTTGGAGGGAGTGGGCTGGGGAGGAGAGGTGGAGGAGGAGGTGCGAGGTTTGGGATGGGGAGGAGGGGGCAAAAGGAGGGGATGGAGGCGGCATGCTGGGGAGGAGGGGCAGATGAGGAGGTGTGGGGGTGAGCTGGGGAGGAGGGGGGCAGAAGGAGGGATTGGAGAGGGTCTGGCTGGGGAGGAGGGGCGGAAGGAGGGGCTGGAGGCGACGGGCTGGGGAGGAATGGGCAGAGGAGGAGGTGCAAGGGCAGGTTAGGGAGGAGGTGGTGGGCCTGGAAGGAGGAAGTGATTGGTGGAGGAGCCAGCATGGGGCGGTGGGGGTGAGGGGGAGGAGCTTATGGCGGATGAGGTGGCAGAGAAGGATCGAGGGCGGAGGGGAAGGCGTGGGGGCGGAGGGAGGAGCTGGGGGCGAGGGGGAGGAGGTGGTGGAGGAGGAGCATGATGCTAGGGAGGAGGAAGAGAAGAAGAGGAAGAGGAAGAAGATGGGGGAGGAGGAAGAGGATGGGGATGCCTTTCCATCCCTCTTTTTTAAATTAATTCCGCTTGTGTCTCCAAAGTTAACGTTCGTTTGCGTTGGGAATGGACGGCAACTAACCCCAATGGCACAAGTAATAAAACGGTAAGAAATAGACACAACTGATATTCCTAAAAAGATAGGGGTATAACTAATATTGCAATATCTCATAGGGGCACAATTGATAAAAAAAACCCATGATTCAACTCAAGTACGGTGGGCCATGGCATTGGTTACTATGTATGTTTCCCAAACTTGTACTGTTTAATTCCGCATTTCGAGTAACCCTTTCTACCCAGTCTGATATTAGAGAGAACATGTTCTGACTACATCTACGATGATATCTCGGAAGCGTGAAGAGTGCATACGCTGCCGGCCATGTGAGAGCATTGGGTGGCCAACGAAGTGGGTTCAATTGGATTCATAGATATTGGAACGATCTATAGATGGTGCTTTCCAACTCCAAAGTCTTATAAAAAGCGTACAGAATGATAAGTAGCCATATTTAAAGGGCAATCGGCAGCACACTCGTATCAGTAAGGACGGAGGTGTGATTTTGGGCATTTGGACTAGCAGTGTATCTATGCTAAACTGATAATGAACTCCTTTTGATCCATCTCTTCCCTTGATCCTCTACATTGAAGATGAATGCTCCATAGTCATATACCAGAAGCTCAGTTCAAATTATGCCACAGGGTGTCTAAAAGGCGCCACTAAGACAAAGCGATAGATGCCAGAGCTTTGCTATTCTCCTCTTCTATATTGCCAGCCGGTCCTCAAGGGTGTTTTGATTCATCGCGGCCTTTATGCATGGCTGCAACTCCGCTTGGTCTCCTCTCCGAAGATCAACCGGGCTATCACTTTCTTAATAGTTTCCTTCTAACATTTCTTCCCTCTTAAAACTGACGAGCCCTCTCATGTGAGGCCATGAAAACTCATTTTTTCTAGACATTTGAAATCGTTCAAGAACACAGCACATGAAACTGGTTATGAAGAGCAGTTGGGGAATACAAGATCACATTCTCTCAGTAAATTTTCTTCCATGGTATAAAGCAAATCTGATTTGAACCGACATACATGTAACACACGAGCTAATTTACCCCGCTACGGGATGAAAGAATGAATTGATATCTGGATGGCATCTATCGCAAACTTTACAATTTCTAACGGAGAAGTTTCTACTGGCAGGAGTGTAATTGCAATGATATCGATCTGCTCCTTAACGGATAGCATGTGAAACTAAATGTGCGCAAGCGGAAAAGACAAATACAATCATATCGAAGCTTCTCACCTAGGTAAGCTTTATACCTTACGTTTCAGCATGGAACCATCTTCCTGTACAAAACTTGATGGTGATGACCTCATGCAGACCTTCAAACGATGACGAACAAGGTGGAGCTATAATGATTGGATGAATTTTCTACCCTAGGTTTCAGCCCTGACCCCCCTTCTTCCCGGGATAATGCCAGTGAATCTCATGATCGAACAGGAAATCCGAAATTCTGGAATGCCTTGATCTCCCCTGTGCCACTGGCAGTCACGATCACCATTCCCCAAGCCGATCGATCAAGAGCTTCGTTCTTTAACTCACAACTGCTCCGAGGGCTTTGCTTATTGTCCGGGGAAACCAGCTTCTCCTCTGGCCAAGTTGCCGAAACACGGTCAGAGAAGAGACCGCCAGTTGGGGTAGAATAGGTCGGGTTTCTCGGGCTTGCATTACTTCTGTGAACTGGCAAAAGTGATTTTGATTGCCTACTACCTCCCAATGAGATGGCACCCTCCATGTTGTTTGGGCTTGTGTTGACTCTCTGACTTCCACACAGGCTTGTCCCCGGCCACGAAATGGCCACTGACACATCCCTGGAGTGGAAATATTCATAAGATTGAGTTTCGGTAACACCTTTGCTTCTGTCGGGCCGGGAATCGGTGTCGTATCTCCACACGTAGACATGAGAGTCTTCGCTTGAGCATATAACATGCTTCCCATCTGCAGTTATGGAGGCTGATATCTGACTGTTCGTGTTTCGGAATCCTGTTAAAGGAAAAATGGCAAGTCGCTTCATGTCAGATGGTCGGACGATTAAGAACAGAGCTATATCTTGCATGGACAAGTCAACCATAAATCCAGTTAACTTCCAGGTTTGGTACAAAGCTAATGACACTTCCATGTGGACTGGATATCAAGCTGGAGTTCTTTGGTTATTGCAATCAAATCAATTTGTAATTTTGCACAATAAACATCAGCGTGCTCTGGAATGCAGTAAATGCCTCCAAAACCAACCATGGCGAATAATCTTTAGACAATATTGAAGGAATTAAATAAATAACAGAACAGAAAATGAAAAAAAAAGTTTTCTCAGTTATCTCCTAGAATTTGTTTGACCATTGGGTACAACAATAACAACAACAAAGCCTTTTCCCACAATTAAGTAAGGTCGGCTACATGGATTCTCCGCCTCCATTCAGATCTATCTTGGGTCAATCTCGGGCTTATATCCAAAAAACTAAGATCCCTTTGTATAGTCTCTTTCCAACACTTCTTGGGCCGTAGCCCTCTCTTAGTCGGCTCAACATCCCAACACTCGCATCTCCTAACGGGTGCATCAGCTGATCTTCTTTGCAAATGATCAAATCATCTTAAGCGGTTTTCTCGCATCTTATCCTCGATCGGAGCTACACCAACTTTCTTTCTGATTGCATCATTCCGAATCCGAAGTTTACGTGTGTGTCCACACATCCACCTTAGCATTTTCATTTCAGCTACAACCATCCTCTACACATGTCTATGGTTCACAGGCCAACATTCAGACCCATAGAGCATAGCAAGTCTCACGACTCCTTTGTAAAACTTTCCTTTAATTTTTAAAGGAATTTTCTTATCACAGAGAATAACAGAAGCTCCTCTCCACTTTAGCCATCCTGCATTTATTATATTAGTAACATCTCCATCAATTTCCCCATCATGATGCAAAATAGATCCTAGATATCTAAAAGAATTTCTCTTCCGAATGTTATCGTCACCAATCTTCACCTCGATTCATTCACCATTGCTTCCATCAAAAGTGCATTCCATATATTCCGTCTAAGCCTTACTTATACGAAATCCTTTAGGGTTCGTTTGGTTGCAGGGTTGGGCAGGGTTGGGTTGGGTGGGTTGGCTGGGTGAATAGTACACTGTGAGGAGGGGATACCCCTGTGAATAGTACCCCAACCCAACCAAACCCTGCAACCAAACGAACCCTTAGGGCATGTTTGGTTGCTGGGTTAGACTGGGTTGGGATGGGTTGGGGTACCCCTGTGAATAGTAAATTGTACCCCTGTGAATAGTAAACTGTAAGGAGGATTGAGAGGGTTGGAAGGAGGGGTACACCGGTGTACCCCAACCCAACCCAGTCCAACCCAGCAACCAAACCGGCCCTTAGGGTTCGTTTGGTTGCAGGGTTGGGTAGGGTTGTGTTGAGTTGGGGTACCCCTCTGAATAGTAAACTGTGAGGAGGATTGGGAGGGTTGGAAGGAGGGGTACCCCGGGTTGGGCCAATCCAACCCTGCCCAATCCTGCAACCAAACGAACCCTTAGTCTCCAATGCATGTCTCCAGACCTCAAACTTCTCATTTACTCCATCTCTAGTCTCGTCAATCAACGCAATATCATCAGCAAATAACATACACCAAGGTAACTCATCCTGAATGTGACTTGTCAACTCGTCCATAATCAAAGTAAAAAGAAATGGACTCAAAGATGACCCTTGATGTAAACCAATGTTGATGTCAAAATAGTCAGTCTTCTTAGACGGGGTCCTTACACAAGATAAAGCCCCATCATACATATCCTTTGTGAGGTTAATGCATAGGACATGTACTTGTCTCTTCTCCAAAACTCTCCACAATATCTCTCGTGGGACAGAATCATAAGCCTTCTCCAATTCAATAAAGATCAATCGTATTTGACCATTGGGTACTAGTGGAAAATACATTATACACTGCAGAAGGAGTGATGCGACAACCAACCATGTTTTTGTTTGATGTGCACAAAATTTCTATTGTTCGGAAAACTACACTATTCACGTGCTTTTAGAGAAGAGTTCAGAAAGTATGTAAATTTTATGAAGGACATGAAGTAAATCAGGTAGCGTCTCACCTTGGGATAAAGATCTATTTCGATGTCGGATTGAACTTCAGAAAGGGTCAGCTCTGATGCCAAATCTCTTTAAATATGTGTTAGTTTCCAGAAAACATTCCGCGTGATGCACCATCGTGCATTTTATTAATAATGGCATTAATCTCATAGATGGTGTAATGGAGTCAATACTAAACCTGACGTTAAGGAGAGATCCCCAAGACTATAGATACTAACTCAGCAAAACTAAATTATCATCATTGCAATTACAACACACATTATACAAAAGTGACAACAAGAATAAATGCCCAATCTTCAGCAGAACTGACATGAAAGTACGGCGAGTCTGCAAGTTTAATGGGATCAACTGAAAGGTACCTAACATAATGGTCGAGTCAAGATTTAAATTGACAGAAAAATTCCTTCTGACTTTAGCCAACGTATATACCAAAAGGATCAACGATCCAGCAAACATCAAAAAGGTGATCCTTGATGATGTTGACCTTTGGAGGGTTGGTGTTACTTAAAAATTAGCATTTATGTGGTTTCAAAATTCTCATAGGCTGACTGTATGAAATAGGAATTAAGTGCATATCATTTGCATTATGAGAATATCATGCAACTAGAAGGATATATTCAGGTTGGCCAAAGCAAGAGAAAGAAAGACCAAAGACCTTTCTCAAGTGAGATGTATTAAGGACGAGGAAGGTCACGTGCTTGTTACTCAGAAGGATATAGAGACTAGATGGGAGCAGTACTTCCATAAACTTTTCATTGGAGAAGGAAATAGAGAGATCACTTTGGGTGATCTAGCTAGTAGTGAAAGTTACTTGAATCGTGCATGCTATAGACGAATACAAAGAAAAGAAGTAGAGGAGGTTTTGAAGGTTATGAGACCTAGGAAAGGTGTTGGACCGGATGACATCCCTGTAGAAGTATGGAAAGTTTTAGGTGAGCGTGGTTTGACTTGACTTACAAATCTATTCAATGTTATTTGGCGAAGCAAGAAAATGCCTGAAGATTGGAGGAGTATTGTCGTGCCTCTTTATAAGAACAAAGGATACATTCAAAATTGTTCAAATTACAGAGGTATCAAGCTGATGAGTCGCACTATGAAAATTTGGGAACGTGTGATCGAAAGAAGGTTAAGGCAAGTTTCCCAAGTAAAAGAAAACCAATTCGGATTCATGCCAGGTCGCTCAACTATTGAAGCCATCCATTTGCCGAGGAGAACAATGGAGATTTATAGAGCTAAAAGGAAGAATCTCCATATGATCTTTATTGATTTGGAGAAGGCTTATGATTCCGTCCCACGAGAGATACTGTGGAGAGTTTTAGAGAAGAGACAAGTACCTGTCCTATACATTAATCTCATAAAGGATATGTATGATAGGGCTTTATCTTGTGTAAGGACCCCGACGGGGAAGACTGACTATTTTGATATCAACATTGGTTTACATCAAGGTTCAGCTTTGAGTCCATTTCTTTTAACTTTGATTATGGACGAGTTGACAAGTCACATTCAAGATGAGTTACCTTGGTGTATGTTATTTGCTGATGATATTGTGTTGATTGACGAGACTAGAGATGGAGTAAATGAGAAGCTTGAGGTTTGGAGACATGCATTGGAGACTAAAGGTTTTCGTATAAGTAGGGCTAAGACGGAATATATGGAATGCACCTTTGATGGAAGCAATGGTGAAGGAATCGAGGTGAAGATTGGTGACGATAACATTCAGAAGAGAGATTCTTTTAGATATCTGGGATCTATTTTGCAACATGATGGGGAAATTGATGGAGATGTTACTAATAGAATAAATGCAGGCTGGCTAAAGTGGAGAGGAGCCTCCGCTGTTCTATGTGATAAGAAAATTCTTTTAAAAATTAAAGGAAAGTTTTACAAAGCAGCCGTGAGACCTGCTATGCTTTATGGTTCTGAATGTTGGCATGTGAACCATAGACATGTGCAGAGAATATGGCTGTAGCAGAAATGAAAATGCTAAGATGGATGTGTGGACATACACGTAAAGATCGAATTCGGAATGATGCAATCCGAAAGAAAGTTGGTGTAGCTTCGATCGAGGATAAGATGCGAGAAAACCGCTTAAGATGGTTTGGTCATTTGCAAAGAAGGTCAACTGATGCACCGGTTAGGAGATGCGAGTGTTGGGATGTTGAGCCGGCTAAGAGAGGGCGAGGACGGCCCAAGAAGTGTTGGAAAGAGACTATACGAAGGGATCTTAGTTTTTTGGATATAAGTCCGAGATTGACCCAAGATAGATCTGAATGAAGGCGAAGAATCCATGTATCTGACCCTACTTAATTGTGAAAAAAGGCTTTGTTGTTGTTGTTGTGAGAATATCATGCAACGTTGTTAGACGTTTTGACTTTCAAATGAAATGCATTCAGAAATGGATGTCACTCCATTATACCAAGAATAGAAGTAATCCCAGACGTGTCAGTTAAGGATATACCTTTGAATTTGTGAATCAGGTCCAAGTTATCAACAACACGAATTCGCGAATCAGCAGATGTCACAAGCAATTCCGAAGAACCCACAGGAGCAAACTGTAAAAATCATTCAGTTGGAATAACATGATTCCAGTTCGAAAGGAGTTCAAAGCATGTCTAATTTAACATCAAAATTTACTAAAAGCTGTTCCTCTGCATTTCATTTAAGCAATGTATATATACCTGGAAGCCTGTGATTTTCTTGAAGTGGGATTTCTTTTTCTTATTTTGGAGGTTAACTGGATTTCTTTCTTGCAGCTTGTGCCCTGGGGAAGAAAGGGAAGAAACAGGCGAAGTTTAATTTACACGGACATTTATAATGCCATATTTATAGCTCTAAAGAATTTTGATTTTAGCAACTTCTGCAAATCAATTTTGTGAGGAAGAAAGACAATATGCATATAGTAAAACTACAAACGAGATATAAAAAAGGTGCAATCAGAAGTCTGTACCAGATGTTTTGTAAAAGTTGCAACTTCCAGTGTGAGAACCAACTAAAGCGCCCTTGAATCCAATAAAACAAAAACTTAGAACCAAGCAAAAGACCAAAACCGATTGTCACTCGACGAAAAAAGAATGAAGCACCAGTAAAAGAAAAAAATCGACATAGAAACACATTCCAACCTGGCCGTCAGGAGTGTAACAAGCAGCCGTAACCATCTCATGCAGATCATTCCAGTCAACAACTTGGCGGTCTTCGATACTCCATAGACGCACTTTTGCATCTAGGGACCCACTAATAAAGTAATTGTCATAAACAGGATTGAACTGAATGCAGGTAACTGCAACAAATTTACAAAAAAAAAACAATGAAAGCACATCAAGAGGTTATACAATTTCATACCAACGGATGAGTTGTGGAATAGAAGCAAACATAAGACGAGAGTTATTCCAGTGTTGAAATCATATATTTACCGCAGTCACTGTGCGAGAATGTTTTCAAACAAGAATTGCTATTCATATCCCAAAGCTTGACTGTTTTGTCCATCGAAGAAGAGAGCAATCGCTGCACAAAAACAATAGACAATAATTACACCAACTGCATATCTAGCACGCATTCATAGTGTGATCTTCATTCTTTATCATATATCTTAGAGCAAACAATTACACAACACCTAATGCTCATGTTAGTATGATGTTGTTTGTCGATTCATGAATAACTATGCCAAGTACCACATTCTCTTCATAATAGCAGAGTTAGGATTTGATTTGTTTTACCTGCATATGCGGATCATGATTTTTATTCACTTTATATTTTTTTAAGCAAACGGGAGTAGTCTAACACTGCCATGGACTTAATAAGAAATGATGCATATAACACAAGAATCAAAATTAACCTCTATCTTGGCATCAAATAAAAGAAGAGAAAACACACAAACAAATAAATGTTTAAAGGGTATGTGTGTAATTACATAGAGTAAGAAGTATTCACATAATATCGAACATTTGCAGGGGCGTCTATGTAGAAATCCTAATAATAATAATAAAGATTACACGAGCCCCACAATATCATGCTCATAAGTAAATAACAATAACAATAACTCGTGACACGACGATCTGACATTATATTTTCAATAATGTCACAGAAGGATCATTCAACTTGTTACCCAAAAAAAGCAAAAAAATGAGAGAATATCATAAGAATGCTCCCACATCCAAAGACGGCGAAACTAACTACTTAATTTCGAGTCAACACTCAAGCTAGGTCAATATGCCAACCTCAAAGATAATTTTCGTCTACATCATATCTCTCCATTTCACCAAGCAACCATCCATTGGCATCATCAATTTCTTGAATGATTGGATCGATGGTCTCTGGTAAGTCGTCAATCATTAAAAGAGTGATTATTTTTATATAAACCAAATCTTGCAACCTTTGATGTTCGTGCTTGTTTTCATAAAACCTTTGGTAGCTTTCAAGATCCAATTTTGTTGTTAGGGTTAAGAGTGAAGCATCTTAAGCTTGACTTAATATTTAGGTAATTTACATGTCCAAATACACCCCATTTGAGTTAGATCCTGATAGGCTATACATCGGCTCAAAAATTTTTTTTTGAAATCGAACGATTCGGGGGAGACACGGCATGATGCTCACCCCAAAGAAAACTTTATTACTAAAAAGCGCTAAACAAAAAGAGAAGTACAGGAGAAGAGAGAGAAGGAACAGAGATCGGATCGAGAAGATCCCACTCAAGAAGGCTCGAATTACACCGACAACCAGTCGCAAGTTAAATGAGCCGCGTGAGCCAAAACATTCTCCTTGTAAAACCTCTGGCCCCTGAAAATTGTCGCGTTATGCCCCAGCAAATCGCCCAAATGCAAGCAAAAAGGGCCAAGAAGTCCCTGCGGTCCCTGTCCTTGTTTGAGCGCAAAGAGTCCCAAAAACCGACCAAGTCCGAAGTGTTGATACAAGACATTCTCGCCTCTTCCCAAATGCCAGCAGTGACCGGGCAAACGAAGAAAAGGTGATTTAAGGATTCGACGCCGTTGCCACAGAGAGCACAATCTACCAAAGCCAAATCACCAAAGAGTCTAGCGCAACGATCCCGCGTTAAAATCCTCCCTCTGCGAAAAAGCCAAAGAAAGATAGTTACCCGCTCCGGTAGCCTCAAAGCCCACAGGAAGTTGCAGTCGCGGTTGACGGGTTCCGAACCACTCTGAGGATGAATGGAGATTGCCTTGAAAGCCTTCCTAGTGGAGAAGTCGCCCTCCCACCAAGCCCAGTGATCCCGACCCCTCGTGGGCCTGGGCGCATTCGTAATAGCCTCCAGAAGAGCAAGAAGCTCGTCGAACCGTTGATCAGAGAGATTGCCCAGAAGCGACGGGAACCGGCCATCCCCTGACCAAGATGAAGCCACAGTAGCGCGCCTATCGGATGCCAAGGCAAAAAGACGAGGGAAAGAAACCCTTAAGGGGGCATCACCTGCCCAATTGTCCGTCCAGAACTTGAAAGAGCTGCCATCCCCGAGAACAGGAGCAAAGAGATGAGAATAGCGATGGGTCACCGAAGCCACCCCCCGCTAGAAGGGGGTACGAGAGCGGGGGTCACCAATATCCTCCAACAGCACCCCACTTAAGCCCAGAATCTCACGCAATAATATAGAGCAGAAATTAGCAGAGTCCCCCCATAACCTGTTCACCCACTTAAGCAGGAGAGCGTCATTGACCCAGTCGAGACGACGGATGCCAAGACCCCCATCACATTTCCTCTTCGTCACCTCATCCCAATCCACGAGATGTGGACCACGTGAGGAAGGCTCCCTTCTCCCCCAAAGGAATTTCCACATCAACTTCTCAATATGGTTCCGCACCCCCACCGGCAGCTGCCAATTGGAGAGATAGTAGACGGGGATAGCAGAAAGAACAGATTTGATGAGCACAAGGCGGCCACCCCGCGATAGCATGGACGCACTCCAACCGGAAAGCCTCCTCTCCACCTTCTCAATAACCTTGTGCCAGTCGCGCCGCGTAGCCCGCCCCGCCCCCAGGGGCATGCCCAAGTAGTCAATCGGAAGAGAAGAAGGGGGGAGCCCAGAGTGAGGCCACAAGCGCTCGACGTCTCCGAGTCCAAAGCAAAGGGAATCACCTTGGATTTGCTTTGATTGATGAGCAAAATCGATAGCTCGCTGAAAATTTCCAAAGTTGCCGCCATGCCCCTGACCTCCTCGTGACCCCTTCGATGAACACGATAGTGTCGTCAGCGTACTGGAGGGTCGGGATGACCCGGTCGCCGCAGGAGAAGCCCATGGAAAGACCATGATCAACCACACGAACCGCCATCCTAGGGAGCACGCCAACCGCAATAACAAACAGAAGGGGGGCCAGGGGGCAGCCTTGTCGCACGCCTCTCCTAGGCTGGAAGCGATCACCCACGATGCGCCCATTGATCATAATGGAGAAAGATACAGTAGATATGCAACGACGCATCCAAGAGATCCAGGTCGAAGGGAACCCACGCGCTCTCAGGACTGACCACAAGAAAGTCCAGTCCAGAGAATCGTAAGCCTTAGCAAAATCAACTTTCCAGAGCACCCCATGGCTCCCTCTCCTCATCCAACTCTCCACCATCTCAGATGCCAGAGCCGTAACATCGGCTATTTGTCTACCACGAATGAAAGCCGCCTGGCTAGGAGAAATTAAATCATCGAGCACCGGGGCAAGCCTGCGAGCGAACACCTTCGCCAAAATCAAGTATAGACCATTTGAAATTGCAATGGGACGAAAGTCCTTAATACGATGTGCAGAGGGTATTTTTGGCAACAGGACAATGATAGCCCTATCGATTTTGTCGAAACCCGCATTAGAACTGCAAAATTCTTTAATAACATCCCAAACCTCCTGCCCCACCAACTCCCAAAAGACCTTGTAGAAAGCAATGGGGAACCCATCCGGTCCCGGCGATGCATTGACGTTGAGATCCCAAACCGCATTCTTGACCTCCTCCAAAGTTACTTCCTTAGTCAACTCTTCACAAAGCAAGGGAGAGAGAGTTCGAGTTCCCTCCCCCGACCAAAACCAACGCCTAGGGGCGCGCGAATTTGAGAATTCTTTAAAGTATGTCGCCACCTCCCTCCCCAAAGCATCCTCCCCCACGATCTCCCTCTCACCAAAGGAGATGGAGCGAATAAAATTAGAGCGCCTCCTGTTACTGGCCACCCTATGGAAATAAGAGGAATTAGCATCCCTACTCTTAGCCATGAGATTCTGGCCCTCTGACGCCATTCCGCCACGCGTTTCCGGTCCTCAACCTCCACCCTCGCCTGGGCCGCCGACCTGGAGGCCAGCTCGTCGGAGCTGAGATCTCTTTCCCCCTCCAACACATCTAAAGAAACCACGATCTCATCCGCTTCTTTCCTGGCATATGCACGCGCAACCCGTGTTGTTTTCTTAAAAGTGGCCAAACTCTTCCGCAAGTGCGCCTATTTACGAGCAAATCTCCCCACAGCCGATCCCCCACCACACTCCTTCCCCCAAATTTCAGCCACAAAGTCCATGAAGTTCTCCTCCTGCAGCCAACACTTCTCATATCTAAAGAAGCCAGTAGATGGAGACAAGGCTCCCGAGTCCCACACAATAGGTGTATGGTCCGAATAAGACCGCGGACAAGAGTAAACAATAGCAAGGGGAAACGCCGTCATAAGGGCCTCGGAGGCGAGAAACCTGTCAATGCAAGATCTTGACGAAGAATTCCTCCAGGTGTACGAAATGTCACTAGCACAAAAATCCTCCAGAGCAAGGGAGTCAATCAAATGAGTAAAGTCAGCTGAGCCCGGATCCGCACCCCCCCTAGACCAGGGTCTATCTGAAGCACGCAAGGTAACATTAAGATCTCCCCCAACCAGCCAAGGTAGGTCCGCAAACAACTGGCTGACCCGAAGAAGCTCGTCCCAAAGATCCCTCCTCTTAATATGGCATGTTGGCCCGTAGACACAAGAAAAGAGCACAGTAGAAGAATCTTCCCGTCTCGCGAGAGAAACGGAAATCGAATGGCAACCCTTGAACACCGAATTAAAAGAAAAAGCCGCCGACCTCCAAGCAATGAGCAAACCACCTGCAGAGCCCTCAGCATCCAAGGCACGAAAGTCGTCTAAACTCCCCGAAGCAAAAGATCGCCATAGATCGTCATCCACCTGACGGAGCTTAGTTTCCTGAAGCATCACTACATCGCAGCCCCATTCTTTGAACCTGGTACCCATCGTTTTCCGCTTGTCAGCATCCCCCAAACCCCTCACATTCCAAGACAAGACTTTCATTTGGAAACATCTTCGAATCCCCTTGGCCTAACCACACCAACAGTCGCGGCCACCGCCTCTTTGAAGGTAGGGCAAGTCTGAATCTCCCTCGACCTCGAACGCGATTTGCTTCTCCTCCTGTAGCGCTTTGCAGATCTTCTTGATGATTCGCCATCAGACCCGGTAATGATCTGAGTCCCCACCGTGGCTTCGGAGGGAGTAACAGAAATGAAGGGCCCCGAAGCATGTGAGGGAGATCCCTGTTGAAGGCCTTCGGAGACACCCACTTCGGTATCGAGAGAGAGGGGACCTGATACCGGAGGAAAAGCACCCCTCTCAATCGACCCCAATAACAGCTTCCCATGATTAGGTATAGTCAAGTCCGCCACGTCATGGTTAATCATATCCCAGTTCCACAAACCGACCGTCCGATCCACTCCAGGATCCAAAGGAGGGTCCTGTCCAGAAATGAGCCACCCGAATACCAGGAGAAAAGGCCCGTAACGAGGTTCCGGGCATCCCTTTCGAGAAGCCGAAATCCCCCTTGATCCCCGTGCACCTAACTGCCACGTCACCCAGGAAACCTCCAAGAGAAGCATCCATGCAGTGATCCCATGCAAAAGGATGGGCTTGATGTACGAAGGAGTCCGAGTGATTTACGAAAACATCATAGCGGGACGAGATCCCCGAAGCGGCGCCCTGCTTTGGTAATTACGCCTCGAGAACCGAAAAGACAGCCTTTCCTCTTCCAAAGTCCGGCTTCACGGCGACGCCACGCTCCGCCAGAGGCGGCGGCGGAGGCACCACCGACAACTCCAACCGACAGTAGTAACGACCAAAATTTAGGTCTCCAAAGAAAACCTGATCCATCTCCCTGTCGAGGAAGGACTTGTTGCACTTCAAGAGAACCCTAGTCGACGAGGGATCGGACCCCGAAGACAAACCATCATCAGTGGCGGCCAAAACTTCACCCCATCTTCGCAGTGGATGCCTTAGACAGTGAACAGAACGAGAAAGGAAAGGTACGCCACGGACCTCGGCGACGCAAACCTCGACGTCCGTGCATGCCCCATCCGCAAAACGCAAGTCCCTCCATGCAATGCCTCCCCTCAAACAGCCATGAAACAGCCTCAGCCGCTGGTCGTTCGATAACCCCCTTACACAGCATCTCTTTGTCCCTATGGGGACGATGTCCCCCGAGAAGCGGTCCCCCAGAAGCTCCCTAAGAAGGTTGTTCGCGACCTCGATGGATAAGCACTCTCCCAAGGAGACGCCAACAACCGCCCTGCTACCAAACGAACTTCTCGTATCCTGCTCCCGCGACTTCATCGCAATAACATCGGGGTCTACAGATGAAGAAAATAACTCCTTCTGAAGCGAAGACGACTCCAGCGGTGAGTGGTTGCATGCACCACCGGCCACGACCTGGGCGAAAGAACGACATCCACCGGCGAGCCTAGCCCACTCCCCGCGAGGGACCCTCTGCTGAACATTCGATTTTCCCAGAGAGAAGCGATTCCCGTCGAACCGTGAATGGGAACCACAATCCACCCTCTTGTGTCCCAGACCACCGCAAGAAAAACAACGTGGCTTAGCAATGCAAACCGACGCCAGGTGCCCCCTTACGCCACAACGCCAGCAAGAACATCTCGACTTCTTATGGGAGACATGCAACCACCTCCCCTCCTCTGAGTGCGCTTCCTCCCCTTCTGCCGCCACGAACTGAGGGCTCTCTCTACGAATACCAATAGACCTCTCCTCCAAGGCTTCCCCACCCCACCCCCTTACAGCCCTTAAACCTTCTTCCTTCCTCATGCGAGAGAAGAGTATCTCCCCCGCTTGAGCCTCCCCGAGCGCCATCCCTCCTCCGCCATCTCCACACACCCCCAACCCCTCCGCCAGTGCGAAACCTCCCATCAACCCCGTGCGAAGTTGCACCTCCGCCACACTGAACCCTCCGTCCGCTCTCCATTCCGCTCCTCCAAACAACCTCTGGCTCAAAATTTCCATAGCTAGAATTCAGATGTTAACAAATTTAGATCAAATTTATATTTACTAAATTAGTAGTAGTTATATGAACATTTTGAGTTTCTCGATCTGATTACTATTGGATATAAAAAAATCCCTTGGTAGTTTTGTACAAAATCAACTCAATCGTTATCATCTTAAAAATCCCCTTGGTATTTTTATACAAACTCAACTCAATCCTTATCGTGTTTTACCTAATTGCACCAGGGATAAATATTTGTATACACTTGTACAATCCATCAGCATAAAATGTAATGAATGGGTTGCACAGCACGATTCAAAATGCCATACATCATGGAACAGATGATGAAGTTGGTATCATGGCCTTAAATATCTTTGACATCAGCAACATGATGATATCAAAAGTTACCCCTATATCTTTTTCTCGAATGTTGGCTTCATTTCAATGATATATCACTGAAATATTGCCCAAATATCAGTGATATCAGCAACAATGAAGATTCCTTATGTATTATGTTCGTACATTGACGATATCAAAAGTTACCCCTATATCTTTTTCTCGAATGTTGGCTTCATTTCAATGATATATCACTGAAATATTGCCAAATATCAGTGATATCAGCAACAATGAAGATTCCTTATGTATGATATCAAAAGTTACCCCTTATCTTTTTCTCGAATGTTGGCTTCATTTCAATGATATATCACTGAAATATTGCCCAAATATCAGTGATATCAGCAACAATGAAGATTCCTTATGTATTATATTCGTACATCACTCGAAATGGGCAATATCTGCCCCATATTTTCCCCATTTATCCCAAACAGTTGCACCATGAGTGTTTTTGGGTGATTTTGAAGCTTTGTGCAGATCTGCGAAAGTACTTGAAGGCTCGGAGGCGCCTTTGATTAGACGTTGTGTTTCTACCCCCATGATTTTTGTAAGATGGGTCATCACCTTCCCTGCTTCATCATCTTCATCACGTAGTTCTCAACTCAAGTTGCAACTTCTTCGTGGTGACCTCCTCATGATTCTGCCACCCTCGCAAACAGTTATCCTCGGATTGGCTTCCTCGCACATGTGAGTGAACATGAATATATGCAGTATATGATAGACTACAAAGCCATCTACTCCTATATGACATGGGAGAATTGTGGAAAAGACGACATGGAGGACTACAAGAGAAATAAAGGGATCTGGCAAAACAATCCTGATTTTGATGAGTAATGAATATTCAACTTATTTACATGGTAAGTATTGTATTGATATATTACGAATATGAATTTGTTATTTCAACTTGTTCATGCATTTTACATTACTAAATATCGAATCACATGTCTTACATAGTACTATACATCTATTTGTGTGGTGATTATCATGACAATAATATGCCAAAACTTATATTTAGACCTCTATTTTAGCAACCGTGTGTATATCTACCTTACTCATTGATCAAAGAACATTAACGACCTTAATTTTGAAAAAAAAAGTTCTAATAGCCCCATTTCCATGATTTCTGGTGATATCAGTGATATATTCTTTAATATTCCCCTTTCCAAACTTAGTGAGACGACACCGATACTGATATTTAAGGCCAAAATTGGCATTCCCACCTATTCTCAATGATTTGAAATTTGGCCTTGTAGTTTTTTTATTCTTCCTTTGCATGTCTCCTCCTTTCCAGTAGTTTTTTTATTCTTACTTTGCATGTCCATAACTTCGTATATTTATTTCATTTTCACTTCCTCACATTATTAGAGAGGCGGGGAACTTTTTCAAGAGTTTTCATGTACTTAAACATATTGAGTATATAATTTCAAAATGATGGTATTAATAGAAATCCCTGACCGTTCTGTTATTTGCTTTCGTTTGCTTATTTTCTTTTTCCCTGTTTTTTCAGAAGTAAACAGTCCTCAACCTCTGCCTATTTTCATGGACATATTGCAAAAAAGGATGTGTAGCGAATCAGTCCCGTCTTAACAAACCAATTCTTTACCACTTTTAAACTCCCTCATCATATTGAAAAGTCCAATGTGGTGCTAAATATAACTAGCAACTGTAATGGCTCTTTTGAGATACTGACTTAATTGTCAGGATCTTTCCAGTATTTTCTAGCATAAGATTATCCTCTTATTTTGCAAAAAACTTGCCTAAAAATACAATGAATCCAAAAAAATATGTCATGTGAATCTAAAAATATGTCAGCATCCGTAATAAATACATATATGTGTTAAGGTGTAATCACTTCGATTGTCAATTATGACTTGAACCACCTTTTGCTCTCCAAGTTCCTCCACAAATGTATCAAGAAATTCATATATCTTCTTTGTCTTCACATATGTCAATGCATGGATTAATTAAGCAAACATTATGGAGCAATTCATCATAAAATTCATTTCCCCTGTCCGAGAAATAAAGCATCCATTATTTTCCTAAGTTTCCTTGTACCCAGCCAACAATTTGAATGTTGGTTCCTTTTTAATGTGAAGCAGTGAAATTCTAAGACCAGGGTATAAGTCGTATGACAATGACCATATTAAGGCCATGCAATCCAATAGACTCATGTCTTCAAAGCATCACAACTTTACAGCGTCAAATGGACATCAGTTTGATAGAAGAAGCGAGCAATATGTTGAATGGTTTTGGGTTGTACCTCATTGTCATAAGCATCCACAATGGAACTGTCTCATAGGAACTTCTTTCTCTTTTTTTGCTTTCTTTGATAAAAAATGCATCCATAGGTTCTTTTCCACTTTTACTAGGTTGTGATTTCACATTATTTTTGTTGCTAGAACAAACCATTTTCCCAAGCATAACAACATTTAATTCCTCACAATCAGCATTATCATCATCATCAACAACAACTTCCATGCCATCCACATCAAAGTTATCACCTTCATTTCAATCCTTTTGAGCTGTCCACTCATTCATACATGCTTGTAATTCTTACCTCACCTGCAGAAGGTGTTTATTACAACTTTACAAGCTACATTCTTCTAGAAGGATCCTATATGATGTTGTTCAAGCTTGTAGATTTCATTTTTAGTTTAGTGTGTTCACAAAACTCACATCTTACACTATTTTTTTCGATCAGTTAAGTAATTGTACTTCCAACAGATTTTTCCTCTAAGTTCTTTCTTCATCCATATCATGTCCACTTCCCATAATGATTCCCAATTAAATCAAAAGGTCCTAGTTGTATGTCAATATGTGTGTAAAAATGTCCTAATACACACATACGCATCAAACATGAACATCTCATGAAAATAAAATACATATGGCTAACATTCTTGGAAACATACTTGGCCATGTAAACACTTGGAAACAAGTCAGATATGAGCATATTAATCAAACATTTCAAATTTGAATGTATGAAAATATTGATCAAATTTGAAACTATAAGCACAGACTAAGCCATGTAATACATACCATAATCAAAGTTCAAAGCCAAAAGTGTTGTCAAATAGGCCATATTATGGATATATCATATATAGCTATAAATGGAAAACACAAAAAAAACGCAAAGCTACAACATTGCATCATCAGAAAACATGTATTTAACAAGAGGGTGATTGGGATCCCTCAATAGTGCAGCACTTCAATTTCACACAAGCAAAACAAAAATATAAAAATAACCGTGAAGGATATACAAGGTGACGAGGAGGATCGTAACTAATGTCAACGACAGTGTCACGTGCAATCGAAGATGGCTCGGAAGGCGAAGCAGCAAGAGGAGAAGTAACAATAGTGATGGCACAATGAAGGAGAAGTAGAAAAGGTGATGACACAAGAAAGGAGAAGCAACAAATTCGCGATGTGGGAAAGAGAAGTGAAAAGGAGCAATCCAAGGGGTTTCTGAGGGTTTAGGACCTAGATTTAATAAAGTCCTCTGACGGACTCAATAAGGGGATGCACTTAGATTGGGCGCTCATCTTAATGCCCAATGATTCAAAACAAACACTCATCAGGAGAGCGTTCCCCAAAATCACCTTTCCTCAGTGCCTAGTTGGCAAGTCACCCAGGGAGCTTTTGACAACGTTAATCATTGCTAGGTATGATGTTTCATTGACCATTGGGAAATTAAGTTAGTCCATGGACATACCCATGCATGCTTCATTGGATGTAACCATGATGATTTAAAGTTACAGTAAGGCTACACCACGGAAACGGGTTATTCTTCAGCAGCCGCCCTTGTAAGGACATTGTTGCACACCCCCATGCTCACTATGTAGGGTCCTTAGCCAACACAAACTCCACTATGGATTTTTGCACATAAATTACAGACAATCTTATCACATGGAAAGCAAGATTCAAGAAGCATGATGCGATGTCATGCTTCAATTTAGAGAGCGAATGCAGGACCATGGCACACAACACGAGATGATGTGGATTGATGTAGTTATTGATCTACACATGCAAGTAGCAGACAGATGGAGTTACTGTATGACAATCGAGTAAAAATGGCGAAGCCTTCTCCCACTATAAGTAGGGACGGCTACATAATTCTTGCTCAAATTCATGTTGAAAGATTCGACTATTTTTTACGTTGGTTGTCGACTATTTAACACAACCCCACAAGGGGGGATTTGAACCATGATTTTTTGGGTGGTAGGCACACTGCACTACCATCAGACCATTTAAGTGGGTACAAAATGGTGAAGCCTCCTCTCACTATAAGTAGGGTGGCTACAACCGAGTACTTGCACATAACCATATTTTAACTCCAGTTATTCTTGGTCGTTATCTTTGACAAATTCCATTTAAAAGTGACAAATTTACCCCTAATTATCACTCATATTTGTGAACCATTCCCTCCTCTTCCTCACATCATTCCCACTTCACTACACCTCGTTGGTTGTCCTTGTAGTAATCGCCCCCATTCAGCATGGTCGTCCTCTACATCATGTACATGATCAAGTTCTTAGAACTCATTGAGGACCAGGAGGAAACCCCACATATTCCCTTCCAAGACCATGTTCGATGCCACCGAGGGTCCGTGTCCTCGGATATGTTGGGTTCCAGTGGATTCAATAGCATCTACAAACTGTACCTTCCAAATTCCAATACACAAATTGCCATCAAGAATATCTCACATGAATCTCGCCAGGGGACTAGGGAATTCGCAGCATGAAATCGTGTCTATCAGATGCATATGGAGCCGGACCCTCGTGCATCTCTTGGATTACTACTGGCGGAGGGGTGAGCACAAGTTGGTGTATGAGCTCATGTTGGTGGATGGATTGAAATATCCCCACATACGGTGATATATCCATACATATATAGATATTACCCTAAACATCAATATCACCCAATATCAGGCGATATACCAGTGATATGTCATCTAGTCTCATCGATATTAATGAAATTTAAGTATTTAGTGCAAACCTTCTATTATTTCAAGTTATATCATCGTTATCATGTCGATATCGATGCTCCATTATCGATATCAACTATGTCAGTTGAATTTGATGCTTGTTTTATAAGGAAAAAGCTTGGAAGGTGATTTTGTATTCTTTAAGCTTTAAAAGTTGCATTGTTGAGATTTTCTAGCCACTCCATATGTTAACGCATTTGGAAACAAATCCAGTACGAATAAATAATCAAATTTATGATTTGTAGCATGGTTCAAAATATCATGATGTATCGGTGATATATCGATATTGCTAGAGGGAGGGTTTCGATATTTGGGTGTAAATCTAGTTATATGATATCTCACAAGATATCTACTAAATGTCGGTAATTTATTTCATATCGATAAAAAATTGAAGATTTCAATATAAATTTCCTAGATGTCGGTCAATATCGATCGGATACCAATGATATGGTATCGATATTGCTTAATATCACCTATTTTTAAATTTTTGGTCTTTTCGTTTGAGAGTTTGCTTCTGTGTCTATTCTTAGTATTAAGAACACATTACGATTTATATTATTTTCGGGTTGGGAGTGCTTGAATAGGGAGCTTCTCCTTCTTTTGCGATGGAAACAAACAACTCTAGAGCTGATCAAGAATTGTTTCATACATATATGTTATTATGCCCATTAGCTTATTCATATGATATCCGATATAGCTCGGTATTTTATTTAGATATAGTATGCCATGTGATGTAAGGTTAATACGCTAAATACATCTCCTTGATGCCACTAGGTTGTTGTTTGAATTTCATTGTTTCCTTTCTAGTATCCCTTAGCAGTCAACAATCAACATTGACAGTAGCGATATGTGTGATATAATGTCTATTGTTCTGCTAAATACACCCCATTCTTGATATAAGTATTTGCATGTCATTATTACTTTAAGAACTAGTATGATCTTATTTTGCAAAAAAAACATTTTTATGTCATTTTTGAAATTTCCATCAATATCGTCGATATATCCCTTTTCGGACTGATTGATACGGTAAGGATATCGATATTTCAAACATTGTGATGGCATACCACAATCTGGAAGCTCCTCTTCGTCTACCATCGATAATCCTCCACTTTCAAGGCAGCAAAGGTTCCACATCAATGGAGTAACTGTGGGGATGCAGTGCCTCCGCAAGGAGTGAGTAATGTTCCACTGAGATGTAAAGGCGACCAACATCCTCCCTGATGTGGACCTTGAAGGGAGAACAACCCACACACGATCCACTTTGAGGGTACCTCATCCCTGAGCTAACGAGGACTTCCAAGGCCATGAAGGCCATGGATGTGTTCTCCTTTGCGATTATTATGATGGACTAGTCACGGAGAGGTGAAGGTCGGGGGAGGTGGCAACGGGGATCAAGGGGAGTCTCCATCCAGGTATATGTACATAGGGAATGGTTAAGTTAGTGGAGCAAACTAACAGAGTAAATGATATAAGACGAAGTAACTATTTAGGTGACTACGTGTAATTCAGAATTATGGATGGTTAAACACATAATTATGGAAGTATAGAGGAAATTATGTGTTAAAAAACCCTACTCTTTTCAATCATCACCTTTATATGTATAGTATTCAAGTAAGAGATATGCGATTTGAATAACAATAGGGAAAGAAGTAATCATCTCCACAAGCAAGATGCCTAACCATGCCAATCCGCTTCTTGTCAGTGCTATCATGCACTTTCTTTATGCCAACAACCTCATTCCTCCATGTCTTCCAATGCATACCTCCAAAGTTCTTCCTTCTATCCCCAAAGTAAAATACAAAGTATTGGAAATGAAAGAACATATTCATACAAATGAGATTACCATTTGCTATACATTAACCAAAGTCTCATACATCGGTATTAAGGTACTCAATCCATGAGGTTAAGAATAGCAGATGGTTTACATGCATGATAATAACATTCGAAAAAAATATAAAACTAGCCATATGATCAATAGATGCAAAAAATTTAAGAGTTAGAAATTTATGATTGACGCATCCATTGTAGAAACTGCTTAGGAGATAACATGCACCAAATAAGCAAATATCCGAAAATATGGATTTAACAAGGTTCCCCTATAACAGGGTTACATCTTTTACGACAACAACTGATTTCCACTATGTAGAATTCTTGATATGCCTCGAGATTTCCCAACCCATCAGCTGCAGAATTGTTCGATCTCCTCCGTCATATTTGGATGGTGAAGCTTACACAGAAGGGCTATGTAGGTACTTGGGGATAATACCCCGATACATAAATATAAATCCAGTTACATATTCGAGACGAGATTATGCCCTAATCCAATTGTATTAGGAAATGCCTATACAAACCCCCTAAAGTTAAGGATTTAAACATTGTCATTTGTAATCTTTTGTGCTTTTTTCTTTCTTTCCACGTAGTGAAGAATGGTATTGATCACTCAACGATGTAGCCTAGTCACGAGTGATTCTTGTAAATTCAAAAAAAAAATCAAATGTATATGCATTTCCACCATTTTTGCTGACTTGGGTGACATGCCACTGAAATGTCTGTTCTTAAGGCCAGTGATATGCTAGCGAAAACAACATTTAAGGCCTTAGGATGAAGTGAAGCCTTAGTGCAAAGTGAAGTTCATGACTACATTCGTTTGGTTTGTATGCTATTAAAGACCATTCACCCAACCTTGTTTCATAAGTTTCTTTTTTGTGTGAGAGAGAGAATTATTTAATAAGTTTCATTCAAGAAAAATCATATCCCAGTTATTTGCAGCCACACAATAACGCATAATTGACATTTCCAAGGATGCATTGCCCGTATCATGCATTAAAGACTTGAATCCATCAGTGGGCAATAAAACTCTTCCTAAACTTAGCAATTTTTAGGCACCTAAGATAAGGACTGAACGCATGCTAAGCATCAATCGATGAATACCAACCATTTTTTCTTACAGTTTGTTTACCGCATTGAATCTATACCAAGAGATATACACTAAAGTAGGTTGGGTTGCAATTACAGGTGAACTCTTGCGGGGTTCCAATTCCATCCCAAGACTAAATTTTAGGATTAAATATCTATTAAATATTTTGATTAGTGGAATAACATGGCATCTTTGGAATTTGGATCCAATAAACTCTATGGGAATCACAGCTTGAGTCACAAGTACCTTTATAGACTTAGACTGAATTGGATATGTCTTCTAGCCCTTCGGTTGTACTTTAACCATTGGATATGTCATTCTTCGCTAGGATATAGGTGGAAGTCAAAGTGTCTCACATGACCTTGGCGGTGGGCTGATTCAGAATATCAACTATTTCCGTGGTAAGGATCCCACATAGCGAAACATGCGTATACGTGCCATCTCGCTTCCAAGAAGCATTTGCTCCATTCTTATCTGTTGGCTCTAGATTTATCAGGATGTGCTCCTTGTTGTTGCACTGCATGAGGGTGAGGAACTGCATGGACCACAACTCATAGTTGGTCATATCCATCTTAGCGATGGGAGCCAGGCCCTTGAAGGCTCCGGACGAAAAAATGTTACCCTTATTCTCTGACATGATGATAAAACGACCAAAGACGGAACTCAACTGAGGAGTAGACCGATACGAATGAGTCTACACGAACATACAGAGGATCGGTTGTACGTATAGACTCATACAACCATCCTCATCAATCTTCGCTGCTCGTTAGGACCAGAAAATGCGATTTATATGGCTGAAATCACGTTTTCCAGTCAAAATCAGACCGATTCAGACTGCAGAGCAAACCTCAGGGGTACACGGAGGCGCATGGGAGGACCGGAAGCGGCCAATGATGGCCTGGGCAGCATAAAATGGTCTGGGCGGTGGCCAGGGGTGACCTGCGGTGGTCTGGACAGTGGTCTGGACGGCGTCCGGCGGTGACCTGGGCAGCCTAGGCGGTGGCTGGGCAACTTGGGAAAGCCGGCCAGCGGCCTGGGCGACCTAGGTGGCGGCTGGGAAACTTGGGAAAGCCGGCCAGTGGCCCGAGGGTGTAGGGGCGGCAGCCTGGAGGGCCAGAGGGGGCCCTAGGCTGCTGCCGAAGGGAAGGGAGGGAACGGCGGCCTGTAGGCTGCGGCCCACAGGGGTGGGCAGCGGGCGGCGGCCGAGGGGTGGGGTGTAGGGTTAGGTTTTGGTGGGGTACGGGAACTCCGGCCTAGGACCGTCGCTCCGATACCATGTAGAGGGAAAAGAATGAATTGCATTATGAGAGACCCATGGGTTCTCTTATAGAGGAGAGGAACCAATTGGGCAAATTACATCAAGAAGATAAATAAATAGATAATAAGAAAATGGTAAGAAAGATAACAAATATCTCAAGAGATATATCTTCTAGCCCTTTGGTTGTACTTTGACCATTTGATATTTGCAATTGTGGTCATGTTATCGAAGTATAATGAAATCACAGGGTTGGCATATATGCAGTATAGAAACATAAAAAAATTGAAGCTATTCAACCTCGATCCTAGTAGTATTTGTAGAGATAGTTTCGAAAATTAATAATTGTTTATGTATCTTGTTACTATTTCTCTCTTTTATTTAGACGTCTCTGTAATTTACCCTTAAGGCCTCTCCCTATATAAGAGAGCCTAGGGTTTCTCTATGAGTATAATCGAAGACTCTTTTCTTCTAACATGGTATCAGAGCCGCCTTAGGGCTCTCCACCCGTCGCCCCTCTCTTCCCCACCCGCCGCCCCTCCCTTCTTCTCTCGCTTCTACCCGCTGCCAGCGGCTTTCATCGCCGCCGAAGGCCCCACAGCGCCCCCAGCCCCCCCCCCCCTCCCCAGCGGCTCCCAGCCGCCAGCGGCCCCCGCCGCCCCTCCCCAGCGACCGCCTGCCGCCTCCAACCGCCCCCCGGCGGTCCCCAGCCGCTACACCGGGCCCCAGCCGCCCCCCATCTGCCGCCGTAGGCCCCCCTGTGGCCTCCAACAGTCCATAGGTGGCGTTCTCGAGGCGATTCAAGGGCTGTAAGCTTCCTTGGAGGCGTGCCCTAGACTCCTCTTCCTCCGATTTATGGATTTGAGTGCGTAAAAGTCTACACATGTACTCAAATCCGATGCAGTTGGTGTAGACGTTCATCACCGTGTCTATTTTCTCTTCGTCTTCTTCGAGCAGCATCATGTCAGAATCGAAAGTCGATTTGCCCTCCACCGGCGCATTCAAAGGTCCTGCGCTAATAGTGAAGATGGACGGGTCTAACTATGAGCTATGGGCTATGCAGTTCATGAGCCTCATGAAATCAAATGGTTAGAAACATATTCTTACCGAGGATGAGCCTGCGGAGAAGACATGGATCTATGCCTCATGGGAGGCTGATGACGCTTACGAGAAAGTCTGGTTGTCTGGTACGTTGACGATGGAGATAGCTAACGATGTTCTCCATCAGCCCACTACTAAGGCGATGTGGGACATCCTTGTTGCTACGTATTCGCAGGTGCGAAATGAGGCAAAGATGTTGCAGCTTCAACATGACATTTTTACGATGAAGCAGGCCGGCAGACCTCTCCATTCTCTATACACATCCCTGAGAGGGATGTTCGAGAAGCTATACAGTACCATTCCTCTCACTGCTACTCCGGAGCAGCAGAAGACGTTTCGGAATGCCACCATGGTGGGTGTTCTACTTGTTGCTCTCGATCCTGAGTATGATGCTGCACGGTCACAGATTCTAGCAGATGCAGTAATTCCTCCAGTGGAGGATGTCTACAGAAGGCTCAGTCGCATTACAGTTTCATCCAGTTCTTCTACTCCACCCCCATCTACGATGGCAGCTTCGCGTGGGAGAGGTGGACCGCCTTCTGGACGTGGTCGTGGAAGTGGCCGTGGACCTCAAGGAAGAGGGGGTCGATTCAGTCAGATGTGCTCATATTGTCACAGAACTGGACACTCGGAGGAGACATGCTACTCAAAGCATGGGTTCCCAGCATCGGCACGGGTTGCAGAGCATTCACAGTCGCCATTACCGTCTACTGCAGATCATAGATTTGACGAACTTGTGGCCCGTCTCCGCGATATTATGCCACATTCTTCTGGTGATTCATCTGGTGGCTCTTCAGATATCGCTGCCACATCCTCTGCCAGTTCATCCGCCGCAGCCAGTAGCTCAGGTAGATCATCAGCACTCATACCTTCTCATGATATATCTGACTGGGTTATAGATTCCGGAGCCACACATCATCTTTGTCGAATAGAGGAAAATTACAAGCCTACAGGGATATTCCTCCAGGCCGCTCAGTACAGATAGCAGATGGTACCCACTCACCCCTTGTTGGCCAGGGGGAGGTTTTCTTATCCTCCACTATGCAGCTACAGAATGTTTTACATGCCCCTGAGTTCTCACTGAATTTGCTGTCTATTAGTCAGATTACAAAGGATTTGAATTGTCGTGCTATATTTGACCCGTCTTCTCTCATTTTTCAGGACATACTCATGGGCAAGGTGATTGGTTGTGGCTCTGAGCAGAATGGTTTATATCGGCTGGTTCGGGAATCTTTTGTTGGCGTCTCCTCTCACTCCGCTGGACCAGTCTCTTCTTACATTTGGCATCTTCGATTTGGTCACCTTCCGCTCCAGAAAATACGCCATCTTCTGCCCCAGATCTCTCCAAGTTCGACGTTTCGCTGTGAAACATGTCAGTTGAGAAAGCATCATAGGTCGAGCTTTCCAAGTCGTCAGAGTCGAAGCAGTAGCTCCCCTTTTGAGTTGTTACATATAGATATATGGGGTCCGAGTCGTGTTCCCGATCATCAGGGACACAGGTTTTATCTTGTGGTAGTAGATGATTTTTCTCGTGTCTCTTGGGTATTTCTTTTGAAGAATAAATCTGAAGCAGGAGATGTTATCAAAAATTTGATTAATGAAGTGCAGAATGTTTTCTCTTCGTCAATCAAATATGTTCGGACTGATAATGCCCTGGAATTTGTACACGTTCTCTTTCTCAATTTCTTTCATCGAAGGGTATTATTCACCAAACCACCTGCGCATATATATCCCAACAAAATGGTGTGGCGGAAAGAAAGCATCGCCATCTCTTGGATATTACTCGTACCCTGTTGATTCAAAGTTGTGCTCCTATTTCTTTCTGGGGGGATGCTGTCCTTACTGCATGCTATCTAGTCAACAGAATGCCGTCCTCTGTCCTTGGAGAGAAGATACCTATCTCTCTTATTTTTCCAGACAAGGAGCTATTCTCACTTCCACCACGTGTCTTTGGTGCTGTGGCGTTTGTCCATCGTCTATCTCCTGGCCTTGACAAGCTATCTCCAAGAGCAGTCAAGTGCGTCTTTGTTGGTTATTCCAGAACCCAGAAGGGATACCGGTGTTATGATCCTACAACCAACAGGTACTTTGTTAGTGCGGATGTCACTTTCTTCGAGTCGATTATGTATTTCTCGCCAGCTGGGGACAGAATGGTACCATCCACCACCACTGATGATATTTATGTTCCATCACCACCTACTTGAAGTTCACCTGAGTCGTCTCCTGTGTCAGTTCCTATGCCAGCACCACCGCCACCATCACCTCCACCTCCACCCATTCCACAGCGAATCATATCACCGTTTCCTAACCATTATACGCGTCGATCAGGTCCTGCTCAGACGACAGATCAGCCAATCACTACGCCTCAGGTATGTTCAGACGATGATTCTACTGACGGGTCAGGTTCGGTACATATGCAGGATGCCTCATTACAGGTGGACCCAGATGATGATCTTGATGTTCCGATTGCTATTCGGAAACAGAGACGGCAATGTGCATCCTATCCATTTGCTTCACAGGTTTCCTTCCACCGACTCACAGGTGATTTTCAGAAGTTTGCCACAGCATTGTCTTCCGTGGACATACCACGGACATACCAGGAAGCCTTGAAGAGTGAGTGCTGGAGATTAGCTATGGAAGAAGAAATGAGGGCCTTGCAGTCCCGTGGCACATGGTCTTTGATCCCTGCACCTTCTGATGCATCAGTTGTGAGCTGCAAATGGGTCTTCACAGTCAAATATCATGCAGATGGCACGTTGGATAGGTACAAAGCACGCTTGGTCGCCCGTGGATTTACACAAACATATGGCGTCGATTACATGGATACATTCTCTCCAGTGGCGAGACACTCGACTCTCTGTATTCTCCTATCTGTTGCAGTGGTTTGTGATTGGAGCATTTCTCAGCTAGATGTCAAGAATGCCTTTCTGTACGGGGACTTACAGGAGGAAGTCTACATGCAGCAGCCACCCGGGTTTACTGCTGAGGGGGAGAAGCATATGGTCTGTAGACTTCACAAGGCGATATATGGCCTCAAACAGATTCCACGAGCGTGGTTCCAGAAGCTGTCCAATCTAATTGAGCACCAGGGATTCAAGAAGTCCAATGCTGATCACTCGTTGTTTGTCCAGAAGTCCTCGGCAGGTAAGGTTGTCATAATGATTTATGTGGATGATATTCTTGTTACAGGAGATGATGTTCAGGGCATAGCGAGGGCGAAGGCATTCCTAGGTCGTCAGTTTGTTACAAAGGATCTTGGAACACTAAGATATTTTCTGGGGTTGGAATTTGCAAGGAATGCACATAGTTTGGTGATGATACAACGGAAGTATATTACAGACTTCCTGGTTGAGACTGGTATGGATGGATGCAAACCATTAAGCATCCCCATGGACCCCAGCATGAAGTTGTATGATGGTGATACTGATGAAGTAGATAAGAGGAGATATAGAGAAATGGTGGGAAAACTCCTCTACATTACCATAACCCGTCCAGACATTGCATTTGCAGTTAGCCGGGTGAGTCAGTTTATGGAGCAGCCAAGACAGGTTCACATGGATGCTATGATGAACCTCAGTTTCATCATCTTTATTCTCCATAATTAACCCCCTTGCTTAAAAGTTTGTCAATAATTCCCTGTTAATGTCTAATAATTAACAGAGTCCTTAATAAATTAAAAACCACAAAAAAATGGCAAAACAAAATTCGTGGTATTTTTAGACTTAAAAATACCCTCAAAAATATTTCGGGTCCTGGTTTGATCTCTTTTTCAGTTTTGGTCAACATGAAACTTGTAGATCTCGTCAAGATCTACAACTTTCATGTTTTGAGTTTTCTCAAATTCGGCCATTTTGGCCTCCAAAAAATTAAAAATGCTCTTTGAATAACCTGATTGGGCCACGTGGCCCATTCTGAAGGCGCCACGTGGCCCGACCCTTCTTGTCTTATCCGCCTGCCCCACCGACCGTTGGATCGGCCTCTTGATCCAACGGCCCAGGCCTCTCCACGCCGCTCCTTATCCACGACCGTTTGATCTTCCCCCGCCTTAATCTCAGCCACTCGTTGCCGCCTCTCGTCCCTTGCGCCACGTGTCGACTGAAGAACCCTCCGATCACGCCTCGTCCTTCTGATCTGAGCCACTCAATCCACCCTCTGTCCTTTACCGTCAGATCTCCCTCAATCTCTCATCCTCACCGCTCACTCGCGCCTTTGCCAGCCGATCGACACGCGGCTGCTTCATCGACCATCGATCTCACCGCCTCCGATCTAATCGTGGCCGCTCGCTCGCGCCCAAATACCCACCGTTGGATCACCAGAGCCAACGGTTGATGCATCGTCGTCTACCTCCGAAGACCCCTTCTCCCCACGATTTCCAGCTCGCGCATACCTCGCCCCCTTCCATTTTTCCCGTCTTCACCTTCCACCACCTCCACTCGCCAATAGCCCCACGTTCTTCCTCCATCAACCACGACCCTCGCGACCTCTTCGTCAACCCACGAACCCCTCTCCAGTCATCCCATTTCTCCCTCCAAAACACGTCGTCCACCATCACCTCCGCCACAACCATCTTCAAATACACCGGTCTCCCCTTCATTTCACCGGGTCCACCTGTATGCGGGGCACGGCCCAGCCCTCCTCCTCCTCCCTGTGACAGGGGGAGGAGAGGGGATAGAGCGATGACGACCGGAGCTCCCGGTGAGACCCTCCGCCACCCACGGCGGAGCTGCGGCGCCTGTAGGCCCGCTCGAGCTGCGTCGAGTGGCTGACGACGTCCAGCGAAGACCGGGGCTTCCACCGTGAAGCCCAGCCCAAGCTCCCATTTCGCCTCCGACCAGGTAAGCTCCTCTGAACCTCCGTTGATTTTTTATTCGATTTCATCGATTTAATCAGACCTCTCCGGCCGTTTTCGCCCTCCAATGATCATTCCGTTAGCTCCGCCAACACCTCCCCGTTCACGCCTGCTCCTCCGACCATGCTCTCCCTCTTCCATACCCTCCATCGCCTCCGACCACCTCCTCCGCCCTCGAGGCGGAGGAGCTCCGAGCTCTCCACCTTCTCCGTCCCCGATGAGCTCCCATCTTCATCCCACTTCGCACGCACGCACGCGATTATGCTTCGGCTATGCTCTACTAAGCTGCAGGTCTTCGAAGCTTTCAATGGTCGGAGCTCTGCCGGAGCTATCTTCATCGACTTCGCGGTGGCCATCCGAGCTCCGACGAGCTACGCCAGAGCCTTCTGGACCTCCCCCGAGCTCTCAGCTTCCTCGACGGTCATCCATGGAGCTTCGGGGAGGTCACGTGCAGCCGGAGACGAGAGGCGGAGGAGGAGCTCCTTCACCGGAGCTCCAACGTCGCCGCCAGCCTTCGGCCGAGGGAGACATTACAGGCGCCGTTGGATGCCCCCTTTCTCGGCGATCATCCAACGGCCATGACGAGGCCACGCCATCAACATCAGCAGCGGTTGGATCCTTTCGATCCGACGATCTTCGCGCAGCCACGTCGTCCACCAACGTCCTTACCAGTAGCCCTTGGATCCTCATGATCCAATGGCCGTCATTCGGCCACGTGGTGGCTTTTGGGCCTGCACCGAGCCTCCCGTCCGAACCTCCAGGCTTGGATGCACCGTGCCTCTTCCGAGCCTCCACCGAGCCTGCAGCGAGCCCGAGCCTACGTCCAAGCCTAGCCGAAGTAGCCGAGCCTCCCCCGAGCCTAGGATCAATCCGAGCCTGGAGGTAGCACGTGCACAACACGTGCCTTCTGGGCAAATTGCAGGGAGCCCCCGTCGTCTTCTTCAATTTGCAGATAGGTCCCTGTGTCACGTGCAGCGAGCGTGAGCAGAGGGTATTTTACAGGGGAGTCCAGTACTTTTACTTATTTCCATTTTAGTCCCTGCCAGGACCTATTTGTAGTTATCTTTTATATGTTTTCTTGCATTTATGCCCTTGCTTTCCTTTTTGCATATCTTGAGCACCGTACCTCTGTTTTAGTTGATTTCAGTTTCGTTTGAGAGCTTGTTTGATGTACTTTTTGATGGCATGATTAATCTTTTATTTTAGAGACTTGAATTTTAATGAAATATTAAGTTATCTAAGTGGCTTTTATTAAGTTCTCATGCCTTGTTCACTTTGACGATCAAGCTCTGACACTTCAAATAAATCTGGAATTAACTCATTGAATATTTTGCTCATAAATTTGTGACTAGGGCATATTTGAGATGCTTTGCATGTGCATTCATTTGCATGATAAAAAAATGTTTAAAAAAATGCATGTTTATTTTTAATGCATTGTATTTGCATGTTTTGACCTATAGGCCTTTAACTCTACGCTAAATTAAACACACTTAAATCCGATTAATACGAGAGAGGCTCGTGTCCCTGAGTTCGACCTTGGTATCTTGCCAAGTAAAAATAATTCACGGTCACCTCATTTCGATTCATTATGGCATATATCTAAATGAGGTGATCGCTTTGACGACCCGAAACCAGCCCGACTACGATGATGATTCCATGTGCTAAAAACACATTATTAAAGGGTCGATTTTGCGGTTCGTCAAATGGCGCCGTTGCCGGGGACACGGCTCATTTCTTTTATTTTTTGGATTTTTGTGTGTCTAATTTAGTGTTTCTTTTTATAGGTTAAATAATCATATATTTTGCATATAAAATTTTTTCTCTCTTATTTGATCTCTAACAATTGTTTCTGTGGCAGGGCCCTTGATGGATCAAGGAGGCGAGGAGCAGGATACTCCCCGCTGCGAGGAGCCGCAGGAGCATGCTTGGAGCAAAGGAGGAAGAAAAGAAAAAAAATGTGTCGCATTTTCTTGTTGCATTTTTAATAATTTGTCTTTTACAGCGGTCTTCGATCGAAGACTCGCGTGTGTAATCGAACGATTGTGGTTGTGTGGGGATCGTCCCCACTTGAGTGTCGACCTAGGACTAGGCACGCGGCTCTCCGAGCTCATTTTATTTTTTATCTTATGTGCTTGATCGTAGGTTAGGACACACTTTAAATGAAGACGCACATAATCTCGTATCACTTAGCTAAAATTCATGAAGATTAATCACCGCTAATAGATGCATGATTAGGTGCGGCTTTTTCGACTTGCATACATGTTTGATTTGATTTTCAAAACGGCCCCAGATTTTTCGCGACTTTTATCGTCAAATCACTGCATGATTTCTCACTTAGCCTCGATCGCGTTTTTCTTCATCGAATACATGTTTTTCACGGCTTTCATCTCTTAGATTGATCACCTAGGATTAATGGAAAATGGAATGAACGGTAGACGATGATTTTCTGATTGATGTGTTGTTCATAATTCAGTGATAATTTAAAATAAAATTGGGACTGTTAATTGCAAGTCAACCAAAAATGGAGTAAAATTCGGTTTTGGGAGAGCAATACCCTCGCTTACGCAATAATTTTCACTTCACATCTTTTCTTTGCGTAAAAATCAAATGTTTTATCACCAATAAAATAGACAAGATAATAAACCAACTTAGGTTGGTTTCATGTGTGAGTTGGTGAAACGAAGGGTTTGCTTGCTTGATTGAGCCTTGTTTGATGTGACACACACCCCAAATCCAAAGACACTCCATTTCATCTCCGAAGATTCAACCGCTCATTTGTATATTCATCCTTCTTCTTCGTTCACCTTGGGTCTCTTCCAACATCAATCTTCAACTTTATACTTAGGCTAATCTCAGCCTAAGTATAGGGGGGACCCAAGCCCCTGTGATTTCTCTACTCATCTTTTCTTGCCTTTATACTTAGGTTATTTCTAACCTAAGTATAGGGGGAGCCCCTCTTAGCTCCCGTATATTCTTCTATATTTAAATGGACCTATGTACTTGTAACATCTAGTGCTATGAGGACATAGCAAAGTTTAAGTATAGGGGGGTATACCGTATATACCGTATATTTACTTTAGCTATAATCTGAAAAATTTGAAAAATTAAAAACTTTTTGGCTAAGGTAAAAATTCATTGGACTAAGAAAACTCAAAGGATTTTCGCGGTTTTTCGATATTATGTTACACTATTTTATAGAAATATTTTCGAAAATGATTTTTGAAAATGTTTTGAAAATCTTTATTTTGTGTGACATGGGTTTTGAAAAATCGCCATCTCTTTTCAAGGAAGTTGAGTCTAACTTGTGTTTTAACTCTCTTATTAAAATCCATAAAAATCAGAAAACCCCTAAAAACCTTTAGGAGCTATTAGTGACTACTAAGCCCAATTAAGAAAGCCGCGTTCAGTGAGGGTTCACCCTTAGCAGATTGGATGGTTTAGAGGACATCGCGTAAGGCCCCGTCCTCAAGCAACGGGCTTCGGCCTGTACTTACATCCATACTGGCTGAATTATAGCTACTTAATTGAGTTTAGGCAGTTGTTATATCTCTTGAAGTTCAAAAAAAAAAGTGTCTTGTTTTTGAATGAAGAAGTTGGATTAGTCCTCTACACTTTCACTTTCACCCAGGATCTGATTTGGTCAAGAAGACTTAGCTTTTAGAAGTCTTTGAGATTTTAGGTTAACCAGCCTTAGCCATCAGGGTCTTAGACTTAATCATCCACATTCCCCTAAGTTTCTAGATTTGCATGCTATATTCCATGCTTAGTCTCAGACATAAAGAATATGATCAACACATCACATGCACGACTGCGGTTCTCGATGAGATGAGTTGATTTTTTCACCTGAGGGATTGGGATGAGGAAGTCGAATTTGGATTTGATCTAATGATGCTCGAGGATGGGATAAAATCTTTGGAGGCTTCACGAAACCTGAGTGTCAGCAATATTAGCCAGTATGAGAACTTGATTCTTATACTAATCTCTTGACATTAACCTAAGTGCCTGGGTGTGAAAAAAATAAATAAAATGTTGATCAGTGTGCGCCAACTCTTGGTAAAAGCAGTGGAGCTAGCCACCAATTATACAAGTCAATGAAATTCAAAGAAAAGCTCTCATTCCACAAAGTTACATATCAAAGAGCTTCCACCAAAGGCGAGCGCTCCCAACCATTTCAAAGTGTCCATTTGGACCACCGCTATTAGGACCAGGAGTCGGACTTGCACCAAAAAAGGGCTCTGCATCGTAAATGCTACAAGTCTGGGTGTCGAAGGTACGATAGGTACTCAAAAGAGACACACCCCGGTGTACTCCCAGGAAAACAAGTGCAGACGGCTCCAACTTCTCTTGACGGACGCACTGATCAACACCAAAAAAATGTGTTGCGTAAAAGGCACTAGAGAGAATCCTTGTTCCAATGAGAGGGAGAGAAGAATTGACACAATCCCATGCCCTCCATTTCTGGCCTGCCATCTACATTTTCTAAGTCTGACAAACTAAAGAGAAGGTGGACTGAATGCAAGATTTGATTTATTCCCTAGTGCTGAGGATTAGGTCCTTAGGAGATTTTCTCAGACCAAGATTTTGGGGTGACGAATTGACTCTACTCTCGAAATTGCAGTCAACACTAAATTTCATATCCTTTAGTTTATATGTACATCAAAGAGAGAGTCTAGAGAAGTAGAGGAATTGGAAGCCTCTTGATTAAGGCTGGGTTGAACTCTAAAATTTTGGATCTCTGAAGCCGAGTCGACTTGATCAGATTGGATCCTGTATTCACATGCCCAAGGGGGTTAATCCAACTTAGTCATTCTTTTTGATGCTCGAGGACGAGCATAGTTTAAGTATAGGGGGGTGATGAACCTCAGTTTCATCATCTTTATTCTCCATAATTAACCCCCTTGCTTAAAAGTTTGTCAATAATTCCCTGTTAATGTCTAATAATTAACAGAGTCCTTAATAAATTAAAAACCACAAAAAAATGGCAAAACAAAATTCGTGGTATTTTTAGACTTAAAAATACCCTCAAAAATATTTCGGGTCCTGGTTTGATCTCTTTTTCAGTTTTGGTCAACATGAAACTTGTAGATCTCGTCAAGATCTACAACTTTCATGTTTTGAGTTTTCTCAAATTCGGCCATTTTGGCCTCCAAAAAATTAAAAATGCTCTTTGAATAACCTGATTGGGCCACGTGGCCCATTCTGAAGGCGCCACGTGGCCCGACCCTTCTTGTCTTATCCGCCTGCCCCACCGACCGTTGGATCGGCCTCTTGATCCAGCGGCCCAGGCCTCTCCACGCCGCTCCTTATCCACGACCGTTTGATCTTCCCCCGCCTTAATCTCAGCCACTCGTTGCCGCCTCTCGTCCCTTGCGCCACGTGTCGACTGAAGAACCCTCCGATCACGCCTCGTCCTTCTGATCTGAGCCACTCAATCCACCCTCTGTCCTTTACCGTCAGATCTCCCTCAATCTCTCATCCTCACCGCTCACTCGCGCCTTTGCCAGCCGATCGACACGCGGCTGCTTCATCGACCATCGATCTCACCGCCTCCGATCTAATCGTGGCCGCTCGCTCGCGCCCAAATACCCACCGTTGGATCACCAGAGCCAACGGTTGATGCATCGTCGTCTACCTCCGAAGACCCCTTCTCCCCACGATTTCCAGCTCGCGCATACCTCGCCCCCTTCCATTTTTCCCGTCTTCACCTTCCACCACCTCCACTCGCCAATAGCCCCACGTTCTTCCTCCATCAACCACGACCCTCGCGACCTCTTCGTCAACCCACGAACCCCTCTCCAGTCATCCCATTTCTCCCTCCAAAACACGTCGTCCACCATCACCTCCGCCACAACCATCTTCAAATACACCGGTCTCCCCTTCATTTCACCGGGTCCACCTGTATGCGGGGCACGGCCCAGCCCTCCTCCTCCTCCCTGTGACAGGGGGAGGAGAGGGGATAGAGCGATGACGACCGGAGCTCCCGGTGAGACCCTCCGCCACCCACGGCGGAGCTGCGGCGCCTGTAGGCCCGCTCGAGCTGCGTCGAGTGGCTGACGACGTCCAGCGAAGACCGGGGCTTCCACCGCGAAGCCCAGCCCAAGCTCCCATTTCGCCTCCGACCAGGTAAGCTCCTCTGAACCTCCGTTGATTTTTTATTCGATTTCATCGATTTAATCAGGCCTCTCCGGCCGTTTTCGCCCTCCAATGATCATTCCGTTAGCTCCGCCAACACCTCCCCGTTCACGCCTGCTCCTCCGACCATGCTCTCCCTCTTCCATACCCTCCATCGCCTCCGACCACCTCCTCCGCCCTCGAGGCGGAGGAGCTCCGAGCTCTCCACCTTCTCCGTCCCCGATGAGCTCCCATCTTCATCCCACTTCGCACGCACGCACGCGATTATGCTTCGGCTATGCTCTACTAAGCTGCAGGTCTTCGAAGCTTTCAATGGTCGGAGCTCTGCCGGAGCTATCTTCATCGACTTCGCGGTGGCCATCCGAGCTCCGACGAGCTACGCCAGAGCCTTCTGGACCTCCCCCGAGCTCTCAGCTTCCTCGACGGTCATCCATGGAGCTTCGGGGAGGTCACGTGCAGCCGGAGACGAGAGGCGGAGGAGGAGCTCCTTCACCGGAGCTCCAACGTCGCCGCCAGCCTTCGGCCGAGGGAGACATTACAGGCGCCGTTGGATGCCCCCTTTCTCGGCGATCATCCAACGGCCATGACGAGGCCACGCCATCAACATCAGCAGCGGTTGGATCCTTTCGATCCGACGATCTTCGCGCAGCCACGTCGTCCACCAACGTCCTTACCAGTAGCCCTTGGATCCTCATGATCCAATGGCCGTCATTCGGCCACGTGGTGGCTTTTGGGCCTGCACCGAGCCTCCCGTCCGAACCTCCAGGCTTGGATGCACCGTGCCTCTTCCGAGCCTCCACCGAGCCTGCAGCGAGCCCGAGCCTACGTCCAAGCCTAGCCGAAGCAGCCGAGCCTCCCCCGAGCCTAGGATCAATCCGAGCCTGGAGGTAGCACGTGCACAACACGTGCCTTCTGGGCAAATTGCAGGGAGCCCCCGCCGTCTTCTTCAATTTGCAGATAAGTCCCTGTGTCACGTGCAGCGAGCGTGAGCAGAGGGTATTTTACAGGGGAGTCCAGTACTTTTACTTATTTCCATTTTAGTCCCTGCCAGGACCTATTTGTAGTTATCTTTTTTATGTTTTCTTGCATTTATGCCCTTGCTTTCCTTTTTGCATATCTTGAGCACCGTACCTCTGTTTTAGTTGATTTCAGTTTCGTTTGAGAGCTTGTTTGATGTACTTTTTGATGGCATGATTAATCTTTTATTTTAGAGACTTGAATTTTAATGAAATATTAAGTTATCTAAGTGGCTTTTATTAAGTTCTCATGCCTTGTTCACTTTGACGATCAAGCTCTGACACTTCAAATAAATCTGGAATTAACTCATTGAATATTTTGCTCATAAATTTGTGACTAGGGCATATTTGAGATGCTTTGCATGTGCATTCATTTGCATGATAAAAAAATGTTTAAAAAAATGCATGTTTATTTTTAATGCATTGTATTTGCATGTTTTGACCTATAGGCCTTTAACTCTACGCTAAATTAAACACACTTAAATCCGATTAATACGAGAGAGGCTCGTGTCCCTGAGTTCGACCTTGGTATCTTGCCAAGTAAAAATAATTCACGATCACCTCATTTCGATTCATTATGGCATATATCTAAATGAGGTGATCGCTTTGACGACCCGAAACCGGCCCGACTACGATGATGATTCCATGTGCTAAAAACACATTATTAAAGGGTCGATTTTGCGGTTCGTCATGCTATACACATGATACTGAGGTATCTGAAGTCTTCTCCAGGGTTAGGGCTGCTATTCAGAAAGGGCACAGACTTATCCATCTCAGCGTGTGCAGACGCAGATTATGCAGGATGCCCTAAGGATAGAAAATCAACCTCAGGGTTTGCAGTCTTTGTTGGAGGCTCTCTGGTTTCTTGGAAAAGCAAGAAACAAACTGTGGTGGCAAGGTCCAGTGCGGAATCCGAATACAGGGCAATGGCTCAAGCCAGCACGGAAATGATGTGGGTTCGCTCCGTATTAGAAGATCTACATGTAGCTGTACATCTACCTATGAAGCTTCAGTGTGACAATCAGGCAGCATTGTTCATTGCCAACAATCCAGCTTTTCATGAGAGGACCAAGCATATTGAGGTTGACTGCCATTACACCAGGGACCTGATCCAGAGAGGATTGATATCCATTGCACATGTTAGCTCAGGAGATCAAACTACCGATGTATTCACCAAGCCATTGCTCAGAGGACCTTTTCAGAGATGTTCATCCAAGCTGAGCATGATCGACATCTATGCTCCACCTTGAGGGGGAGTGTAGAGATAGTTTCGAGAATTAATAATTGTTTATGTATCTTGTTACTATTTCTCTCTTTTATTTAGATGTCTCTGTAATTTACCCTTAAGGCCTCTCCCTATATAAGAGAGCTTAGGGTTTCTCTATGAGTATAATCGAAGACTCTTTTCTTCTAACAGTATTGAAAGCACACAACGTAAATTGAGCAAAAATGGTATGTTTTGCAAACTAACAGGTGATTGCACCGGCTTTTAGGGTAAACAAAATACCCTGTAACATCATTTGCTTCCATAGTCTTCCATTGACCAATCTAACTTGCACCATTGTATCCTTCCAAAACAGATGGATGTCTACTGTAATGCAGTCAAGGGGAAATATATCCCTTCATGTATTTTGGTATCCAATTAATGGCCTCCGGAACAGTACATCCAAGAACTTAATTATTGTGAATTGACTCAAAAAAATAGTTATCCAGAAAGAGTATCCAGTCTTATATAGTTAACAAGGTACATCAAGCTTCTTATAGCATGTGAGTACCTTAGTTGGGTTAGAGGCACTTCACTCTTGTTCTTGCATAAAAGTGTTTTAATAATCATAGGGAATATACATAAATCTGCAACATTGATATCTAGACCATTCGAGAATGTTCTCAGCATAATGAGTAGGAGAATTGATTATATCTTCAGTTGATCTAGTAAACTTGAGCCCCAAATCACATTGATTCCCCATATCTTTTATATCAAGCCTACTGCTTAAAAGTCTGTTTTATCTGTTATTCTTATATTGGATCCAAATAATAGAATGTTATCCACATACAATTATATGATAATGGTAGAATTGCCTTTTATTATAGAGTATAATAAACTTATTGGATCCATAAATAATAAAGCCATGAGGTTGTACGGTCTTGTCAAAATTCACATGCTATTATTTTGAAGCTTGTTTGAATTCACAAAGGGATTGTAAACGCACGCACACATTTCTATGCACACATTTCCTTCATCACCAGAGCTACAAATCACTCAAGTTGATCCATATAAATCTCTTCCACAAAATCATCATGTACGAAGGCAACCTTCACATCCATTTCAAGGATGGCGAGATCATATAGAGAAGCCAACACCATAAATATCTGTATCGTAGATATTCAAATAATAAGAGAATATGTATCGAAATAACCAACACATTCTTTCTACTTCAAAGTTGAAACCCTTGACAACCATCCCTAGCCTTATACTTTTTACTACAATCTTCGGGTCTAATTATTCCGTTAAAGCTAACAAAATAAGTACCTTTAGACATTGGAATAATCAGAGAATACATATCAAAATAATTATTACATTTTTTCTGCTTGAATCCCTTGACAACCATCCTAGCCCTGTACTTTTTCCTAGATTCATCGGGTCTAAATATTTCGTTAAACACCCATTGGGATCAGAATAGGGATCAGTCCCCGCATTTGACAACCTTTCGCTTAATATGATAGGTAATTATATATCCTGACTAAATCATCGATCATAACTTGAGGCACTCCGGGCTTAATTGGGATGACATCACCAATGAAAGTAGCATCATGGGAGTTCAACAATACTTTTGTATTTATGCCAGAGATTTCAAACTTAATAACGAAAATTCTATAAGCATAGGCATTCCTATTGTATATGCACTACACTCACTTCACTCTAACCTTGTACTTTCATCTATGTACTAGACCATTCTACGCGAGCCAAGAAGACCACATCAATTGTCTTAAGATCAAGCTTCTTTATTTTGTGTTCTGGGACTAGACCTACACTTTGAGATATTTAAAACTTGGTCACGTATTTCTCCATAGTTTATATGGACTACTATCATTATGTTTCGAGGGAACTTTGGAAGCAAGTTGTATTTCAAGTCGATGATAAACCACTTTAACTATGTCCTTTGACATGGTTTTCCAACATTGGTTGTCTAACTACGACCAGGCCACCTTCCTTTCTATGAAGGTCCCATTATGACCTTTGTGTATTGCACATGAATGTTCTAATTCTGTAGTGCTGCAAAGTGTTCCCTAATGGTTTTATCACCCCCATCCCACATTTAATTGAGACATTGATTTCCCATTCAAAATTTTAGACCTATAACAAATTTGATTCGGGATCTGTCCAAATTTCAACTAAGAGAAGCTTGTGGGCTTGTGCTAAAAAAGGAGGTCTCACTTTAGCTCACGAATGAAGAATTCATCAATTCATTCTACGGTTTTGGAGTAAAAGCAAAACCTTAGGATAGTTTTTTGAAATCCCTACAGATTTACCAAAAAAAGAATAAGGGTTGGACCACACTTGGCAGGTGGACCCCACCCCCACCCCAAATGCCTGCAGATTGTTAATAATAATCATCTTCAATTGAAAAATAATACTTGTGCCATAGCAATGAAGATGAAGCATTATTTACGCAAATGGTTTTTTAAACAGATCATACCCAATAAGACTCAAAATTTGCATCCAACATAAGAATTTCTAACTTTCAGGGCTCGTTTGGTTGCAGGGTTGGGCAGGGTTGGCTTGGTCCAACCCGGGTTGGCCTTGCAACCAAACAGGGTTCTCCTCCTCACAGTTTACTATTCACAGGGGTACCCCTGCCCAACCCAACCCTGTCCAACCCTGCAACCAAACGGACCCTCAAGGTTCTCTTTGAGCACGAAGACCAATGCTGTAATGCAGCGAAGATAATTTTTCTGAAAGTCATCCAAACTCCCAAGTATTAGATACCATCTCAACCTTAATTGTTTTTCTCAGTTAGAAATCCCGATTTTCCTTGGTGCAGTAATCACGACAAGTAAAAATACAGCATATTAGACATATATGAGGTTCGCAAGTCTGAAATCATGCCCTGATTAGAATTGCAACATATTGGAGTATCATTGACTCAAATTAGCGTCCTTTTTCTTCTCAAAAAGGAAAAGATGCAATCTTCGCTTTCTAGTTTATCAGCGGTATATATTCCATGCACATTTCCATCAAAAAGTGTAATTTCAGAGTTTTTTTTTGAAAGCTAACAAATTAAAATATTTTAAGGCGACATAAAAAAGGCCAGCTCATTCTTACCTCAGATTTTGACCAGGAGAGATCAAGAACATCCTTCTGGTGCCCAAAGAATGAGCGCACAGGCTTCTCCAACAAGGAGAAAACAAACTCAGGGATCACAACGGTATCCAAGCTGAAAGACTTTCTAGCACCGGGCACCTTAAGCCGCTTCCTCTTCTCCGGGCTCTCTTTCTCCAAATTCGACTGCACCACAACCGGCTGCGCCAACCCATCTGTGCCATTCACAACAGAACTGGCATGATCTACCTTCTCCACCAACCCCGTCCCATTTTCCGCCGTCAAGCAGTCCCTCTTCGCCTCAGACTCCACCACCTGCCATATATGGATCACGCAGTCCTCCCCTGCGCTGGCAAGGTACCTCCCGTCCAAGCTGAATTTCATGCTCCAAATTGCCCCGCAATGAGCCTGTATCTCCTGGTTCAAGCAGAGCCCGCTGAGCTCCTTCCAACTCTTCCCGTAGGGCCGCACCTTCACCCTCTCCATCCCATGGTTCGAGTGTGTGTCGTGCCCGTCATCTGTCACGGAGCTCGATCTCTGTCCTCCTTTCTCGGAAGACGTATCCCTCTCGTCGCTGCTTCGCCTCTCAGTTTTAATCCTCAGGCTCCGTAGCCAACTCCCCTTCCTCCTTGCTTTCTCCCCTGGTCCGGCATTGCCAACGTCCCTCCTCCCGCCGCCGCAGAGCTCCCCACTTTGCCGCCGCATAAGCTCCTGCACGATCGGCGACTGCCCAATGACGGAGATCTGGAACTCCTCCATTGTGAGATCCCTCCCCGTCCCCACCTCCCGCAGCTCCTTCCACATCCCGTCTTCCCTCAGCTCCTTCACCACGAACTCCTCCCCGCTATTGAGATTCCTAATCGTGCAGAGCCTCTCGCCCTCATCGGGCGGCGGATGCCGGGGGGGCACGTTCGGGCCGTCCGATCTGGACCGCACGATCGCGGGGACGGAGCTCGATGCCTCCACGTCGTCTTCGGCGGTGCAGACGCGGCGGGCGAGGGCGGGGTCACCGATGAGTCCCAGCTTCTGGAGGAGCCGGCGGCGGCGCTCCTCGATGGAGCCGGGATCGCCGATCCACACGTCGTACATGTCTGAGAACGAGTGTGGCCGCGCGGCGCCACTGCAGCGCCGATGAAGACCATTGCGGTGATGGCGTGGGTCCGCCTCGTCGTCGGAGGCCGACGTTGACGAGCACGACGAGGATAGGATCCGATCGAGCGACTCGTAGAATTCATCCTCCTCTGCATCCTCCTCTGCCTTTGTCTCCGGCCAATTCCTCGTCATCGCCGCCGCATCACGGAAGCGGCAGCGCCGGAGCAGGCCGTTGTAGAGAGAGAAAGAGAGAGGAGAGGGAGCAGTGCTGCTGCTGTGCCGTCGTAGATCTACCTATCCATCTCTCTCCTCTCTCTCCATATATATACAAAGAGGCCACTAGGATCTCCGCAGTGAGACCGGTAACCGTAACATGCGGTGAGGATGGGGCGGAGGGCGGTCTGAGTTTTACTGTGGTGACCGTGGGTGACTGTAGCCTTCTCTTCACAGAAGGGGGTTTACTGAGCGGGGGAAGGCGAGGGGCTTTTACTGCCAAAGATGGGAAAGTGTAGGGGCGGGGATATAAATGTGGGGGATATAACTTTTTATTTTCGGAGGGGGTGAAATAAATAGTTGGGGTTACAGTTGGCACATTCCCTATCCTATTTATTTTTTGGGTCAATGGGAGGCGGATTCGCGTTTCGATTTGAGGGGTTTTCCCGTTTTGAGAAAATATCTAAATATATGTTGTTGATGTATGGAATAAATAGGCATGGGGGTTTCGTGTGTAAAAAAAGGAAAAGGAAATTCCGTTGGAAGAAGGAAGCCTCCATAATAAAAAAAAAAAAGGTAAATTACAATTTGAGTCCCCGTCTATGGTTCCGATTTCAAAATAGGTCCCGATCTTTAAATTGTAAAGATTCGGGTCCGAGAATCATTTAGAAAATAGAAATTTTGGGGTTCATGATGAATATGCCCTTGTTGGGAAGGGAATGGGGGTTGGGTTCCAACTTTTAAACAAGAGCATATTTGTCATTAATTCCAAAAAGTTCCTTACATCAATGGTCCTAGGACCCGAATCGTTACAATTTAAAGATCAGGACCCATTCTAGATCGGACACATAGATGGCGATCCAAATTATAATTTACCCTAAGGGCCTGTTCGTTTGGAGAATAGGCTCCGGAATAAGGAGCCTATTCTCCTTCCGACACGATTTCCCGTGGTACGATTATTCTTCATTATTCCATCTTATTTCACTTTTATTCCTATCTTTATCCTACCTTACCTACCTTTATTTCACCTTATTCTCCTTATTCCAATCCTCCAGCCGAACAAAGAATAGACCCTTATTCTCCTTATTCCCAATCCTTATTCCTGCTTATTCTCGAACCGAACGGCCCTAAAAATACAAACAAGTGACGATTTGGAACTGCCCAAAAACCCATTAGTTTGAGGATATTTTGCACATCCCATATAAAAATGGGTCTTTCTGACAAGACCTGAAATCAAAGTACTAAAAAAATCAAATCCGTCTAGGATCGAACTGAAGTGTGTTTATATGAAGTTCTTTTGAAGATGATAGTGATCAAAGCACATAGACTGTAAATCAAGCGAATAGATCATCATATCCTACAAGAAATTTGTCGGATTCGTCGCATAGTTATTGTGAAGCAAAACTTTTCCAAGGCAGTCCATCCTCATGAGTGCCTCAATCGCATCGTATTCTAACTCTATTTTTTTTCCATTCTGGTTTTTATGTTTTCTTTGCAGCATATTTGGACTTGTATATAAAATTTAATTTACTAATGATGATTGTGCATATACTGATGTTGTTTGATCGTAATTTTATAAGTATATATGGCATATATTATGGATCATTTATTTTAATATAAACAAAAATAATATTGTCTTGGTCATGCTTTCCGCCGACTTATAAAAGTGTAGTGATTCCATTGATATAACTACATATAGAGTGATATTTTAATTCACGCATAGATTTGTCTATCATGTCAGATAAACTTGAGAGGTGATATTTTACGCATTGGCAACAATGTTTAAAAAATCAACTCACACACAATTAACTCAATGATAATGGTCAAAAAACATCTTATGATGCTCTCAATAAGGATAATTTTAGAGGATAGGGAAGCTAGTACATGGAGTAGCTAACCTTAGCTACCATATGCTCATTTTGTCATTTTTTCCATCTAATATGACATTCCAATTTCGTCAGAAACAGAGACTCATATACCCTCTATCCAGAAGATGTAATTTTAACGGTCTCAGAATTGTTGTAATCGACTTATTATGGATGTAGGGTATACGAGTCTCTCTTTTTGATGAAATTATAATGACATATTAGATGGATATAGTGGTGAAAATGCATGGTGGTATTTTCCAAAAAAATGATAAAAAATAATCATGTAGTAGTTAAGATTAGCTACTCTTAGCTTCTCTGTCCTCTACAAAAAATTATAATATATTTATGAATACTCTTAATAGATCAAATATACGATCATTTAATAAAGATCTATAGTTAATATATATGTCTACGTCTATGCATTCTTACCATAAGCATAAAAAACTTATAGAAAAATGAGTAAATTTTATTGTAAAAAATATTTAGAATTCCTCTTAAAAGGTCATTGCTCTAGTCATATTTTTTTAAAAGATTTCATGAAGACAATTTTCTTATTCTTTCAAATTAGAGAGACTTTGAAAATGGTATAATATATATGAATAAGAGGATAGGGAAGCTAATACATGGAGTAGCTAACCTTATCTATTATATGCTCATTTTTTGTATTTTTTTAAATTTTTTTGGGAAATACCACCATACATTTTCATCACTATATCCATCTAATATGTCATTCCAATTTCGTCAAAAACATAGACTCCTATTTTCTCCATATAGAATATGTCGATTACAATAATTCTAAGACCGTTAAAACTACTTGTTCTGGATGGAGGGAATCTGAATCTCTATTTCTGATGAAATTGGATTGACATATTAGCTTGATATAGTGATGAAAATGCACAATGATATTTTTCAAAAAAAAATAAAAAAATGACGAAAATAAGAATGCAATAGCTAAGGTTAGCTACTTCATGTAGTAGTTTCTACTTCATGTAGTAGTTTCGCTATCCTCTTTTTTATATATTTTCTAGTGCAAAGCACAAGTTTGACACTAGCATGTGCGAAGGACAAACAATCTAGATATGTTACGTTTCCAGAAATATTGAGTTCCTAAAATTATTGCAATTGTAAGTTTAATGATGTGATAACTAAGGATAATAAGAAATATTATAGCGCGTTTAAGAATGATAGTAATAGATACTATTATGTATGTTGCTTTAGGCTACATACTAACAAATTCTATATCCTTTAAAAGAAAACGCAAATACAATTGGAAAAATCCTTAAAAGGCTGATGTTAAATCGATATTAGAATTCACATTAAATAAGTTGGTCAAATTTTGTCAATCACAAGGTATATTACGTGAGGAGGTTATGACCCCTTATGCTCTTTAGTCTAATGAGATGGTAGAGGGGAGAATAATACCCTTAATAATACGGTTGATTCTTTACCCAAAAATGTTAGGATTAGAGTCATATTAGGATTGAGAATCTTAATGGGATTGGACTCTTAATCCTAATAATAGTTGAGTTGTATTCTATTTATAATCCTATCGGGAATATAGGAATATGGGATTTATAAAGAGGGTGGTGGAGGTATTGCCTCTACACCACAACAAGGGGGAATATCACAAAGGAAAAGAGAGAGAGATATATATAGAAGAGAGAGAGAGAGGGAGATAAGAGAGCCAGGAAACGGAAAAAGTTGTACACGTCTTCTTATAGTGATCTTTCTTCTCCGATGGTCGTGAGAGATGACCGACCACTGTTATATTTGGTGTTCTTTCTTTCACGTGCTTCCGTGGTGGTGATTGTCGTTTGTATATATGCTTCTGTATATGGGGAGGTTTATATCTCCAACATTCGGTATCCGAGAGGAGACGATACCGATGGTTCGTGTTTTCAACAACATGATTGATTCTTCATCGGACATCGATCCCCGAGTCTCCGAACCTTAATCGAGCTCGTATGAAACCTTCAACACAAACAAAATTTTGCGCCATCCGCCATTATAAGGGACTCGCCTCCCTCAGTCACCGGGAGCTATAAGAGATGGTGACAGGATCTGACCATCTGGTAAAGCGAGGACGAAGAGCTTGGAGGTCCAGTCACTGTGATCCAAGGACACAGATCCTTTGAGCTCCTCAAGCTTCTGCTCAGCGTCGGAACATATGTATGAAGTTTTTGGATGCTTGTCTTTACTGTGCTGCATCTTTTTTTTAAAAAAAAAATCTTCAAAACAAAAAGAAAAAAAAGGTTCTGCTCAGTGACCTCGTGACATCAGTGAATGGAGGCTATTATCACCGGTGTTCATCTAACACCAGCCCGTGTCTTTGAAGAAAAGCTTCTGCTCAGGGTTCTCGTATATCCCCAGTTTAACGCCAATCCCTCTGTTCTTCTGATCGCATGTCCACATTTCACTGCCACCCCCCCCCCCCTCTTCACTTGTGCTTCCTGTTGGGTATACTTGATATTAGTTCCAGCCCCAACTGGTGGTAGCGCCTGTTTACCCCAACTTGGGGGGGCTACTTGGATATTTGCCCAGTTTGCTTCTCATTCCAGGGAACCCCAATCGGGGTTTTCATCCCCATTTCCAGAACGACGGAGCACCCATTTCGCCCCTCCCATTCCAGCCAAAACCAAGAGCAGCGGCAAGGGTTTTAGACCCTCTTCGTCCTCCTCACGCGTGAGAAAGAGCTCGAGTGCGAGGGAGAGAGCAGGAGCAGCCAGGTTCGAGAGGAGCAGTGGCTAGGGCTGTGGTTTTTGGGCTTGGAGGGCAGTGGCTTTGGGCGAGCTCGAGAGGAGCATCGAGGAGGTTGTTACGGACGACCTCAAGAAGCCGACCTTCGTGTTTGGGTCTCCATCCGGGAGCCCACAAGGGAAGTTACTTTGTCCTCCTTGTTTTAGAGCACAATATTGGTATAGTTAGATACCTAGGGATAGTTTGTTCCTTGTTGAAGAACTATCCGTTGTGTGTGCTTGTACCTCAGTTTTGTGGGCAACAAAACCGGGAAGAACTTTGATACTCTTGACCGTAGTGATTGGTTGCCGGTCTTGCCCCGTGGTTTTTCCCTTGCTCACATTGAGAAGGGTTTCCACGTAAAAATCTTTGTATCGTGTGGTGCTAGCTTGCTTGCTTGTGGTTGCTATCATTGTTGCTATTTGAGTTCCCGTGTGGGGAACATATATTGTGTTGTGCCATCTTTGCTACAGGACGGTTTTAGGGGATACAGATCCTTGGTTGTTGATTGTTTCCGCATTATCCATTATATCCCCAACAAGTGGTATCAGAGCTCTGGTTGAGCAATATGGGCAAAGATGATGAGGGCACAATGATTAAGCTCACAAGCAGCAACTGGCAGATTTGGAAGGCCAAGATGGAAGACATCTTATATTGCAAAGACCTCCACGATCTCGTGGAGGGAGAGAGCGCCAAGCCAGAGAATATGTCCAACGGCGAGTGGACAAAGTTGAATCGAAAGGCCATTGGGACCATTCGGAAGTGGCTTGACATGTCGGTGTTCCATCATGTTGCCGAAGAGACAAATGCGAAGGATCTATGGGACAAGTTGTCCGAGCTCTATGAACAGAAGACCGCTACCAACAAGGCTTTCTTGATTAGAAAGCTTGTGAATTTGAAATACAAGGACGGCACCAAGGTGGCGGAGCACTTGAATGACTTCCAAAGCATAATCAACCAGTTGACCTCCATGGGTTTGACACTTGATGACAAGTTGCAGTCACTTCTTCTTTTGGGTTCTTTGCCAGACAGTTGGGAGACTCTAGTAGTCACCGTGAGCAACTCTGCGAAGGATAGCAAGTTGACCATGACTATGGTCAAGGGCAGTCTCCTCAATGAGGAGATTAGACGTCGCTCTTCGGGAGAGGCATCCTCCTCTTCACATGTGTATGCAGTTGAGAGGAGAGGAAGATCCAGCAGCAGAGGAGCGTCACAGGAGAGGCAGAAATCCATAGATAAGTCCAAGGACAGAGGAAAGTGTCACCATTGCCAGAAGCCAGGTCACTGGAAGAGAGATTGCAGGATTTGGAAGAGAGAACAAGCTGAAGCCAAGAAAGACCAGAAAAAAGAAGATGGGAATGTAGCTGCAGTTGTGGCAGATGAAAGTGAAGATGAGGTGATTCTCATCATCCAGGACCAGTGCTTGCATGCAGGGAGTGATTTGGAGTGGGTCGTTGACACGGCCGCCTCCTATCATGTGACTCCACACAGGGAGTTCTTCACCACCTACACCAGGGGTGATTTTGGGAGAGTCTTGATGGGTAACGGGAGTTACTCTAAGATCATTGGCATGGGCACCATCTCGATCCAGACGGATGTTGGGTGCTCAATGACTCTTCAGAATGTGAGGCATGTTCCTGATGTGCGGCTTAGCCTTATATCTGGCTCACAGCAAGATAGTGAAGGCTACCATCTGAAGTTCGGTGACAGCAGATGCAAGATTAGCAAGGGTTCTCTCATCATGGCCAGGGGCAGCTTGTGTCACACATCTATATGACTAGAGTGAAGGTCATGGATGGCAGTTTGCATGCTAGTGAAGCAGATAACTCAGATTTGTGGCACCGTCGTCTTGGCCACATGAGCCAGAAGGGCTTACAGCTTCTTAGCAAGAGAGAGTTGATCCCCTACCACAATGACATCACTTTGTCTCATTGTGATGCATGTGAGGTTGGGAAGAGCAGAAGTGCGCCATACAGAGCGAGATCCAAGGTGAAAGGAGACCTTTTGCAGTTGGTTCACTCGGATGTTTGTGGTCCTATGGACACAGCCTCTTTGGGAGGCAACAGGTATTTTGTCACCTTCATTGATGATGCATCTAGGAAGGTGTGGGTGTATGTGCTGAGATCGAAGGATCAAGTGTTTGATTGCTTCAAGAAGTTCCATGCCATGGTTGAGCGCGAGACAGGGAAATTGTTGAAGTGTCTACGCACAGACAATGGGGGAGAGTACACCTCCCATAGCTTTCAGGGCTATTGTGCAGAGCACGGAATCAGGCATGAGAGGACAGAGCCAGGCATACCCCAGCACAATGGTCTAGCTGAGAGGATGAACGGGACCATTGTTGAGAGAGTTCGCTGTATGCTAAAGACAGTGAAGTTGCCCAAGACCTTTTAGGCTGAGGCGGTTCGCACCACATGTTACTTGGTGAACCGATCTCCATCAGTTCCTTTGGGCTTCAAGATTCCTGAATGTGTTTGGACAGGGAAAGACCCCTCATATGCTCATTTGAGGGTGTTTGGATGCACGGCTTATACATTGGTACCCAAGGAGCAGCGGAAGAAATTGGATGACAAGGCAGTGCCTTGTATTTTTCTTGGCTATGGAGATCAGGAGTTTGGATACCATCTTTGGAATCCAAGGAAGAAGACAATCACCAGGCACAGGGATGTGATCTTTTATGAGAACCAGACGTTGGCTGAGGACACCACTGAGAGTGGTGATGGAGATGAGATCTCCATGGATGATGACAGTGATGAGGACACAGAGCCCTCTCCAGTACATGGTGCAGGTGGAGAGGATGGGCAGCTAGAGCATCATGAGCCAGATGCAGACCCCGTTGATGCAGGTCCAGGGGACCTAGGGCAGGGGGAGCAGCCTCATCCAGTTGCAGACACAGCAGAGCCTCAGGTCAGGCGATCTGAGAGGACACGCCAACCATCATCCCGCTACCCCACTTCCAGGTATGTGATGCTCACAGATGCAGGTGAGCCATACACCTTTGAGGAGGAATAGGAGCATAAGGACAAGGGTCATTGGCAGAATGCAATGAATGAAGATATGCTATCTCTCAAGAAGAATCACACTTTTGACCTTGTTGAGCTTCCTAAAGGGAAGAGGGCCTTGAAGAACAAGTGGGTGTACAAGATGAAGTCAGATGACAGTGGCAGACAAGTGAAGTACAAGGCTAGATTGGTGGTTAAAGGATTCAGCCAGAAGGAAGGAGTGGACTATGATGAGATCTTCTCCCCAGTGGTGAAGATGAACTCAGTGAGAGTGGTGCTAGGACTTGTTGCTAGCATGGGCCTTGAGCTGGAGCAGATGGATGTGAAGACAACGTTTCTTCACGGTGATTTGAAGGAAGAGATCTACATGGAGCAGCCACAGGGATTTCAAGAGAGAGGGAAAGAGCACATGGTTTGCAGGTTGAGAAAGAGTATCTATGGCTTGAAGCAAGCCCCGAGACAGTGGTACTTGAAGTTTGATGCTTTCATGGGAAAGCAAGGCTTCAAGAGGACTACAGCCGACCCATGTGTATATGTTCGACGTCTTCCCAATGACAGGTTTGTCATTCTTTTGATATATGTGGATGACATGTTGATTGTAGGTCATGATTCCAACTTGATTGCAAAGCTCAAAAGAGAACTCTCCAAGGAGTTTGAGATGAAAGATCTGGGCAAGGCAAGTCACATCTTAGGGATGCAGATTACAAGGGACAAGAAGAAGCGCATGTTGTGGTTGTCACAAGAGAGCTATGTTGAACGCGTGTTGGAGCGGTTCAACATGAAGAATGCCAAGCCTGTCAGTACGCCTTTAGCCTCTCATTTCAAGCTGAACAAAGAGTCATGTCCTTCTACTTCTGAGGAGAAAGCAGAGATGTCCAAGATCCCATACCAGTCAGCAGTTGGGAGCCTCATGTATGCAATGGTTTGCACTAGACCCGACATAGCCCATGCAGTGGGCGTGGTGAGAAGGTTCATGTCCAATCCGGGGAAGGACCATTGGGAGGCCGTGAACTGGATCTTGAGATACTTGAGAGGGACCTCAAGTATGTGTCTTGCTTTTGGGAGGTCAGATCCCAAACTTTGTGGCTACACTGATGCAGATATGGCAGGTGACATGGACCAGAGAAAGTCCACCTCAGGCTACATTTTCACTTTTGCAGGGGGAGCCATATCATGGCAATCCAAACTACAGAAATGTGTTTCTCTCTCAACTACTGAGGCAGAATACATTGCAGCAGCAGAGGCTGGGAAAGAAGTGTTGTGGCTACAACGTTTCCTTGGTGAGTTTGGATTGGATGGCAGTGAGCCGATTGTGTTTTGTGATAGCCAGAGCGCTATAGACTTGAGCAAGAGTACCATGCACCATGCTCGCACAAAACACATTGATGTGAGATACCATTGGCTGAGGGATGCAATTGACAGAAGCAGCTCATGTTGAAAAAGATTCACACCGATGAGAACCCCTCAGACATGTTGACAAAAGCAGTCACTCGTGACAAGCTTCAGCTCTGTAGAGAGCTGAGCGGTGTCACCTCTTGTTGATCTCCATCACAGGACAACACCTCCCCGTTGGGGCTGGAGGGGGAGGTTGTTGGGTATACTTGATATTAGTTCCAGCCCCAACTGGGGGCAGCAGCTGTTTACCCCAACTTGGGGGGGGCTACTTGGATATTTGCCCAGTTTGCTTCTCATTCCAGGGAACCCCAATCGGGGTTTTCATCCCCATTTCCAGAACGACGGAGCAACCATTTCTCCCCTCCCATTCCAGCCAAAACCAAGAGCAGCGACAAGGGTTTTAGACCCTCTTCGTCCTCCTCACGCGTGAGAAAGAGCTCGAGTGCGAGGGAGAGAGCAGGAGCAGCCATGTTCGAGAGGAGCAGTGGCTAGGGCTGTGGTTTTTGGGCTTGGAGGGCAGTGGCTTTGGGCGAGCTCGAGAGGAGCATCGAGGAGGTTGTTACGGACGACCTCAAGAAGCCGAGCTTCGTGTTTGGGTCTCCATCCGGGAGCCCACAAGGGAAGTTACTTTGTCCTCCTTTTAGAGCATAATATTGGTATAGTTAGATACCTAAGGATAGTTTGTTCCTTGTTGAAGAACTATCCGTTGTGTGTGCTTGTACCTCGGTTTTGTGGGCAACAAAACCGGAAAGAACTTTGATACTCTTGACCGTAGTGATTGGTTGCCGGTCTTGCCCCGTGATTTTTCCCTTGCTCACATTGAGAAGAGTTTCCACGTAAAAATCTTTGTATCGTGTGGTGCTTGCTTGCTTGCTTGTGGTTGCTATCATTGTTGCTATTTGAGTTCCCGTGTGGGGAACATATATTGTGTTGTGCCATCTTTGCTACAGGACTGTTTTAGGGGATACAGATCCTTGGTTGTTGATTGTTTCCGCATTATCCATTATATCCCCAACACTTCCTTGTTATTTCTCCACAAATCCCCTACGCTTACAGGTCGAAAGTTTACCCCTAGGGGCTCCATTCCTTCGTAGCTTCATCCCATGTGTTGAGCGTAATCAGAACTCGAGCTTGTGACTAAAGTGATGGTGCATGATCTTTGTTGATGGAACCTGGAATGCCTGATACAATTTCTTGATATAAGTTGGGTATTGAGTTCTGTGCTGTGTAGAATACATTCTTGGGTCCGACTCGAATGGAACCGAGACAATCATTCTTTGCAGGGTCCAAGTAACGTAGCTTGGAAGAACTGTATCCGGAGCCCATCTGACTCGAACTCCATCACTCGATCGTCCCGGAGGCGTGAAAAGATCTTGTAAAACCCCAAACAATATCCCATACCGTGGAAGCATAACATTTCCGGGTGGGATAAAAAGTAAGGACGTTACTACCGAATAACCCGGCTTAAGCATTTTGGGGGTGGTTAATCGGGTCCGTATGGGCCCGATCCCAAGAGGTTCTTAGGGCCAGTAATGTTCCAATAACGGACCGAGGACCTAAGCCCGGGACGTTACAAATGGTATCAGAGCCGAACACCCTCTGACAGTGGAAAGGGCTACCCGAGAGGTGGAGCTACCCCTACAAGAGGTTGGAGGAAATGGCTACCCGGAGTGTGCATCCGCCACTGTCACAGGGAAGAAGTGATGTGCCATGTCGCAACGAGGACGTTGCGAAAACAATGTCCCATACCATGGAAGCATAACATTTCCGGGTGGGATAAAAAGTAAGGACGTTACTATCGAATAACCCGGCTTAAACATTTTGGGGGTAGTTAATCGGGTCCGTATGAGCCCGATCCCAAGAGTTTCTTAGGGCCAGTAATGTTCCAATAACGGACCGGGGACCTAAGCCCGGGACGTTACAGATCCAATGAAGCACTTGGAACTGCTGCTGAGCCTCTAGGAACACGAACACCCTCTCCCAGCATGCGCACACAAGGGAGACCACTGCTCCTCACGGATGGTTGTGATAAGAGGAGATGATCTAATCCTGGCCCTACAACCCAAACGGTTGGTTACTTGCTAACTAAGCCTAATATATTAAAGTAATTGTCAAATAAGTCCCGCCTACACCAAGGAAACATGCGCCTAACACGCGGAGGGAAATTTTGCAAGATTTTTTATAGTTCGCACAACCCATTTTGCAATTTTTTATTGCATTTTAATCTGGGTAATTTGAAAAGGATGTCCATGCCTGTGAGCGGTATTATCTTTTTAAGTCCATGTGAATTATTTTTATGAAAGTGAGACTTTAGATATATCTTGGATTTAATGCGGATTTTTGAATGATAAAGAAATGTTTAGTTTGTTTAACTGATATAAATTCAATACCTTGGAATTTGGGGGTCAAACTTATCATGTTGTGTGAAACTGAATTTTGCTGAAATTATCTTAATATTTGCTTACTGAATTTATCTAGGACTATTTTTATAATATTTGCACCAAATAAAAATATTCTTTGATAGGCCACATCTTTAATATCATGGAACATTTAGGATTTTTAATATTATTTTCGTTGTAGTTTTATATTTTTGAAAAATGAAAAAGTCAAAAGTTGGATCTTATCAATCAATATCTTTCCAAATAAAAATTTAAAAATACAATAATTTCTTTTTATACTTACTTTCTAATCCAAAAATCAAAATATAATACATATCCCTCAAAACCACAATTATTTTAAAGCTTATTTTTCATTTTCTTTCTATCAAATATTTTTCTTGGTTTAAAACACATTGAACATTTGCAAAAAGCTCAAAAACACAAAAATATATTTATATTATTGTCATTAATTTTTTTATCATCATTTTATATATGTAAAGCCCCTTTCTTCTCTTTATATATGTTGCAATTCCTTTTTCCTTTTTTATTATATTTTCAAAAATAAAAATTCGTAAAATAAAAAAGAAACTAAAATTCTAAAAATTGAAAAATCTAAAAAATTAAGAATCATACTTAAATAAAAAGTATATACATATACTTATATTTACCTTATTTGTAGGAATGACTAAAAATTTAAAAATAGTTAAAAATTACAGACATACACAAAAACGTAAAAAGAAAATAAAAACACAAACATGGCATAAGTGGACTTCAAAACTTAGTCTAGATACCCGCTTGAGTGAGTTGCATAGTTTCCCAGTGAGTAAACAAAAGGAGTCTGAAATTTTTGTTTGATTAATTGCCATAAAATTTGCTACAACTCATGGCACCTCAGAATGTGAAAATTGTGAGGTCATTCTTAGGGCATGTCTGCTTATATCTCCGTTTTATCAAGGACTTCAGCAAGCTTGCCTGACCTCTCACTGAGTTGCTCTATAAGGAGACCAAGTTTATTGTTGATCATATGATTCTCCAATCTTTTTATTAACTGAAAGAGCACATCACTCAAGCTATGGTCCTATAGCCACCTGATTGATCTCTCCTATTTGAAATCATGGCACGTGCGTCAAAACTTGCAATTGGGGATGTACTATGACAAAGAAGAGATAATGTGCCCTTTGTTATTCACTATTCTAGCAAGATGCTCGATGAAGCACAAAGAAATTATACAATCATAGAAAAGGAGCTGCTTGCGATAGTGTTTGCTTGAGAGAAGTTCAGATCCTATCTATTAGGATCAAAAGTCATTATCTTCACTGATCCCACTACCACGCAATGGTTACAACAGAAGAAGGATGCCAAGTCCATACCACTTAGATGGAACCTTCTCCTCCAGGAATTCGATTTGGAGATCAGAGACAAGCCTGGAGTTCAGAATGTGGTGGCAGACCATTTGTCCAAAATTGAATGCCATGATACTCCACTGAGCAGTTCACCGATAACAGAAACTTTCCCTGATGAATCAATTCTCAGCATGGCTACTCTTCCTTGGTATGTTGATATCGTGAACTACCTCTCCTCAGTGGTACACCTACAAGATTGGGCACATATCAAGAAGGAAATTTCATGTTCGAAATGTATTTTTATCAATGAGAAGACTTGCACTTATTTAGGAAAGGTGTGGATTGCATTTGGCATCAATGTGATCCTCAGGAGTACACAAGTGTCCATGAGCACTACCATAAGCTCAAATCTGGAGAACACCATTCTGGAAGCAGAAAAACAGCTAAGAGTTGTAGTACGGCCTCTGGTGGCCCACACTCTTCAAGGATGTAGATAACTTCGTGAAAGCTTGTGCAGACTATCAGAAAATGGGAAAAACCCTTGGAGTTAAAGACAACATGACCCTCAAATACATCCAGATATCTAATGTGTTCGGTGCATGGGGCATCGATTTTATGGGTCCTATTCCTAATAGTCAAGGCTACAAATACATCCTTATTGTCGTTGATTATGTGAGTTGATGGGTCGAAGCCCTTCCCGCTCGAGCCGCCGACAACAAAGCAGTTTACAAGTTCCTGAAAGATAACATCATCTCGCGGTTCTCAAGGAGGTAGTCACTTCATCAATAAAGAGGTTAAGAAATTAACGAAGGAGTGCGACATTGATCCTCGGGTCACATCTCCTTATCATCCGCAGACAAATGGCTTAGCTGAACTTTCAAACATATAAATTAAGACAATATTGCAGAAACTTGTCAGGCATGATAGAAAGAACCGGTCGCAACTCCTAGATTCAGTTCCCCGGGTATACAGGATGCCCTCAAGTCTCCTATGGATATGTACCCTATCACCTTGTATATGGAAAGCCATGCCACCTGCTAGTGGAATTAATTCGCAAATCACTACGAGTAGTGAATATATGCAACCTAGACTCATAAAAAGATGGTCAACAGAGAAAGTTGGATCTGAATAGACTCCTAGAATTTAGAGATTGGGTGTATGATAACAATCTGATGTATAAGGAGAAGGCCAAATACTGGCATGACAAGCACATCAGAAGAAAGACCTTCGAATCTGGGTAGAAAGTATGATTATTTGACAAAAATTGAAGATATTTTCGGAAAAATTAAAGAGCAAGTAAACAAGGTCGCACAGAGTCAAGATCGTGTGTAACAACATAAGCATATTGATATCAGAATTGTTAGCTGGGCACACAACCCTTCTTAGTCAATGGTCAGTTGCTGAATCTGTACTTAGATTATGATACATTATTGTCCATTGTCGGCTCTGTACAAGTAATTTTGAGGAAGACTTCATTTCTACAACAACTTCAGTGGAGCCTGACAATGCTCCAAAAAACATCTTCGTTTAGATTTTCTTCTTTTCTTCTTTTCATTTTTATTCTTTAAATTCTTTCTTCCGTGCTACACTCATCCAATTCATTTGTGTTATACTTAGGATATGCTTCGTCCTAAGTGTAGGGGGGTGAGTGTATTCGGGTTATTGATGAATCTCCATTTCATCACCTTTATTCTATCATTTTGGCCTCAAAAATCCCAACAAATGCATGTAAATAGCATCAATTTGTACATAATAGCATCCATTATTCATTTGTATTAATTATATATAAAATAAGGTTTTTAATGCCAAAATTATAGAATAAAGAGAAGAAAAGAAAAAGGAATAAAATATTGCAAATATTTTATGACCCTAACCCCGAGACCAAGTCCAGAATGGAATTGGTCGGCAAGGAATAAAGTAGGGGGAGATAAGGGCCAATTATCCAATAAATACTCCATTCATTTATGCATTTTTGGCACCTATTTTGTACATATTTATTTATTCATCAAATAAAGAAACTTTGTTCATAAAAGTTGTAGATAATAATGTAAATAAAAATACAAAAATGAGTTTGTGTAAAAATAATACACAGTGTACATTTTACATACATAATAAAAAGCCAAAATCTCAACTTCACAGACCCATATCTTGCAAATAAAAACTCCAAATCACCCAAACTCACCTTTAATTGTATATAGCATTTCATAAACTATTTTATAAAACTAGTTTCATAATTTTTGGAGTCCATCTGTGGAAGTTAGGTTTTTGGCCCTTCTTGTATATAAGACTGATTAAAATATTCATTTTATTCAATAGTCATTATTTTTATAAATTCATATTTTTAGAATTTTGTAGATAATGTATATATTGACATCAGAATAAAACCAAAAATAATTTGTAAAATAAAATAAGTCTATGTAATATATAGACAAAATACCTATGTGAAGTATGTATATAAATAAAAGGGGAGTTAATTCTTTATTCATCTATATTTTTATAATAATGTATATATTATATATAACTTACTAAAAATACAAATCCATAATAAAAATTAATAAAATTCATGAAACAAATAAAATGTACATAATATATAGGTAAAATACCTATAAGTATACTTTCATAAACACAAACACATTTATTTAAAAATAAACTCATAAAAATCAAATAAAAATACATTTATACTTACAAAAATAAGTTACAAATTTATAAAATAAGAAAATACAATAATAAAAGAAAATAAACAAAATAAAAATAAATGTATATAAATATACTTATAAATATCATATTTTAATAAAACCGTAATAAAATAATTCAAAAAAATAAATAAAAATCATAAATAAATACTACATTAATTTATGAACATTTTTTTATTTTATAAGAAAATTCTAATTAATTCATTTAATATGTTAAATAAATGGGTCAAGCTCGGTCCGATGTGGACCAATCTGGGGCCAGGGAAAGTTGACCTCCGGTCAACTCCCCCTGCGCCTCTGACTGACCCGTCAGAACTATCGCATCCCCGGATTTCATGCATTTTTCCTGGGCGTCTCTTTCACCCATAGCCCTCGAATCCTTCATGAAAGATCTTCCCTGATCAATGTACATCCTCGCCGTCTACTTAGATCCCTTGTACATAGCCCCGATTCCTTAATAATCGTCGGTCAATGGGGGTCCCTTGGACTGTATATAAATAACTCCTCCCGCTTCCTTGGCCGAATTTGGCCATTTTCATCCCCTTCTTTGAGCTTGAATGAGCTCCTGGCGGAACCCTCGTGACAGGAGGCGCTTCCCAGCACCTCGATTCGGCCTAAGGAGGTGGGAAATTTTGTCACGGTGGTGCTCCGGCGACCACCCTGCTCCCTGGCGACCCCCAGGTATAAGAGCTGCACTTTTACTTGTTTTAGATAGGTTTTCGTTTTAGCATTTCATTTCTGTCTTTAGTTTAGTGATTAATGACTAGACTTAGCGTAATTTAGGCGATTCATAGTTCGCCGGAGCTTTGCTCTAGCGAGCTTTTCACAGTGCCCTCGCCGTGTTCCGACCACCTTTTCACCTCCATTTCCATACCCCTTCATTTCCCTACGCCCAGGCACCTCCGTTCACCCAGATCTCCACCAGATCTGGAGATCAGATCTCCTCTTCCGCCTCTCGCCGGAGATCACCGCCCCGCACCTCCTTTCGCTCATTTCGTCCCAAATAAGGCCCCCAGCCCTTTGTTTTTGTGCGCTGAGCTTTCTTGCAGGTGCTGGAGGCCAAAGGACCCCCGTTGGGGTCGATCCGATTCTTCTGCAGGTACCTGGAGCTCATTTGCTTCCTCGACCTCGCTGGACCGTTCCGGTGAGCCTCCGACTCCCCTGAGTGCTCCAGTCGACAGAGTCGAGCCCCAGGATGCTGTTCGGACTATCAGATGCCCGAGGGAGCGCCGGACGAGTGAGCAGCACCGGATCGAAGGTCGGGGAAGGGGGAGTTCTTCCCTGTTCTTCGTCCCTTCGCCTTCACCGTCCGATCGAGGTCCTAGCCCAGTTCAGATCCCAGCCGTTGGATGGAGCTATGCATTCACCGTCAGATCACGTGGTTGATCTAATCTCAGCCCTCCATCAGCGAAGCGTCATCGGGCGAGGAGGTGGCGACGCGTGTTAAGTGAACGAAGATCAGCCGTCGGATGAAGCGCCTCTTTTGGGGGTAATTTGCACATCTAGCCCCTGTCATTTTTGTATTTAATTTTTAATTTTGTAAATAAATTAGCACGTTGTAAATAAAATGTGTATTTTGCAGATAGGACCCTGACTTAATTAGAATTACATTTAGGTCCTTCCGCGCCTCACGTGCAGTCACACGTGAGGCGCGTGAAATTTTGCATTTGAGCCCTGGCGGTTTTTGTGTATTGTAAAATAGTTCTAAGAATTTAAATAAATGTTTATTCCTGTTGTATTTTTGCACTGATGCCCCTGGAGTTTATTTTATTTGCAAAAATACCCCTGCCAGGCAGTATTATTTTTGTGTCTTTTATCCATTTATTAAAAATACCTAGATGACTTCTAAAAATCCACAAAAATTAGGATAGGTGCTACATGCCATGCTTGTTCACGCTCATATTTTATTTCGCATTTTTTGCATTTTTCCTAATTATTAAAAATGAAATAGAAGCCATTTTTGCACTGTCTAAATTAGAAAATAAAAAAAATTAGAAAATGTTTTTGAAAAATCCCAAAAAAATTATATATGGTTTAATGATATATACATTGAGTCCAGAAATTGAAAAACCCTAAAAATATGAAAAAGAAAATTAAAAAAATCAGAAAGCTCCAAAATCCAACAAAAAAATAGAAAAATCCTTAAAAAACCCCAAAAATATATTTTTCTCTTTTATAATTATCTATATATTATTAGTAATATGTTAAAATTAATTTGGGAATTTTTGGAGTTTATTTTATATTTTTAAAAACCCAAATTATATTCGGCCATTGATTGAGTCCTGTATTGTGGACACTTTTGAATTTAAAAATACATAAAAATTAGAAACATTTCAGAAAAATAACAAAAAAATAGAAAAATATTAAAAAGCCAAAAAAAATTATATCTATATATATCTTTTAAGTATATATTTATATATATAGACTATAGTACTCTTCTCTCTCTTCTTATATATATATCTCTTTATATATATAAGTATTATATATATATCTATCTATTTATATTATATAATAAAAAAATATTAAAAGAAAATATAAAAAAATATAAAATATAAAAACAAAATAAAAATTATAAAAACAAAAATATAAAAAAAATTTACAAAACCCAAAACCCACTAAAACAATAAAAGGACATGAACCAATGATTGAATAATTGAATGATACATGACATACAACCATTCGCCTCCCAGTGTTCGACCTCTACCTGTACTTACACCTATACACATTTGCATGTAGAGTTATAATAAATTTTAACTCCACATTTTTGGATATTCATTGCATATATTTATTGTGGGTTAATTGTTGTTTTATTCCGGATCTCGTGTGGTCGACTCAACGACTAAGTTCACGCCTTGTGAGGAACTTAAGACCACCGATCTCTGGACTGAACAAATGGCGCCGTTGCCGGGGAGGCAACGGATTTTGTATGATTTTGTGTGGTTATTTGTTCATCTATTTGATCCTTTATTCATGTCCTTCATTTATTTATTTGTGAGATTTTTATTTTTATTTTTATTTGAGATTATTGATTGACTGCTCTGACCACCTCTTTCTTTTTGTCTTTGATGCGAGGGACCGCCAAGCGAAGGAGGACCTCCTAGGAGGACCTATGCACCCAAGCGAGGCGGTGTTGGCTCTTCTATGCCAAGCCAACAGGAGAGAGCATCAATAGCAGATGAAGGAGAATTTTTGAAGACAGTCTCTATTTTATGAATTTTAGTTCATTTATTTTATTATGTATATTCATGTGAGAGAGCGACCCTTAGAATTTTGTAATAATACAGGACTCTCACAAGTACACTTCGACTCCCGAGGTCCAGTGCCCGAGGGATTGTTCCCTTGGGGGCCTCGATGATTTTGACGCTTTTTCTTTTCTCTATTCTATTTTATTTTGTGAATGAGCCTTAGCATTAGGATTTGCTTGCTCGTAGAGTTAGGTCCAAACACCCTAATTGATTTGCATGTACCTATAGTGCGCTTTGGACCTAGATCAAACTCTAAACAGCCGCTCATTAATCTCTTAGCCTTTGTGCCACAGCGAGCCCCGCAAAGCGCTTTCTCCTAAGCTCAAGTGTGTTGAGTACAGAGGAGGGGTGAGCCAAGACCGGACTTTTTGAGGCTAGAGATGAATGAGCGACTTGTGGTGCTTCACGATAATAGCAATTTCTGAACCTAGGGCGATTTCTTCGGTTTACATTTGCATATAGCATAGGTTTCAAATTCTGTTTTGCATTCCGCATGGAGAGAGCTGGGAGGCACTGTAAGTCTTCTTACTTAGCATGCATCATCGTTTTCCGACTTGCATGGCTTTTCCGATCTTCTCCCTCTGTTTTTGCCAACCTAGGATGCTTAATGGAAATTGGAACCTCGATAGGCACGTGCATTGAAAAAACCTACAAAAAAGTGATAACTTAAATAAAATCAGGACTGCTAACTCTATTGGACTTAAAGATAACATATAATGAATTCCTTGTCTTGGGGAGAGCAACCCCCTCATTGTATGCGTTTTAAATTGTTTCCGTACACACTAAGGAGTAGAGCCCAAATCCTATCAAGCCTCCTAAGTGATTGTACAATTTTTGTGATCTCACCTAACTCTAAAATCAAAAAGATAAATGACCGTCACCTGATGGTCTTCACTGTGTTGAGTAGGTGAATTGGGGGTTTGCCTTGTGTCTTGATTGTGACTTGGAGTTCATTGTGTTTTTCTTTCATCCCTAGAGTAGTCGGTCCCACCGTGTGAGTCATGCATTTTTTATCTTTGAGTCTCTCTATCTCTCTTATACATATATCTCTTCATGTTGGATCGAGTCGTGATATTGGCACTTGAGCTCAATCATTCTTCGCCAAGTCCTTTGTTTCCTGCTTCTTCACCATCTTCTATGTATCCATCGTACCATCTTCTCTGGTTCGAGGAGAGACCGCTCTTCGGACCGCAATTTTGACGGTGTTCCCGCCTTGTGTGGAACACCTAATTTTGTCTATGTACCGATCTTCTCACCCGCCCTCCTCGTTCCCTCTGTATCACCTTTCTACCACCCATGATATTGGCACGCCCGCTCAATCAGCTTCTCCACCCCTCTGTGTACCCTTCTTATTCATCTTCCTCGTATCCCCCGTATCATCTCTCCCTTTACCCGGGAATGCTGTGCATATTGATAAGGCTCGCATCGAGGATTATTTATACAGATTATTAGTGTAAGTCGGGCCTATGATGTTGAGGTTGCTGAGATTGGTTTGGTGGATTTGTTTTTGATACATGCATATGGGCTTCTTGAGGATTTTTGCTGATGCACAAAGCATAGGTGTGAGGCATTATTAAGGAATTTTAGTTCTCGCACACCGGATTAAGGATGTGATGTGATGCGATGACTCGATGAAGATTTCATGAGCATTGATTGATCTACCTCTTCGAGGTTCCACCCATCTTGGTTTTGAGGAATGACTGATTATTCTAATTTGGACTTCTTGATAAGGGTGTGCGAATCCTACATGATCTCTCATTTTCTTGATTGACCCATCCTTAATCTCCTGACTCTTTGATCCACCATGGCACTTAGAGGATTCCTAACTATTTTTCGTGCCATCTCAGCAGATTGGATTGACCCAAGGGATGTTTGGTGAATGACATGATTATTTGCTCCCTTGCACGATCTTATGCCCTCCAAATGATTGAACGATTTATTGCTTTTGAGGACCTGAGATGACTTGCCAGCATTCCCATGACCTACATTGACCTAGCTCATAGCTCCCCGAGGGTTATCTGCGGGAGACTATGACATATTTCCGATCTGATTGGTCTCTTCTGTTGCTAGCCACCTTGTCGACTACTGAGACCACTATGTGGATCCGTCTGATGGATCCGGCTCCTTTGAGCCCTCGTCTCTCCTTGACGACCCTCGCAAGGTAGAGACACGTTCTGACCATTCTTTGCTTAGTTCACAGCACTCTCCGAGGACTATCTGCGAGAGACTGCGACACTCTCTTTACGCTCGGTTCCCACTTCTGACTGTGTCTCCGATTTGCGGAGCACGGAACCGAGTCGTTTGATATATATGATTTTGGTCCCCTACTGACTTGCCTATCCGATCTACGGATCATGGGACCTGTCTGATTAGACTCCTTTGAGTCTGCTCGCCTTGACGGTCCTCGCAAGGTGGAGCTCCTGGTATCTGCTATTCCCATGACTAGTTGGCAGCCCGCTCCCCGAGGGTTATTTACGGGACGCTGCCACACTTTCTCGATTTTACGGTTTCTTCTGCTGGTAGCCGATCTGTCGCCTACCGAGCCCGTTTCTATGATCCGTCTGATGGATCATGCTCCTTTGAGCCCGCTCTCCTTGACGACCCTCGGAAGGGTGAGCTTCTGTTCTGATTATTCATTGCCTAGCATGTGCTACTCCCCGAGGGTTATCTGCGGGAGAGTACATCATTTTCTGGGTACTCGGCTTCATTTCTGGTGCCTCTCGTTTGTTGGATCATGAAGCCGGGTCTTCTGAATTTGTACTCGGTCTCCTCCCTGGTTGTGCCTCCTGTCTGTTGGAGCACGGAGCCGAATCTTCTGATTATACTCTGATTCTACGCACCTTGAGGACCCTCGCAGGGTTGAGCCATGGCTTGCGGTATTCGATGTGTACTTATGATCTTTCTACCTCACCATCATCGGGTACCATGGTGTCTCCTATTATCTATCTTCCATATCTGCTTGAGACATGATTGACCGGAGGAGTCTGTACTGCTCTTTCTTCCTCCTGGTCTTACGGTATCGGCTTTGTTCCCTCATGTTGACCATATGAGCCGATTGACTGCTTCATGCTACCGGACCCGATATCTAACCTTTCGATCTGTTGACTCCGGTAGCTGACACCCACTTGATTGCATATTCGGGTGTGTTTTCACCTTCTGACTGTGTCCTCGTTCTCACAGGGAGACGACGACGAGAGCATGGTAGTCGCTTATCAGATACCGTCCTGTACTTCACTAGTTTATTCCCCACTTGTATATACGTGTGCCTTGTTCATTCTTTCTCCCGCATGTTATGTGTGTCCTAGATCGATCGCCACATCATTGTGTCTACACATAGGATGTACCTTGTCCTAAGTGTAGGGGGGCACGCACCGAGTTGTTCTTTCCTTACACATTTTCGTCACTCCTGTTCTTGCCTACTTAGGGATATCTCACCCCAAGTATAGGGGGAGTGATGCGTATATTCTCCACGATCTTTTCATCTATCTGTATATATCCATCTTTTCTTCTTTTCTTCTTTTCTTCTTTTCCTTTTCTATCTTCTGTATCTAAATAAAAGTGTCACCCCTTTGTGTCAGTTTTCTGTACTTAGGACGTACTTTGTCCTAAGTATAGTGGGGTGCACCCCTGATTTGTTAAAACTTTGATTTGTTTATTCCCACCCTTGACCCTCCCTGCTTTGTGTACAGTCTGCTATACTTAGGATTACTTGATCCTAAGTATAGGGGGGACGGTCAACTTCTCATTCGTTTATTTCTTATTCGTATATTCTTTAGACCTGTCTATACTCAGTACGAGTTATGTCTTCTCTTTTCTTTTCCGATCTATGAGGACATAGCTCAAGCTAAGTATAGGGGGGATGTATATACTATGTATATACTTTAGCCATAACTCGTACTTTCGTATTCTCTTAATAATATGGCTAATAATTCTTTAAATTCGTCAAAAACCCTTAATAAAAAGAGATGTGATTAGTCCTCGAATTCTTTTTGTATATACTGATTAATAAATCAGGTGAAAATGGTTTTTGCAAAATGTTTGAAAAATAGTTCGAAAAGTATTGTGAACATTTATTGAAAACTATTTTGAAAACGTTTTGTTACATGTTTTCAACCTGTGTAAAAATGTGTGGCTTGTAAAAATTTATTTTCTTTGTGTGAAATAAAATGTTTGAAAAATAATTTGCAAATGGTTTGAAAAATGGTTGTAAAAATATTTTGAAAATCTATATATACTATTTGCAAAATGATTTTTCAAAATGTGCGTACATGTTTGTAAAAATTATTTTGGACTATAGTTTTCAAAAATTATTTGGAAAATTTGTGTCAAATAAGTTTGAGGAATAGTCACATATAATAAATAACTAAAAAAAATAAGTAAAAATAAACAAAATTCTTTAATAAGTGTACATATATACCTATATATAAAAATTAAATTGTAAATTCTTAATTCTTGTAAAATAAAGCTGCGCGCCCGTATAAATAGTTGTACATATTTTCTACTTTGAGTGCCAAAATTATTTGCAAAAATTCTTTGTGTAAAAATTCTTCTCTTTTTTTTCAAATTCTTGGAAAAATTGCACTTTTGTAAATAGCATTTGCATAGCATTCATATTCTTTGATTGAGCTTGATAATTGAACTAGTCCAATAAAGTCGAAGGTTGGAGCTTGGTTAGACCTTACCGCACCTAACTGCACTGGAACCTTATGGGAACTAGGTTTAAGGTACTTCAGGTCTATTCAGACTTAATTCTTTGAGAAATCAGGGCTAGGTTCAAATCACCTCAGTGGACTAAATAGAACTTTTCGAAACACACGTATGACTCTTGTCGACCGTGACCTAACTTGGACACTTGCACCTTTCACTTGGCTCAACTCAGTTGGAGTGGTGAGGGGGTTGGATTTGCCAGTCTGAGACGCACACGGGTGGAAACATTCGTCCTCGTCTAGGGAGGGAAGTGCACCCCAACCGGATCTAATAGCAATGAGGTCTAAAGACAGGAGATTGTGGGTTGCGATAAAGCTTCAAAAGAGGGATAGTCTACTGGCTCAAGAGGAAAAACTCCTTATGTAAATGCTGCTGTGAATAGTATGTTGAAAAAAAAATGGTCAGGCCTGTACAAAAATAAAATGCCTGCAAAGTATGTACAAAGTCAATAAGCAAGCTTGAGCTCCAAAGGCAAATATGTAAGCCTGCAGCTGGATGACTTGACTACACTGGTCTTGCATCCCAGGATAGGTAGCTACACTGGCTACCATCCATTCTTCTCTTCACCCCTCCTCTTGAGCTGGTTGCCACTTGAACTTAGAAGGGAATACCCTGCTCCTCGAGGAAAGAGCTGTTGGATTGGGGAGTCATTGGGTTGTCATTCTGGAGAAGTCAGTTCCTTTATCATTTCAGTTGGGGAGAGCCACTATCACGTACACCGTACAAGTCAGCTTCATGGTTATAAGAGTTTGCGTATGATATAGACTAGTTCTGACCCGGCTATTGAGGTGGGTTGAACCGAGTTCTGTGATTATCGAAGGCTGTTGTACTTTAGAGCTGGTTCCCGACTAGGTTCCACACACCTTCACACCCAAGGTCTGACAGGAGCTCCAAATTCAGATTTTGTAAGGACATGCATTGCACTGAAAGCATCCCTATTCACTCTATCTCTCTTGCATTTTCCTTTTTCTTTTCTTTATTCTTTTTGCACTTATTGCATAAGTGTTTGCTAGGGACTAGCAAAGGCAAGTATAGGGGGGTGATGAATCTCCATTTCATCACCTTTATTCTATCATTTTGGCCTCAAAAACCCCAGCAAATGCATGTAAATAGCATCAATTTGTACATAATAACATCCATTATTCATTTGTATTAATTATATATAAAATAAGGTTTTTAATGCCAAAATTATAGAATAAAGAGAAGAAAAGAAAAAGGAATAAAATATTGCAAATATTTTATGACCCTAACCCCGAGACCAAGTCCAGAATGGAATTGGTCGACAAGGAATAAAGTAGGGGGAGATAAGGGCTAATTATTCAATAAATACTCCATTCATTTATGCATTTTTGGCACCTATTTTGTACATATTTATTTATTCATCAAATAAAGAAACTTTGTTCATAAAAGTTGTAGATAATAATGTAAATAAAAATACAAAAATGAGTTTGTGTAAAAATAATACACAGTGTACATTTTACATACATAATAAAAAGCCAAAATCTCAACTTCACAGACCCATATCTTGCAAATAAAAACTCCAAATCACCCAAACTCACCTTTAATTGTATATAGCATTTCATAAACTATTTTATAAAACTAGTTTCATAATTTTTGGAGTCCATCTGTGGAAGTTAGGTTTTTGGCCCTTCTTGTATATAAGACTGATTAAAATATTCATTTTATTCAATAGTCATTATTTTTATAAATTCATATTTTTAGAATTTTGTAGATAATGTATATATTGACATCAGAATAAAACAAAAAATAATTTGTAAAATAAAATAAGTCTATGTAATATATAGACAAAATACCTATGTGAAGTATGTATATAAATAAAAGGGGAGTTAATTCTTTATTCATCTACATTTTTATAATAATGTATATATTATATACAACTTACTAAAAATACAAATCCATAATAAAAATTAATAAAATTCATGAAACAAATAAAATGTACATAATATATAGGTAAAATACCTATAAGTATACTTTCATAAACACAAACACATTTATTTAAAAATAAACTCATCAAAATCAAATAAAAATACATTTATACTTACAAAAATAAGTTACAAATTTATAAAATAAGAAAATACAATAATAAAAGAAAATAAACAAAATAAAAATAAATGTATATAAATATACTTATAAATATCATATTTTAATAAAACCATAATAAAATAATTCAAAAAAATAAATAAAAATCATAAATAAATACTACATTAATTTATGAACATTTTTTTATTTTATAAGAAAATTCTAATTAATTCATTTAATATGTTAAATAAATGGGTCAAGCTCGGTCCGATGTGGACCAATCAGGGGCCATGGAAAGTTGACCTCCGGTCAACTCCCCCTGCGCCTCTAACTGACCCGTCAGAACTATCGCATCCCCGGATTTCATGCCTTTTTCCTGGGCGTCTCTTTCACCCATCGCCCTCGAATCCTTCATGAAAGATCTTCCCTGATCAATGTACATCCTCGCCGTCTACTTAGATCCCTTGTACATAGCCCCGATTCCTTAATAATCGCCGGTCAATGGGGGTCCCTTGGACTGTATATAAATAACTCCTCCCGCTTCCTTGGCCGAATTTGGCCATTTTCATTCCCTTCTTTGAGCTTGAATGAGCTCCTGGAGGAACCCTCGTGACAGGAGGCGCTTCCCAGCACCTCGATTCAGCCCAAGGAGGTGGGAAATTTTGTCGCGGTGGTGCTCCGGCGACCACCCTGCTCCCTGGCGGCCCCCAGGTATAAGAGCTGCGCTTTTACTTGTTTTAGATAGGTTTTCGTTTTAGCATTTCATTTCTGTCTTTAGTTTAGTGATTAATGACTAGACTTAGCGTAATTTAGGCGATTCGTAGTTCGCCGGAGCTTTGCTCCGGCGAGCTTTTCACAGTGCCCTCGCCGTGTTCCGACCACCTTTTCACCTCCATTTCCATACCCCTTCATTTCCCTACGCCCAGGCACCTCCGTTCACCCAGATCTCCACCAGATCTGGAGATCAGATCTCCTCTTCCGCCTCTCGCCGGAGATCACCGCCCCGCACCTCCTTTCGCTCATTTCGTCCCAAATAAGGCCCCCAGCCCTTTGTTTTTGTGCGCTGAGCTTTCTTGCAGGTGCTGGAGGCCAAAGGACCCCCGTTGGGGTCGATCCGATTCTTCTGCAGGTACCTGGAGCTCATTTGCTTCCTCGACCTCGCTGGACCGTTCCGGTGAGCCTCCGACTCCCCTGAGTGCTCCAGTCGACAGAGTCGAGCCCCAGGATGCTGTTCGGACTATCAGATGCCCGAGGGAGCGCCGGACGAGCGAGCAGCACCGGATCGAAGGTCGGGGAAGGGGGAGTTCTTCCCTGTTCTTCGTCCCTTCGCCTTCACCGTCCGATCGAGGTCCCAGCCCAGTTCAGATCCCAGCCGTTGGATGGAGCTATGCATTCACCGTCAGATCACGTGGTTGATCTAATCTCAGCCCTCCATCAGCGAAGCGTCATCGGGCGAGGAGGTGGCGACACGTGTCAAGTGAACGAAGATCAGCCGTCGGATGAAGCGCCTCTTTTGGGGGTAATTTGCACATCTAGCCCCTGTCATTTTTGTATTTAATTTTTAATTCTGTAAATAAATTAGCACATTGTAAATAAAATGTGTATTTTGCAGATAGGACCCTGACTTAATTAGAATTACATTTAGGTCCTTCCGCGCCTCACGTGCAGTCCCACGTGAGGCGCGTGAAATTTTGCATTTGAGCCCTGGCGGTTTTCGTGTATTGTAAAATAGTTCTAAGAATTTAAATAAATGTTTATTCCTGTTGTATTTTTGCACTGATGCCCCTGGAGTTTATTTTATTTGCAAAAATACCCCTGCCAGGCAGTATTATTTTTGTGTCTTTTATCCATTTATTAAAAATACCTAGATGACTTCTAAAAATCCACAAAAATTAGGATAGGTGCTACATGCCATGCTTGTTCACGCTCATATTTTATTTCGCATTTTTTGCATTTTTCCTAATTATTAAAAATGAAATAGAAGCCATTTTTGCACTGTCTAAATTAGAAAATAAAAAAAATTAGAAAATGTTTTTGAAAAATCCCAAAAAAATTATATATGGTTTAATGATATATACATTGAGTCCAGAAATTGAAAAACCCTAAAAATATGAAAAAGAAAATTAAAAAAATCAGAAAGCTCCAAAATCCAACAAAAAAATAGAAAAATCCTTAAAAAACCCCAAAAATATATTTTTCTCTTTTATAATTATCTATATATTATTAGTAATATGTTAAAATTAATTTGGGAATTTTTGGAGTTTATTTTATATTTTTAAAAACCCAAATTATATTCGGCCATTGATTGAGTCATGTATTGTGGACACTTTTGAATTTAAAAATACATAAAAATTAGAAACATTTCAGAAAAATAACAAAAAAATAGAAAAATATTATAAAGCCAAAAAAAAATTATATCTATATATATCTTTTAAGTATATATTTATATATATATATAGACTATAGTACTCCTCTCTCTCTTCTTATATATATATATATCTCTTTATATATATAAGTATTATATATATATATATATCTATCTATTTATATTATATAATAAAAAAATATTAAAAGAAAATATAAAAAAATATAAAATATAAAAACAAAATAAAAATTATAAAAATAAAAATATAAAAAAATTTACAAAACCCAAAACCCACTAAAACAATAAAAGGACATGAACCAATAATTGAATAATTGAATGATACATGACATACAACCATTCGCCTCCCAGTGTTCGACCTCTACCTGTACTTACACCTATACACATTTGCATGTAGAGTTATAATAAATTTTAACTCCATATTTTTGGATATTCATTGCATATATTTATTGTGGGTTAATTGTTGTTTTATTCCGGATCTCGTGTGGTCGACTCAGCGACTAAGTTCACGCCTTGTGAGGAACTTAAGACCACCGATCTCTGGACTGAACAGTTATTCATTATTCATTCTCTCGTTTCTCCCTCAATTTTTGATAACGTGTCTATACTTAGGGATATTTCACCCTAAATATAAGGGGAGACAGGCCGAGACGATGATTCTTTATTTGTTCCCACCCTCTACCCTCCCTGCATGTTGAATACAATCTGTTATACTTAAGATTAATTGATCCTAGTTTGGGGGGGGGGTCAACTTCTCATTCTTTATTCAATCGGTGTAGTATAAACTTTCCTATACTTAGTACGAGTTATGCCTTCCTACTCTTCGATCTATGAGGGCATAACTCAAGTTAAGTATATGGGGGTCATATATATGTTGTATATATTTTTATTCAAAAAAATGTTGTATATATTTTAGCATTAACACATACTTGCATATTTCCAATAAATATGTCTAATTAATAAAATTTAATATACACACAAAATTCGTTGTATATACTGATTAATAAATCATGTTAAAAATATTTAGTAAAATGTTTGAAAAATGGTTAGAAACTCTGTTTTAAAACTGTTTAGAAAATATTTTGTAAAATATTTTTAACCTTTGTAAAAATGCTTTGTTTGTAAAAATTTCTTTTATTGGAATAAAATATTTTGAAAATATATTTTAAAATGGTTGCAAAAATACTTTGAATAACCTATAAATATTATTTGAAAAAACTTTGCAAAATGATGTTCAAAGTTTGTAAATGTTTGTAAAAATTATTTATCATTTTTTTTCAAAATAAGGTTTTCAAAATGTTTGTCGAAATATTTTCAAATTATTTTGAGAACCATATACATAATTCAAGCATATAAAGTTCTTTACAAACTTTTACATAAACGTGTAAAAAAACTAACTTGTGTAAATTCTTGAGCCTTAATTCTTGTAGATACTAATGCACCCCTATGTAAATATATGCACATATTTCTTTTTATAACTCTTTTGTTTTTGAAAAAACCCTAAAATTTTGTAAAACCAAAAGTAATTGCATAAAAATTTGCAAAACTTTTTCAAAAACGTATAAAAAAGTTTAAAATCAGATAATTGCATCATAAAAATATTTTTCTTGCATTGCATAATATTTGCATTTTTCAGTTTGATAATTAAAATTGAACAAGTCTAAATAAAATCTGAAGATTGGAGCCTGGTTGGACCTTAATCCACTTAATCACGGGAACCTTGAGGGAACTGGAATTGAGGCACTTCAGGTCTACTAGACTTAATATTTTGAGAACATGATACTTAGTTCAGTGTCGTCTTAACTGCCTAAGTAGAATATTTCAGATCACACGCAAGGCTCTTATCGACAATGACCTAACTTGCATACCTACACCTTACACTTTACTCACCTTAGTTGAAGTGGTAGAGGGCTGGATTTGTTGGCATGAGACACAATCCAGTGGAAACATCAGAAGTCACAACTCTGTGGCCATTGTACCCCAACTCGATCCCGTAGCCATGAGGTCTAATGACAGAATGTTGTAAGTTGCAATAATGCTTCAAAGAGGGATAGTCTATTGGCTCAAGAAGAAAATTCTATATGTAAATGTTGTTGCACATAATATATAAAAAAATATAAAAATTTGAAAAATCAAAAACAAAAAAATATACAGGAAAAAATCCAAGAAAATCAATCCCCATCTGAGAATGTGTATAGTCAATTAGCAAGCTTGATCTTCAAAGTCAAACATGTATGTAACTGTGCAACCGGATGACTAGGCTACACTAGTCATGCATCCTAGGATAGGTAGTTGCATTGGCTATCATCCATTCTCTTCTCCACCTCCTCTTGTTGAGCTGGTTATACTTGAACTTTGAAGGAAATACCCCGCTTCTCAAGGAATGAGTTATTGGATTGGGGAATTAGGGTCACCATGTTGGAGAAGGCTGAATTTTATCGCTTCAGCCAATAGGAGTTATATATCACAGACATTGTACAAGATAGACTCATAGTCGTAAGGGACTACATATGACATCGATTTGTTCGAACCTGGCTTTTGAGGGGACTTGGACAGAATTTTGTGGTTCTTAGATACCATTGTGTTTCAAGTTTGGTTCCCAACAAGGTTCCAACCTAACTAAAAATCCAAAGGTCCAACTAAGATACAAACTTTGATATATGAAGACAAGTTTAAAACTTAAAATCAATCCAAGTTATTTCCTTTTCTTTTCTTTAGTTTCTTTTCTGCACTTATAGGAATAACTTTTTGATAAGGTCTAGAAAAGGCAAGTATGGGGGTGTTGAATCTCCATTTCATCACCTTTATTCTTTCATTTTGGCTAATCTCTAGCTAAATGCATGCATATATCATTAATTTCTAAAAAATAAACAATATGTAATTTGTACAAAATACTGTATAAAATATTGCATATTTTTTGTATTTAATTTCAAAATGAAAGAATAAAGGAAGAAAAGAAAAAGAGATGAGACACCATAGGTGCTAAGTGACCATAGACCCCGGGACCTAATCATCATGATAACTTGATCGGCAAGGAATAAAGTAGGAGGAGATAGGGCAGGGAAACTGTATAGAAAATACACAGAAAACTACACACGAATCCTAATTTAATTGCCCAAATATTACTTTTTGGGACCTATTTTATTTTATTACTTTTACACCTCAAATAATAAAACCCTATATATGAATATTGTAGATAAAAATACAAAGAAAAATACAAAATTGAGTCTATAGAAAAATAATGCATAGTGTACCTGAGATACACAAAATAAAAGATCAAAATAAAAACTTCATAGACCTGTATCTTCTTTATCTATCAAAATGGACCAAAATCACTTTAATTATATATAACTTTTAGTAAGCTATTTATCAATGATGGTTTCATTTAATTTTAAGCTAAGATGCACAATTTAGGTTTTAGGCCCATATTGTGCAATATACCTGTATATTTTATTCAATATATTTATTATTTGTATTTATCAAATTCTTATATTTTATTAAATTTCAAAAAATATTTGAAACATATGAACATAACTACAATAAAATAAAATCAAAATAAATAATACCATTCAATACATAGATAAAAATATACTTATATATAACTATAATGTATATATACATAATCAATTAAGTGTACATACTAACTCAGAAAATATAATAAAAATATCTAATTGTGTATAAAAAAATCGAAAATATATAAAATACTTATAAATATTAATAAAATATATATTACAAATTGAAAATTAAATATTCAAAATACATGTATTTTTGCTTGTACTTATACATGTGAATATCAACTTGTAACAAAATACCTCAAAATTTTAAATAAAAATCATAACTAAATACTACATAAAATTATAAGTATTTCTCATGTTTTGACCAAAAATTAAATAAATCGTTTAATATTTTTTTATTGAAGTAATAAGGGATTTATTAATCCTTAATTTCGGATTGGTCCATGTGGACCAACCAGAGCGTGCAAACCGTTGACCCTCCCCCGTCAACTTTCCGACCTTCCCCGCCACCTTGTCAGAGATCTCGTGACCTTTTACTTTCACCATTTTTGGTAGAGATCCAGGGCTCGATGACCCTTGATCCCTTCACCAAACTTGTTTCCCACACCACCCTCTACCTCGCCATCTCCTTATTCCTCACGAACCCTCTCCCTACTTCATGCCATCGCTTTGCCCTTTTTGGTCGGGGATCTCCTTATATATATACCCCTCTGACCTTTGTTTCCTTTTTATCTTCCTCCAGCCATTGTAACCCCTAGAGGACCTCACCGCTGGCCTCCTGGTGACAACAGGAACCGCTCCGGACCCCTACGACGTGGATAAAGTAGTGTAGGCTCTGATCCAGGTTCATCGGACCTCCCCTCCGGCGAGCTTCATCTACTTCGAGCTCTAGAGCTCATCGAGGTGCTAGGTACGTTTCTTCCTCTTGCATTTCATTCCTTCAGCATAGATTAGGCTTTAATTTCATCTTTTAATCCCACATGTAGTGTAATTTTTAAAATCAAAATCGTCGAAGATTTCTTCTCCGGTACCAAATCCATAGTACTCTGACCTTGTTACGCCTCCATTCCGCTTCCATTCGATTTCCCATCGCCTTTTCCGCAATAACCTTTGTTTTCCACTTAATCACAGCTTGGAATCAGATCGTCGGACTCCACCTCTGCCGCCTTCGCTGGAGTCCTACCATCCTGCTGGCCCCGCGCTTTTACAACTTCATTACCGGTCGAATAGATAGTCCTAGACCCCCGTAATCATTTGGTGCAGGTCTGCGACAACAAAGACGACTTGAAACCCCACCTGAAATCTCTAAACTGGGGCTCCACCTCAGCCGACCTCCAGGGTTCCTCCATCAAGACCCGGACCTCAAGAAGATACATGTTGGATGCCCAGGGATCCTAGGAAGGAGGAGAGCTTTATAGAAGAGAAGGAGGAACTCGGAGGAGACCGGGGTTGTTCATTCAAACTCGCCGATGATGAGTTCTTCGGAGTTCTTCTAGTCAGCTTCCTAGTTGTCGGATTAGGCTTGGAGTCCAGATCTAATATGGACCCTTGATTTCCAGCAAAGCGGTACTCTGCCAGGACCGTGCATCCAGCTACGTAGTCGTACCTTGTCCCTCCAATCTTGCACTGTTTCAGGAATAAATTTAATAGTAACCCCTGTCCTTTTGTAATTTTAATATTTAGCCCTATAAATATTTTATTACAGTCAATTTTTTATGTAATATTTGCAACTAGACCCTCGTGTATCTTATAAATTACACCTAAGTCCTATGCCACATTGACTCACGTGGCACCCCAAGTGAGACAAACATTTTGCAACCAAGCTCCATTTGGTTATTTAAAGTTTAATATATACCATTTGAATTTCAGTTCAAAGCTTAGGGATATTTTGCATTGTGCCCCGGAATTTTAATTATGTTGCATATATATCCTTGCTAGTTCTGTGTATTTATTTTTGTGCGTCTTGTTTTGGGATAAATAGCTCCTGGACGTGGAAAGTTATGGGAAAATAGGGGAATGTGCTTTAGTTTGTGCTTGACCATGAGGATATTTTATTTTGGCACTTTCATCTCCTTTTCTATTTATTAAAAATTATTTAGATCTATTTTAGTCACTGTTTGACTTGAAAAATATAAAAAATGTAAAGCCTTTTCTAAAACTCGAAAATAGCATATTTTCTCACTCCAGACCAAAAATCACAAAAAAATCTCAAAAGAAAATCCTACAAATTTAAAACCCTTGCTAACCCTAAAAAAATGGAAAGTATTTTTGAAAAATCCAAAAAAGTTAATTTCTATCCTATATTTTTATGTATACTTATTACTATATATTAAAATTAATTTTGAGAAATTTTGAACTTTTTTAGTAATTTAAAGCTCAAAATAACTCAGCTTATTTATAAAGTCCTAATTCTATATATTTTAGACTATAAAAAATATCTAAAAATGATCGAAAATCCCCATAAAATAGCAAAAATAGCAGGAAAATATAAAAAATGCAAAAATATTTTATTAGTAAAAATTGATTGTATATAGTTATATTTATAATTATAAAACCCTATTTCTATTATACCCTTCTATATAGTTATATATAATTACTAGTATTATTAATTATTTTAAAAACCTTAGAAATAATTGTAAAACCTTTTAAAATAAAAAAGACTGTACTTGTTGGTATTTTCTTTTTTTTGTTTATTTATTATATATTTTATATTATATATTTTATATTATATATTACCTATATTGTACATATTACATTATATACATATATTGATATATACCTTTTATTATATATTTAAAAGAAAATGAAATCAAAATAAAAAATATAAAATAAAATAAAAAATTATAATATTAATATGTATATATTAATTAATAATATTTAATAAAAAGACCACAAAATATAATTAATTAAGCGAGTGAATATTGTACAAATAAACCTATATTAATTATTCGTTATGCATTTATATATAATATATCTGTTATACTGACTTGCCTCCATGTGTTCGACCTCTACCTACTTGCCCGCTATATACATTCATCGTAGGGTATAATAAATTTTGATCCACATCCATACTTCATTGATTGATTTTTATTTTTTGGGTTAATTGTTGATTTACTCTGCTGAACTGCACGTTAGTGAAAAATCGAACAACTGATCTGAATGATAACTCGGTCGTTGTATTGACCTGGTGGATTTTACCAAATAAAGATATTTTTTATTTATCTTTTATATTTTTTATTTTTACTCCTAAACTCAAGTGTATAGTGTTAAGTATGGGAGTGTCGAACTCAGGGAGGCAAGCTATTGAAACTAGGGTTAAATGGTAGAAAAATAAGGTTTTATGGCTTTCTAATTTTATTTATTTTTATGGATTTTTCTTGACTTTTATTTAACTTTTGTGAATTTTATATTGTTTTTGTGAATTTTAAGTATTTTTTAAATTTTTTATTTTAAAATATTTTGTAATTTTTATTTGATTTATATTTTGTTATTTTTATGTTTTAATTTTGTTTTATTGTTTTTATGAATTTTCTAAAATTTTTTAGGTTTTTTATGGATTTTATATTATTTTTTATGTGAAAAAAATACAAAATTATGAAGTTTTAATTTTTAAAATAGCAATCAGTAGCAAAATATTTTTTTTATTTTCTATTGCAAAGTAGGTGAAATTATCTTTCCAATGATATATTGTGCGTATTTTTGTGGATTTTCTTGAATTAGTTATGAATTTTTTAAGTTTTTGTGTATTTTGTATTTTGTTATTGGTTTTAATATTCATTTTTTATTTTGTTTTTGGTTTATTATAGAAAATCTAGTAAAATATGCTATTTTTATTAAATTTTTTTGAAGTGTTTTTCTATTTTTTTATGAAATTTTAAGTTTATTATATTTTTTGTATTTTTTAATGATTTATTAAAAATAGAAGATATTTTTATTTTGTAAATACTATATAGAGTATAACACTATGTATTTTTATGTATTTTTATATCTTGTATTTTATTTGTTTTGTATATAGTATTTATAGGGGTTATATACAATTTACAAGGGTATGGATGTAATAAGCATGAAATTCTGTGTGCAAATCAGTAAAGTTCCAGTGCTATCAACGCAAATAGTCCATGAGTCTCGTGTTAAGCATGTGTACTTTAGAGTAGAGGACATGCTCGTAATATCAAGAGAATCCAAGGGTGTGAATGAAAAAGTAACCAGGAAACGTGTGCCGTCACGTGATTGCTCTCGTGCTCCTCCAGCTGGGGAACCTGTTCGCAAATGCAATAAGATGCGGGGCATATATGCAAATTGCCTAAATATCTAGCTCGCGTACGTGAGCCACGTGTGATGCGCTAGAGTGGTGGGGCAGTTAGCTTTTTGAGATGCTGACGCGTTGCTAGATCTCGAGCGTCCATTCAAGATTGGATCTGGTGGCTCTATTTTAGTCTGGAGCACGAGGGGTGTTCTTCCCCAAATTCAGTCGCAGATGGCGGCGACTCGAAGGAAACAACCTGATTCTCGAATAGTGCTACTCAGATGGATGGGAACTTCAGGTGCGATGACAGAAATCCTCGAGATGGTTCAGATCAGATTATTCCGAGCGGCAGATGCTTCAGATGTGTGTAGCTACAGTTCTCCCCCAGTGGAATCTCGGATCTCCGTGTCGTTCTTCGATTAGATGATTCAGATCCAGATGAAGCGACGGAGCTCAAATGGCGTAGGGCATATTTTTATCGACCGTGATGGAAATATGTGTATCCAAGGCGTTGAGATCTCATCTTCATGTTCCTCGATGAGGTGATGATTGTCTATGATACTCCAGGTTGTGGTCTTCACTAAGATGCTATGATCAAGTTGCATAGATGTTAATCGGTTACTCGATCCAGCGATCTTTCAGGTGACTGTTGAAGCCAAAAATTGAGCGGTCTTGTGTTCCACACAAGGTGGAAACACAGTCGTTGAATCGACCGTGCGAAATCTGGATCTTCAGACAACAACTAACCCACAATAGAGATCAAATAATGAAAAGCGGTGCGAAGTTTTAAATTTATTATAACTCTACAAAAGATGTGTATAGTGCAAGTAGTTTAGAGATCGAACACATGGAACAAGCAGGTAGATCGGGGCAATCAAGCTCAAATGCGATTGTGATGTATTTGTCTGTGTGTTATTTTTTGTGGGTTTTTAATTTTATATTTATTTTATTTTATTTTTAATTTTTTAATTTTATATTTTCTTTTTCTTTTAATTTATAAATAATATATATACAATATAAGAAAAGAGAGAGATAATGTATTTATAAAAATATGTAAAAATAAGCAAAATTCAGGAAATAAAATATTTTTATGCTTTTTATAATTTTCTAATGTTTTTGTGATTTTTCGATATTTTTGCTATTTTTTGGTATTTTTAAAATCAGAAATACTCAAAAGAGGGAATAAAATAAAAATCTAAAATTAAATTGGAGTTTATCAAATAGAAACGAAAATTCTCCAAATTAATTATAAATTAAAGATGATAAAATATAGATAATAGGAACAGAAAATATATTTTTAGGGTTTTTAGGAATTTTTAATTTTTTATAGAGATTTTAGGGGGTTTGTAATTTTTATGGGTTTTCTTTTGTGTTTTTTAGTGATTTTTGGCCTGAAACTAAAACACAAAAAAACAAACAAAATACAATTTTTTTGAATTTTTCAACAAGTTTTTTTAAATATTTTTTTATGTATTTTCTAATGCAAACAGTGAAGAAAATGTATGTTTTTGAATTTTTATAAATATGAAAATGCAATAAAAATGCAAAATAAAAATATGATATTACAGAGCAATAAAACATGAAGCTAGGGTAATTTTTTTGGGATTTTTTAGGATTTTATAGATGCATGAAATAATTACAAATAACAAAGAGAAAACACCTCCAGTAGGGGTATTTTCATAAAAAGCAAAAGTCTAGGGGCCTGGATGCAATTTTTCCAGAAATTATAAGGCAATGAAAATATTTTGTACTAAAACTAAATATCCAAAAACCCAAGGTTATATCTGCAAATTTTCCAAAGTCACGTGCACGGGGCACGTGATCTGGTGATGAGCGGTCCGAGCGACTGGGGTAAAATGGTATCAAGGGTCGTTGCGACCTCAACCACTTGGACCAGACTCAACAAGAAAAATAGACCACCAAATAAACCAACCAATCAATCAATCAACAGAATAAGCGGTCTCGCTAATTTATTTTACGTGGTATAGCTACTAGGGTCGAACACAAGGAGCACGTAATGCAAAAGCTACGAAGTAGTCGGAAGTCCAAGAAAAGAAATGGTGGTTTTTATATTTTTCAATTTTGTTATGATTTTAAAATAAGGAAATGAATAAAAGAAAACCAAAACTCAACAATCAAACAATTATTTCAAGCACCAAAAATGCTCAAAATTCCAAAAAAAATTCATGTTTTTAAAATATTCAATTGTTTTTATGGATTTTATGGGGTTTTTCTGATTTTTAATTAATTTTCTAAAAATGAAATAAAACCAAAAACAACAAGAAATGTACAGTTGGGATCTAAAGGTAGATTAAAATTACTTAAAATGCTATAAAATCCCAACAATAATTTTATGAGAAACTATAAAACAAAATCTAACTACAGCAACTGGAAACACATTTTTTTGATTTTTTACGAATTGTTGCTAATTTTTCTAAGATTTTTACTCTTTTTTAATTTTTATGGTTTTTATAAAGGGGAATGAGATGAAAATTGGATAGAAGTTCAAACAACACAAAAAAGCAATCAAGAATTTTTTTAGAAATTTTCAAGGGTTTTTAATATTTTTAATGGATTTTTTTAAAGCAAATAGGAACTATTTTTAGTGTTTTTGAATTTTAGAAAATACTAAATGAAAACAAAACAAAACCCAAAAATAACTAAAATTCCTACACAGTAGCAGGAGCCACGTGTCAAAATTTCGTGAATTTTGGAGCTAAAATGCTATTTATTTAATCAAAGATAAAACACACAACATCTAGGGATCAAACTGCAAAGAAAACATGTTCTAGGACCAAATAATAACATGCACAATAAGCTTAGGGTCCGATCTGTAAATTTCCCACTAAATTCCGCACACGTCAAATCCGCACTCATAGGGGCATATTTGCAAATAATGAAAACTAAATATTCAATCATTAATAACACATAAGTTCAGGGTACAACGTGCAAATATCCCAAATAACACGTGACGAAGCACGTGGGTCCACACAAATAGGACTAAAGTGCAAATATGGAAAACTACAGGTACCAAAGTGCAAATAGTCTAACTATGTACTTTATTTACAGACTAAAATAAAAACGAAAATAAATGCAAGGTGGAATGAGCAATATACCCATGAGGCGCGCGGCGAAGCGCGTGGTGACCGCTGGTGAGACACAATCGTGCGGCTCTGGCACATCAGGTGTCAGATCTAACGGCTGCCGGATGTCGACTATGTGGATGGTACGGGGCCGTTAGATTTGACATCTAACGGCCTGACAGCTCCAGGCAATGGACGACGAGTTTGGCGTCTGGCAGGTGCGGGCTATTAATGGCAGAGAGATCCTCTGGATGAACTGGGCTGAGGAGAACTTCGTCGGAGCACCGGGGGTGATCAATGGCTCCGATGAAGGGTCTGGAAGCTCCAAAAGGCCCGGAGGGCCCCTCCGCATTGGGTGGTCAACTATGATGGAGTGGTGAACGGTCAGATCAGCATGGCGATGACTAGGACCTGGAGGCACTCCGACGAAGGTGGACGAGGGCATTCTGGATGGTCTTCGCACGCATCACCACTTGCAAGAGAAAGCTCAGACGGTCGGGGTTATTGGACCTAAAATAAAGAGAAGCGGCGGTGAATGGAAGGGGGGTCTCCGGCGAAAGCAATAGATGAGACCGATGGCCTAATCTTGGCAATCCGAGCCAAGGCCAGGGTGATCAGACGACGTAGGATGATGGAGGGTGAGATGAGTCGTCGATCTGAATGAGTGATGACTGTAATGAGGCTCCGACCGGCTGGTCGGAGCTGGCGGAGATGCGGTGAAGCGCAAATGAAAGATTGACTAAGTGGATGAGCTAGGGACTATGGAAAGATTACCTGAAGGTCCTAATAGAGTCCTGGGCTCAAGGGGAGGCGGACGGCGGGGTCTTTCCCTCGACTTCACTGCAGCTGGCGGAGGAGGCTCGTCGCGGCGGTGCTCCAGCCACGAGACTTGAGCGTCGGCTACACAACTCCTCTCCGACAACCAAAGGTGGCCTCCGGTTGCTGTCACCAAGGCAGAGGTTTCTAGGGTAGCAGAGAAGGGTGCGGTGCGAGCTAGCTGGCTTGGAGAGCAAATGAAAAGCTTTATAGCATGTCCAAGGAAGCTTGGAAGAATCAGATCAAGCGCGCGAACCGAGGGGCAGATCTTTAAGGAAATCCACGGGCAAAGGTCTTGGACCCCCCCCGATAATTGGATCCTTGGAATGGAGTCGGAGGTGGTCGGATCAGGTCTTTAAAAATTGACGAAGAGAGCTCAAAATCCGGATACGCGCAAGGGGAGATTCGGGAGGGGTAGCTGACCAGGGTCAACATTCCTCCTGGACCAATCAGAAAATAGTATATACAAATTATTTATAAAATTAATAAAAAATAGCAAATGATTTTAAATTAAAAAGTGTTCAACATGAAAAATATTTATTATTTTCCAAACTATTTTTCTGTGATTTTTATTTATTTTTAGGAAAAAATAATTTATGGTATATACAATATATTATATTATATACATGTATAAAATATCTATGAATTTTGTACAATTATTTTTATTTTCTTATTTTTGCTCAAATACCCCATACAAGTATAAATTGAATAAGGAAAGATACATATTTACATGTATTACATATACAAGGTGAGAGAGTGTTTTATTTTATTTTATTTTTCTAATTTTTGTTTTGTTTTTAGAAATTTTACAAGGAAACAAAAACATCATTTATTTTTATTTTTGTAAAAATAAATTATATATACATAAAGGGTGTAGAGTGGCCCTATCTCTCTCTACTTATTTTATTTGGCGATCTGGCCCATGTCGGACCCTCTCTTCAATTTAGGTCACTCAATATTTATTCAAAATATTTCCTTCTTTTTCTTTTATTCTTTATTCTTTTATTTTTGCACAAATACATGCTAATTATAGAATATTAACAAATGCATGCTTATTGCTAATTTATTGTATTTACAACTATATACATGATGCTTTGCCAAGATATTTAGCCAAAATAAAAGAATAGAGAGTGATGAATGGGGCTTCATCATCTGGTAGGGACCTGTTCGTAATTACCAAAAACCCGAGGGTCTAAATACAAAATTACCAAAAAGTTTACACTAGATTAAAATGTTTCTGGACTAATTATAAACTACAAAATAAGCGAGGGTCCCGGCACAAAATTCCCATGCCTCACGTGCGCCAAGCACGTGAGGTGACGTGGACATGGACCCCTTTGCAAATCAGGAAAGTACATGGAGTTTTTTGCAAATATTACAAAAATTTAAAATGACAAAGAAAGTTTGAGTTCGAATTTTTAAATACAAAAATCAACGAGGACTTATATGCAAAATACCCACACAATAATAGATTGGACGACCCAAAGCTCTTTGACTTGACACGTGGCAGCACAAGAGGGCCCGATACCGCTTTGCAGTCCAACAGCCATGATTAGATCTGACGTTGGTGATCGAACGACTGGAAGCGACCAAATCGGACGACAACTGGGATTTCTGGAATCAAAGCCCGATCTGACGGCCGTGGACTCCCCTGGATGAACAGGGAAGAACACTGCCCCATTCGAACTTCGATCGGCGTTATGGCGTTGCTCCGGCCACCGTCCTTGCCACAGAAGGCCTCCAAGGATGCCTAGAAGGGTCCCCGATCCACCGGCGAAGCCAAATGGCTTGATGAGCCTCAGTGCTCCGTGATGGAATCGGAGATGGAGATGGGTTCCAGATACCATGCTTTTCCAAAATTGACCCCATAAGGGGGTCCTTTGATTTCTGCGACCTGCAAAAACGAGTTAAGAAGGTCGCGGGCAAAATGCCGTGACCTTCCAGAGGGAAAATGGGTTGGGGATGCGGAGTCGAAGCTCATCGGAGCAAGCTCCGGCGAGGTGATCGTTGAAGGTGTTTGGAGAGGTATGAATAAAAAAGGTGGGCACAGATATACTCTTAAAACTAAGGCGAACAAAAAAATGCAAGAAAAATGAAGAAGAAAACAAAACACGATGGTTGTAAAAGCTAGAGATGAACCTCACGGCGGTGAGCCGGAGATGGAGGTGGAGCTGGTCCTCCACGCCTCGTCGGACCTCACTCGAGAGTGCTGGAGGCTCCCCTGTCACAGGAGTCGATCCGGAGCACTTGAGGAGATCCAAGCTTGGTCAATAAGGGGTTCAAGGAAGGAAGGAAAGTCGTATGGGTTTTTGTACAGGATGGTGGGAGCGCTCCAAGATCGAGGGACAACAATCACATCAGTGATCCAATCCCCAAGATGAGATGTCGGCGTGAAAGGTCAATAGATGGGGAGAAACATTCATGAAGAGATTGACACGAAAGGGTGAAAGACACAACCTAGAAAAATGGGTGAAAACGGGTCAAACAGACGTTCTGACACAACAGCAAGGGGTGGGTCAGAGAGTTGACCCGCGGTCAACTCTCGGACCCTCATGGTTGGTCCACATGGACCAACCAGGAAAAACCTTGCAAACAAGATTTGTTAAATCAATTAAAAATAACGAACGAATTTATTAATTTTTGGTTATTAAATAAAAAATGTTTATTATTTTATAAATTATTTTATTATGATTTTTATTTATTTTTTAGATGTATAAAATTACAAGTTACCTTTTAAGGCTATATAGGTATATTCATCTATATATTTTAATGTTTTATTTTTATTTTGTATTTTTAATTTTATTATATTTATCTATTATTTTATAAATTTATAACTTATTTTTATATACTTAAATATATTTTTATTTTATTTTTCTGAATTATTATGTACAATTATAAATAGAAGTATATTCTTTATAGGTATGTTTATAGGTATTATACCTATTTATTGTATACAAGTATTTTATTTTTGTATTTTATTTATGTTTTTATTACTGTTTTAATATACATATATATATATTATAAATATTATTTACAAAATTATAAAAGTATTAAAAATAATGAATAATAAATAAAATGAATATTTTAATCGGTACAAGTATACAATATGGGTCCAAAACTCAACTTTCAAACCGTAACTCAGAAAAATATGAAACCAACCTCATTCAATAGCTTATTAAAATTATATACAATTAAAGGTGATTTTGATATATTTAGAGTTTTTATTTGAGAGATACAGGTTTGGGAAGTTGGGATTTTGGAAACTTATTCAGATCATAACTTTTTATCTATACATTATTTTCGTATGAAATCAATTTTGTATTTTTCTATATTTAATTATTGACAACTTTCATTTACAAAGTTTCTTTATTTGAATTATAACAAGTGGAACTAAAAATAGGTCCCAAAAAATGAATAAAGAATAGATTAAATAAATGGGATTTTTATTGTATATTGGCCCTTATCTCCCCCTTCTTTTTTCCTTGTCGACCTAGTCATCGAGATGCCTAGGTCTCGGAGTTTCGGGTCATAAAATATCGGGTCATAAAATATCTACAATATTTTATTCTTTTTCTTTTCTTTTCTTTTCTTTATTCTACTATTTTGGCTTTAAAAATCGAATTTTATACAATATTTACACAATAATGCATGGATGATAAAATGCCTAAATTAATACTATTTACACGTGTTTACTAGGGGTTTTAAGTCCAAAATGATAGAATAAAGATGATGAAATGTAGATTCATCAGTGACCTGCAAGTGTGAAAGAGACTCGAGGAACGAATCCCTCGGTCGAATGTTATGCACAAAATATAGACAGATATGAATGGAAATCCCCGATGTAAGTGAAGGATTGTGTATTGATCCCTGGCCACGGTGCATGGTCGGAGATGGTTGGGTATATGAGAGATAGAATAGCAAATGGAGGGATTCAGGGATGGAGTGAAGGCGAATGTGTTTTAGGAAAATCGAACAGACACTCAGGAGAGAATAGAGATTGAATGAGAAGAGAACAAAGAGGGATTGGGGATTGAAGGGAAAATGAAAGATAAGATAAGAGTGAAGATCTAGACTAACATGGAAGGGTGTGGATGATGTAGACGAATGTGCCTGTGGACAGAGCTCGCAGAGGAGCTCCAGGGTTCCTCGCCTTGACTGCGACGACGATGGGAGGCTCACGCACGGTGGAACTGGGCTGCACACCAACGGACAATCTCGCCAATCCTCCTTCCCCAATCTTGTTGTGATGACTGACAATATTGAATCATTGTTACCGCTTGCTTCCTAACATCAGAGCTCACAGAAAAGGAGAAAGATGCAAAAAATGGTGGATCCCCTCTAGGACGACACATGTCGCGGGTCTGTAACACGTGATCAACGCGTGATCGACGACAGGAAGTTGATGGATAGGCGAAATATGAGATGTACGATCAGAAATGATCGTAAGGCTCTGAAATAATATGGGGTTTTCAATGCGATTCTTCCCTAATTGGTGTTCACGGCGGAGTTCTGGCGATGCAAATATGCTTGCGCAGTGGAGTGGTTGCGCTCTACTCTTGATCGGATTCCCTCCAAGCAGGGTGTTTGTTCAGCAGATCGCGAGGCCATCGGAACGTTCCCCTCTAGGCGATTCACGTTGATGCTCGGCGATGGCCTTCCAACGATTCTCCATTCTAACACTTCCAGATGAAGCTCGTTTCGAGTGGCGATGGTGCTCGAGGATCATACAGTATAAACTTCTCTTCAAACGGGAATGATACCTCTAAAATTTACGGCATCAATAGTTTCAAATCAGGTGGTTTTCCATTTTGATTTGTTCTGTAGGTGTTTGCAATGATGCCTCATTTTGATCGAGTGTGTTCATGTCTAAGCTCCAGTCATGAAGCTTCTCAATGATATTGATCAGGTTTCCTGCGCGTCATGCTTGAATCATATGCAAACTCGATAGTACAGTTGTTCGACTCCAAACAATTGATCTCGCGACAACAACAATCGGTAGATCTCTATTAGAAGCAGTGGTTTGTAGGAGCTCGAGATAAGACTGCAGGTGCTGGTAATATAGGTAATGACTAGTTTAGCTCCAGGTGGTGGTATTGTTGCAGAAGTCGAACGACTGAAGCTTCAAATGCATGTCGATGCTCGGATCGGTTCCAGGAGCTCCTTGATCTTCAAATTTAAACGACTCGAGGCGATCCTCAGTTCAAATGGCAGAACGTAAAAAGGGGAAATGAATGATTGATCCAATGCAGAGTAGTAGATTGGATCCTGAACTCAGATTGAATGAACGATCCGAGGTGATTAGATTATGGAAAGGAAATGTTGAACTGGTATGACGTCGGAATGAGATGGAGTCGACGATGGTTGGATTCAAACTCGAGAGAAAATAAAGGAAAATAAGAGGGATTGGGGAGAGAATGAAGAGATTAAGAAGTGAATGGAGTGAGAAGAGAACTAGATACAATAAAGGAGAGAAGAACCTACTTGGATGGGAGTGAAGGTTATTTCCTGCGGACCGAACCTTGGAGGAGGCTTGACGGTCATCGCCTCTACAGGCGGCTATCTTGGAGGCTTCGAGTGTGCAACTGCAGAGCAAAGCTCCACCATGGGCGACTGCGATCTCGTCAGAATTTCTCCTTGCTCTCATCGCTAAAACGGGAGTGGAGACTGTCACTCTTCGCTCTTGAGCTCACGGGATGAACTCGAAGATAACGATGGATATATTGGATTTGGGGGTTAGGGATGCCCTTATATAGGTGAGATTTCGTGGGAGCCAAGGAGCCGTCACCGGTGATGTGGAGGCAGCATCGTGGGTTTGTTAGGCAAATAACCTAACGACCTTGCCGTTTGGTCAGAGAGAGGAGGAGGTGTGCGGCAGCGGGTTCCCAGGAAGAAGAGAAGGCATGCAATCGGGGAAGAAGAAGAGGGGGAAGAGAGAGAAAAGGAATAAAAAATAAAATTTAGATTAAGATTAAGATTAAATTAATTAATTAATTAAAATAAATAATTAATGATTAGATTAAATGAATTAATTAAGATATAATTAAATAGACAATTATGTAATTAATCAAGGGATTAATTAAATAAATAGTTTATTAAATAATTAAGTATATAATTAACTTAATACTTAAATTAATTAATAAATAATGAGTAAATAAGTAAATAAATAAATAATTATCTATTTTAATTTAAGAATTATTAATATTAAATAATAATATAAATTACGATACATTATACAATTATACCAATACGGTCCCGAAACCTACATTTTTCATACTAACTCCGATTTTAGCGAAATCAATGTCATTTGATAGATAATTAAATAACTAATTTCAAAATTGGGTTTGCCCAATTCGGAGTTCATATGGCCGAGTTATGAGGTCTGGAAAATTTTGATAACGGTTTCGTGACCTTTGGATTTATTGGTATTTTGTCTTAAATTATATTTTTATATTTTTATATTGATTTTAAAAATAATTTTAGAAAAGAGATTAAGTTAAACAGAGTTATAGTTAATTAATTAAAAATACAAGAAGTTTCTACATTTAGTACATATATACAACATAGCCCAAACGTCAAAACTCACCTGTTTTATTCTAATGTTTTTTGATATTTTTAACAAATAGTATTAAGTTTAAAACGAAGTTTAAAAGTGAGTTTGGCCTATTTGGAGTTTTCTATAAATAGTTATGAACCTCAGAAGATGGCTTTTATGGTTTTTTTGGTTCATTGTTATATTTTAATTTATGCTGAATAATTTCTCTGATATTTTTATAAAATAATATATAATTTTATGAACAACTTTTGTAAAAGAAGTGTTTTGATTTGAAATAATCTAAGTGATAAATAAAATAAGTTAAATATTTACTATCTGAAAAATGTGTAAATTGTATTTTTGGTCTCGATTTTCTGATATTTTTATAACTTAGGATCCTTATCTCCCCCTACTTATTTATTTTGTCGACCTGGTCAATATTGACCTGGTCTCAGGGTTAGGATCAGTCTGTATATATTATATATCTACTGCCTTCTTTTATTTTATTTTTCCTTTTCTCTTTATTTTTTTTTATTTTAGATAAAATAAGTATTAAATATATAAGAGATTTTTACATCCATAATCCTGAGTAATTCTACAATTACAATCATAACCCTGCGTAATCCTGAATTACATCCCGGACCCCGAATAAATGCTCCGTTTTACATCTATACCTTCTGTTAGTTTAGTTCATTAACTTAACCATATAGTTGAGTTAATCTAACTAATCTCTGATCTAACGATTGAGATTAATCAAAAATAAAAAAGGAATGTCACTTGTATTTGGGGCTTGCAGGCTTGGATATTGGGTACAAAGGAGACACTGCGTGAGGATTGCAGGCGGCGGAGGTGGATAGAGCGGAACGACGAGTCTTGTAGGAAGCAACTACTTCCAGGGGGGTCGGGGAAGGTCCTAGGCGGCGACGCGGGGAGGCGTGTTGCAGGTAGCCATCGAGAGGGGGGCTCGCAACCAGGAGGAGTCGGGGAAGCATGCTCGATGAGGGGAGGGTTGGTAGAGGGGTGGGTCAGGGAAGGTGGTGACCAGCCTGGGCGGAGGCTTATCGGGGGGGGGGGGGGCAGGAAGGGTTGTTGCAGGAAGCCAGTGGGAGGGGCTTCCGTGGGGGTGGCGGGGCTCGCAACAGGGGGGTTCGAACCTCGGGGGAGGGGGGCTTCGGTGGGGGCAGGAAGGGTTGTTGCATGCAGCCTGGGAGGGGGAGGGGGTGGGTGGGGAGGGGCTTCGGTGGGTGGGGTGTTGGCGGCGCAGGGAAGCTGCTTGAAGGGCGTCAGGGAAGGGGGATGTCGCCTCGACGGGGGGGGGGGGGGGGGTTGGCAGGGGGTCAGGGAGGGGGGTGTCTTCGGTGGGGGCATGAAGGGTTATTGCAGGCAACCGGGGCTTCAGTAGGTGGGGGGGGGGGGGGTTGGCGGCGCGGGGAAGCTGATTGAAGGCGGTCAGGGAATGGGGATGTGGCTTCAACGGGGGGAGGGTTGGCGGGGGGTCAGGGAAGGTCCCGACCGGCCCTAGACTGGAGGAGGTGGGTCGGGGGCCTATCTGTAGGAAGGATGCAGGGGTTCACTGGGGGGTGGTGGGGGGTGCAGGACAGTTGCTTGCAAGAGGGTCGGGGGAGGGGAAGCGGGCTCCACGGAGGCTGCCTTCGCTGGAGGAAGAAAGATTGGAGGTCGACGGTGGTGGGGCGTCGGCAGGGAGGAGGTGGTGGTCGACGGGGAGGGGGAGGAGGTGGTTGTCAATGAGGAGCTGGGGAGGAGCATAGTCATTTGTATATAATAACTTAAAGGGTATAAATTGTAAAATTTTTAACGGTCATAGTTAACGGAATATTAGATGGAAGTTAACTCGATGGTTGTGCATGTAAGAGTTAAGACTATTGAGGGTCCTGGATGTAATTCAAAATTACACAGGCTTATGATTGTAATTTGAGAATTACTCAGGGTTATGGGTATAAAAATCTCAATATATAATATTAACATTTGTGGTTAGAATGTTAATTAGTGAAAATTAATGAATATTTACATGCATTTTAGCAAGGAGTTTAGCCAAAATGAAAGAGTAAAGGCGATGAATCATATATTCATCATTCCCCTATACTTTACATTTGCTAGTCCCTTAACAAATACTTATTATATAAATAAGTGCAAGCAAAAAGAAAAAAAGAAAAAGGAAAATAAAGGAACTTAAAACATGTCTGTTTCTTTAAATCAAATCTCACTTCACCCAAAATCTTGAACTTGGATTTAGACCTTTGGATTAATAGTGTGTCAGGACTCTATTAGAATTAAGATTTAAGCCTCGACAACCCTTAAGTTTCACAAATTCTTATCTAGGTTCACCTCAACAGCCAGCTCAGATCCACCCATTCATCACACAAACTTTTCATCTTTGAAAGCAATTTGTACTGTGTGTAAAAGGTTTTAGCTCTTCTTGCTTAGAGAAGCAAAGAAACCGCCCATCCCAGTAATACACTCCCATTGGACCCTCATCCAGCTACTAGATCCTTGAGGAGGGTGTATTTTCTTCTAAGGTCAGGTCGTGCTGTGTCCATAATCGAGTATAGGAAGAAGAAAGAAGAATAGAAAGAGAACTGGAGTGTAATCAGTGTAATCACATCTCCTTGTGAATCTTGGCCAATTTCGCCAAGTCTCCACTAAGATAATGCAGAATTTTCTGAATCTTGGACCATTGTGGTCATCTTTAGTATTTGGTGTATGGCTTCTTTTTGATAAAAATTATTGTTGCACTGCATAAATCTTTTATGCCCCGACGGATATAACATCTTTTCATTCCGTTCATTTTTTGGGGTCTTGGAAAAATTGTGCCAGCGAATCCTTCCCTCGACCGAAGCTTTATTTCAACCCCAATCTCTCCCGTCTTTAGATATCAGTGCCATTAGACAAGGATGGAAACACACCACCGAAATGGATTGCCCTTCGCAGCCCCATGCAAATTGAGATAAGTGTTGAGTGCATGAGTTCAAAATCGGTTCAAATGGAGAAGAGTTAAACGGATGACACCAGATGCCCTACTTAGGCACATTCAAGCTGAATTCCGAACATGATCTCGTGGAACCCAAAGAATTAAGTCTAAAAACCTGAAAATTCATAATTCCAATTCCCAATAAAGTCCCTTTTGAATTAAGTGGATTAAGGCCTAAATCAAGCTCCATCTCTCAGACTTAGATCCATTTAGTTCAAGAATCAGACTTGTTTTGAAATTGCAAATGAATGCAATAACTTTTTATGAAATAGATTTTTTGGATTAAGATTTTTAAGTGAATTTTAAAGAATTTTGCAATTTTTTATTGAATTTTAAAACTTTTCAATTTTTAGGATTTTTTTGAAAGAGTTAGTGGATTAATTCAATTTACACAAATTTTACATGAATTATGTACATTTTACAGCATATTTTATACAAAATTTATATACAAGATTATTATACTTCATTTATATAAGATTTTATAAGGATTTTACAAATTCTAAATAATTAAGGATTTTATCCGAGAATTTTACAATATATTTTTATATACAATTTTTTGAGCCATTTTTTAAAAATATATTTATGATTTTCTAGTGGCTTTTAAAAATCCAAAATATATAAACCCATACTTTTAGAGAGCCATATTTTTAAAAATTCTATAAAGTATGAGTTATGTCTTCTAAAGTATATATAGAATATATACGACACCACCCCTATACTTAGCGTGAACTATGTCCTCATAGTGAACAAAAGAGCGGCAAAGGAAGACATAATTCACGCTAAGTATAGATTAATAAAAGGAATTCTATACTACAACGGCTCAAAGAATAACGGATAAAAGAATAGAAGTCAATCATCCCTTATATACTTAGGATCAAGCAATCCTAAGGATAGCAGACTCAAAACCGAAGATGATCAAGGTCAAAAGAATGTATACAATCAACAACTCCGCTTGTCCCCCCTATACTTAGGGTAAAATATCCCTAAGTATAGAGAAGAATATCAACAGATGAGGGACAAGCGAGAGAGCAGACGATACAAAAACCAAAAACAAACAAAATACGATATTGAGCGATATTACCACCCTTATACTTAGGGTAAAACGCACCCTAAGTATAAGCAACAACAAGGGTAATAGAACAAAACGATTTGAACAACATAGTATCTACACCCCCATACTTAGGATAAAGCACATCCTAATTATAGCAAAAATTTTAGATGATACCTAAGGGTGTAAGACAAATGGAAGGAAGAAAGAGTAAAATTGAAAACACGTATGTACAAAGTAATCATGAGAATCATGTATGAGATGCAGAGTGTAAGAGTGATGAGATTATCTCATACAAAATGGATGGGGGCAACCTCAATGGTCGGCGGCTTATGATCAAGAAAAGGTTTCAACCGTTGTCCATTAAGGTGGAATCAGAAGACAACTCAGATATGTTGATGCTACATTGTCATACACCTTTCGCACAATATACAGTCCTTTCCATTTGCTCTGAAGTTTCCCTGGAAATAATCTCAATCTCGCATCGAATAACCAAACATTCTGATCGGGCTCAAACTGCTTGTGGCTTATATGAGCATCATGCCAGTCTTTTATTCGCTTTTTATAATGCATGCTACTCGTGAAAGCTTCATCTCTCAATTCTTCTAGGGCTGCCAATTCTATCTGCCTCTGATCTCCCGCATCATCTAGGAAGAAGATAACCTCTTTCACTGCCCACCAAGATGCTTGATCTCAATAGGTAAGTGACATGGCTTGCCATAAACGAGTCAAAATGGGGATGCACGCAATGGAGTTTTGAAGGATGTTCTATAGGCCCAAAGAACCGAGTCTAAAAGCTGCGACAAATCCTTTCGGTCTAGGTGAATAACCTTATGTAAGATCGTCTTAACCTCCCTTTCGAAACTTTGGCTGGACCATTCGTCTGAGGATGATACAGAGTATCAACCTGATGATTTATGCCTAACTCGTTAGCAAGTGTTCTTGCCTTGTCATTGATGAAGTGGCTACCTCTGTCTGATATCAGAAATCGAGGTACCCTGAACCATGTAATGATATGCTTTCTCAGAAACTTGCAAATCATGTTTGCATCAGCAGCTCGAGCAAGAATAGCCTCTACCCAATGACTCACAAAATCCACAACTAGAAGGATATACTCAAATCCCTGACTTTCAGGGAATGGGCCCATATAGTAGATAGCCCATGCATCAAACACTTTACAGAAGTGAATCGGCTGCATCGTCATCATATCTCTATGTTCACAAGATGCCCATTCTCTGACAGTCAGTACATCTCTTTACGAATGCATTGACATCTACAATGAGCGTAGGCCACCAAAGGACGGATTGGAGCACCTTCTGTATTGTCCTCTTCCCTGAAAGGTGTCCTCCATCTTCTAATCTATGGAAATACATGAGGACATTCTGGTATTCCTCCTGAGGAATACACTGACACCAGACGAAATCCGCTCCTCCATGATAAAGGATCGGATCCTCCCAATGGTAAGACTTGGGTTTCGTGAAGAAAGTCTCAAGTCTCTGTCTGGATCAACCTTGTGGGATTTTCTTAGCAACAAGAAAGTTCACAATGTTGGCATACCATGGGAGCAAAGCGACAACAAGAATCGCCTCACTGGGGAAGGTCTCGATGATTGGTCAATCGAACTCAGAAGTCTCGAGTGTTTCTAGTTAGGAGAGGTGATCCACACCACATTCTTGACTCTGGGCTTATCCTTAATCACAATATCGAACTCCTAGAGTAGAAGGATCCATCTGGTCAGATGCAGCTTGGATTTTTTCTTGTCCATTAGGTACCTGATGGCGGTATGGTCAGTGAAAATGGTGACCATGGATCCTAAAATGTGGGACTTAAACTTATCTAAGGCAAATACTACGGTTAGCATTTCTTTCTCGATAACCATGTGATTCCGCTGGACGGAATCCAAAATTTTGCTTGTGTAGTGTATGGCGTATGGAAGGTCGTCCCTCCTCTGTCTCAACACAGCCCTGATGGCAAAACCGGAGGCATCTGCCATGATCTCGAATGGGAGAGACCAATATGGTGGTTGAAGGATAGGAGCCTCTACAACCATGCTCTTAAGAGTTTCAAAAGCTTAAAGATACTTATCATCAATAATAAACTTGGTGTCTTTCACGGGAAGATGAGATAATGGTCGGGCAATTTTGTTGAAGTCTCGTATGAAACGTTGGTAGAAACTAACATGCCCGAGGAAAGACCGTAACTGCTTCAAATTAGACAGCGGATTGAGTTTTTTATGATACCCACCTTGGTCGGGTCTACCTCCATGCCCTATTGGAGATAATGTGACCAAGGACCGTCCCCTGAGTCATCATAAAATAACTCTTCTCCCAAGAAAGAACGAGGTTAACCTAGGACATGGTCTAGTCTAGAAATTTGGTAATCGAAATCATCACCGCAGATTGAAAAATCATCCATGAAAACCTCCAAAAATTCGCCCACCATGTTTGCAAAAATCGAAAGCATGCACCTCTGGAATGTAGCCAGAGCATTACATAATCTAAAGGGCATCCATTTGAAAGCATACGTTTCGAATGGATAGGTGAATGTTTCTTTTTTTGATCTTCAGGAGCAATGGCCACCTGGTTATACCCCGAGTACCCATCAAGGAAGCAATAATGGCTCTTCCCGGCTAACCGTTCGATGATCTGATCAATGAATGGTAGCGGGAAGTGATCCTTCTTGGTCACCTGATTCAAACATCTGTAGTCCACATAGACGTGCCAAGAAATTGGTACTCGGGTAGCGATCTCCTCTCCGTCCTTGTTTATCAATGTAATAATACCTGTCTTCTTGGGTACCACATGTAAAGGACTAAACCATCTGGAGTCGGAGATGGGTAGATAAAATCGACGCTCCACCACTTGGATATTTCCTTCAAAACCACCTCTTAAAGATTCGGGTTCAGCACACGCTGAAACTTATGAGATGGTTTGGCATCATCCTCGAGAAAGATGTGGTGGGAGCATAGAGCCGAATAAATCCCATGGAGATCTTCTACTGACCACCCGATTACCTTGCGGTTCTTTTCAAGAATCTCCATCAGAAAGGATTCTTGATCTTTGGTCATATCATAAGCGATGATGACAGGAAATATTTTAGGCTCTCCAGTAAGGAATCCGTATTAGAGGTAGATGTTTAAGCTCAGAGGGAGAAGGAACATGAAAAGCTTGTCTGAATAGGGCCTAGGTATAGGCTACTAGGTCGGTGTGCATAAGCTTGGCCTGCTCTGACTCAGAAAGGTTTGGAGACTACTCATCTGATAGCTGGATATTCTGAACTGGCTTGGTGTCCAGGTTGGCTGTAGGCTCTTCAGGTGAAGTCTGAAGCCATAGGAATTCTACGAAACACTTCCAATCGACATCTTCTGAATTCGACTAATCTATGACTGACTGACAGTTCTGATTGTTCACTTCAGACTCGGAGGGATAGAGAATATCAGGATGATCTAGAAAGGTACCAAGATCGTCTCCACAAGCCTCATCTCTAATCTGCTCCAAGACTGTGTTCTCCAATCTCGCATCATCTAATATTTGAATCTCAGATTCTCCTAACGACGTGATAAAAGTTTGTGTACTTGGTTTAGCCCATACGACCTCATCATCTGTCTGTATGAAGTCACAGTCCTGATGACTATCGGGTTCATCGTCAGATGCTTGCTCTGATTCAGTTGATATGGACTGGAGGTCCTGGATCATCTCTATATGTATACTCTCTCCCTGGATGTGAAAGTACACCTTCCCGGTACCATAGTCATAAACGTCCTTAGCTGTCGCCAGAAAAGTCATCCCAATATGGTCGGGGTATCAGTGATATATTCAGGGACCGCCATGTCCAACAAGATGAAGTCCACGGGGAATTGCAAACCCTGAATGGTGACGATAACGTCCTCGATTAATCCCTTAGGCCTCTTGACCGATCTATCAGCAAACTACAAGACTGATCTGCTTGGTCGAAGAGGCCCGAACTCGAACTTGTAGAGTAAGGAAGAAGGCAAAAGATTAATCAAAGATCCACTATCTAATAGGGTACGATCAAAAGTCTGATCCAAAATTTCACATTTGACATACGATGCTCCCGTATCTGATTGTTTGGCTGGAAGACGGTTCTGGATTGCGTGACATGTATCATTGGTTAACACCTGGATCTCTTAGCATTGATTGTGTTGCATCTTCTTTCTACGGACTGTGGTTTGCTCGTTTAGACCTTTCTGCGTAAGAGGGATGTGTGCTAAGGTTTCCGAAAGAGTGAGTTGGATCGTGAATTTGTCTAACATCTCTTTCGTCAGATCATTCAACTGGGTCTTTTTTTATTTTCCTTTTTATCTCCTTTTTCCAAGCAGAGTGCTTGGGGAAAAGGTATATATACATCCTCCTTGTCAGTTTGTACAATAGGGGAATCAGAGGAAGAATAAGAAAATATTTTTGTAAAATTGGGATTTGCTCTATGTGAATCACCAGAGATAGAGTCAGATCGAGATTGATCAACTGTCTTTTTTTATTTCTTTCTCTAGTTCTTCTCTTTTGTACATTTTTTTGTGATTTTCTACCATCATCCGAATACAGAGAGAAAGGTAAAGCCGTTGCATCAGCGTTTGGCTCTGACTGATTCTCTTCAGACTTGATGGCTTCAGTACCACCGTCCACATCATCAGCAGCTTTAACACCACCATAAAAGTCCTCACCAAGCTCACTTGTATCATTAAGTGTATCCTCATCGATCCTAGTTAAGTCTCCTCCTACTGGTGTCCTACCGTTCCTAAGAGAAATGAAATCAGCATCATCACAGAAAAGATAATCATATGAAAATATCTGTGACTGGAGGGTGGGCTCGGTCAAATCTACCTGCTCTGACTTTCTCTTCAGATTTTTAGGATTCAGTTCTATCTAAGCAGGAAGGGCGGACTTCCCTTTGACTAAATTTGTGAAATGAGTTTTAAACTCATCCATCTCTTGCCTAAAAGCGGCTTGCTGATCGATAATTAGATTGGCGAGATACTCTAAAGCTGGATTGTCATGGAAGGGAACATGAGACCCAGATGAGATGCCTCGATGGTACTGAGGCTGTTGCGGAGCTGACAGCTACTGTAGATGATAAGATTGCTGATACTGAGAATGATATAAACTCTGCTTCCATTGAGTGTGCTGGTAAAGACGAGGATCGGAATGTTGCTGCTGTTTTATGGTCCAGCCCCATCGGTGCCTGAAGTGGCTGCTGGGTAGAGGCACCTCCCGAAGACTAATGGAAACCAGGATGATCGTGACGGATCCCTGGTTTTTGCTGCTGGTTGTACCATATCCCATTGACCCCAGTCAATGGCTCATGCATCTCAGAATAAACGAGAGGCATAGATGCTAGTGGCTTCAAACAAAAGGGAGAGGGCCAGCCACCGCCGCCTCTTCTTCTCCACGCATGAGCGCGGCGGGCGGCGTGCATCTACGTTAGTGGCTCGTGAGGTAACGGATGATCGGGCGTAGCTAGGTTGCGCGAATGGTGGTGAACGACTTGGCACGACAGCTAGGTGTGGGTGATGCCGCTGGTGGAGGCGTTCTGCTGGAGCTGCGCGGTGCCTTCTCGGTCGAGCAACAGGCTCACACGGGGGACTCGGAGGGTCGAAGGTGTCTGCAGAGCAGCGGGTAGATCTGGACGCGTGCTACACGAAGGGCGGAGAGGCATGGGCTGATGCCTCGCGTGAGGCGGCCGCGTGACGGAGGTGACATGGGGTGTTGATAGAGGACGCAGTGTCGGTGGGCCCGCGGTGATGCGCGACTGCGGGCCTCGCAGCGAAGGTGGTCTGGAGCTTTGGAAGAAGGCGTAGTTGTAGCCGAAGGGCCGCTGAGGAGGAAGAGGATCCGCTCCAAGTGGGGGCACCACAGGCGAATTTTTTTATATATTTTTTAAAACTATAAACAGAAACACATTTTTTTATATTATATATATATATATATTATTTTTTTAAATTTTCATGCAAAACAAATGTCAGGAATAAAGACAACTATGTATTCTTTAATTATTTATTTAATTTATTTATGAACAAAATATGGTGAATGAATGGTTGCGGATCTTGGCGAAGCAGGAGATAGATCCGTAACTCCTACCATTGTACATGGTCGGAGGTGATAGGTTGTGCGAGATAGAATGAGAATGTGTAGAGATCAAAATGTGAGGTGAAAAATCGGATTCAGATGATAATTGTGATATGGGTATTTTTGGGAATGAAGATCTAAAAATTAATCATGACATCGACGTAAAAATTAAATCTAAAATTTATCTAGGAAAAACGACGGAAAATAAAATTGGATCTCACCTCGAGATCGGATACGCCGTGATGGCCTCGATGAGGGCCGACTCGCTGTCACCGGAAGGCTCGGAGGCTGGGCACCCTTCTGCGATGAGAAGCTCTCAGAGATCGGGCTCCTCTCAACCAAAGATTGATCAAAAACAAATGAGGGAGGAGGAGCCCAATAAAAAGAGAAGAAAAAATCAAAAAGGAAAGTATATGCAAATAAGGAATATTTTTATTGGTTAAATAAATAAATAAATAAATATATTAAAAACAATATTCAGATTTAAATAAAATAATTAATTTATAAAAATTAATTAACCACCTTAATGGCGGTTATTTAAGGCATAGAATCATATCTTTATATACAAGGCATGTTTTCAAATCAAATAAATGAATAAATTAAATAATTAAATAATTAACCACCTTAATTATTGTTATATATTTAATTTTGTGGTGATTTTATGCAAGGAAATTAATTGTATACAAGTATTATATATACATATTATAATATACACATGTACAAATAAGGAAATAATTATTTTTAAATGATTTTTTAATTTTATTTTTTTAATTTTTTATTTTTAATAAAGAAGATAATATTTACACTTGTGTACATTATGTATAAAAAATAAATATGAATAAATATATAAAATAAGTAAGTGGTAAAACTTCACAAACCACCTTAGAAAACCGACTTTTCAACCGTAACTCCAAAAATTATGAAACTAATCCATTTGAAAGATAATTTAATTTAGAGTACAATGGAAGTGAGTTTGATTTAATCAGAGTTTGTATGGAGCTGAAATTAGTTATTTAATTATCACTTTGCGGCTTTTTCCGACTATGATTATTTGTAGTCTATACATTATTTTATTTTGCAATTATTTTTATTATTTACAAGACATTTTTATTTACAACTTTTGTTTAGAAAAAAATTAATTTGAGGTCAATTTATGTTGTACAAATATACATGGAAAAATATTTACAAATTATTTTTGGATTGAAGACCCTATCTCCCCCTACTTTATTCCTGATCGATTAGGTCAAGTCTTGACCTTCTCTCGGGGTTCGGGCCAGTCTGCGTTTATTTCATTAATACATCATTTATTTTTCTTTTCATTTTATTTTCTTATTTATTCTTTCGTTTGAGTATAAAAAGTGTTAAAAATGCATATTTAACAAATACATGCAAAATGATAATCTAATGAAATTAGTTGATATTTACAGGTGTTTGACTAAGGGAATGAAGCTAAAATAAAAGAATAAAGACGATGAATCGTGGATTCATCATTCCCCTATATTTTACCTTTGCTAGTCCCTTAGCAAACACTTATTTGGAAAATAAGTGAAAACAAAAATAAAGAAAAGAAAAAGGAAAGAAGTTAGAACAATATTGACTTTTAAACTTATCTTCATAAAATTATAGTATGGAGCTCTGTCGGACCTTTGGATTATTAGTTTGTCGGAACCTTAATGGAAAATGGATTTAAAACCTAACAACCTCTAAGTTCCACAAGACTCCTATTCAGGTCTCCTCAACAGTCAGGTCAGAACAAGTCTACATACACAAATTTTTATGACTATGAATCTTTACTTGCATGGTGTAAGTGAAATATAGCTCCTCATCTCAAAAGTATCAAAGAAACAACCTCTCTCAATAACGTAACTCTAGTCCCTGGGTATAGCAACTCTTTCCTCGAGGAGCGGGGATATTCCCTTCTAAGTTCGAGTACAACCAGCTCAAGAAGAGGGGATGGAGAAGAGAATGGATGGTAACCAGTGTAGCTACCTATCCTTGGATGCATGACCAGTGTAGCCAAGTCATCCGCTGCAAGCTTACAAACATTTGACTTTGAAGCTCTTATTCTTTCTTTCTTTTCCACTTGTATATACACTCCGGCATGCATTTTACTTTTCAATCAGGCCTGTCCACTTTTGGATATTCTGCATTTTTTTGAAAATATATACAAGGTGCATCATGTATATAAGGAGTTTTTTTCCTCTTGATGAATCCATGATTCTCACTCTTTATTCTTTTATTTTAGCTCTTCTTCTTAGCAAAATACCTTGTAAATATCAGTAAATATAATAACTTAGCTTTCTGCATGACATTATTAATATTGTATATTTAGCATGTATTTTCAACAAAATTAAAAGAATAAAGGAAAAAGAAAAAGAATGATGCATTTATAATAAATAAAGAGTGACTCAAAACCCAAGAGAAGGTCAAGCCTGTCCTGATCGCAAAATAAAATGAGTAGAGAGAGATAGGGTCTGCTATGTAGTGTATATATCACCTATACTTGTACATACTATTTATTTATTTATAAAACTAAATTATTCTACACCCTTGTATATAGTGTTAATAATACTATAAAAATAAAATAAAAATCAGAAAAATAAAAGGAAAATAATAAAATCATCAAAACTTTGCATAAAAGACACATGCACATATCACATCCACTATTTACTTTATACCCTTAGATAATTTATAAAAATAAAATAAAAATTATTTTATACTCCGCAAATTATGTTGTAAATAAATAAAATGAAAAATAAAGGTATTTATGTAAAAATAATAAAATAAAAATACCTGTACATAATACATATGTATAATATACTTGTATATAATACTATATATTGTATATATGTTATTTTATTTTTCATAACATTAATTAAAATCATAGAAAATACTTTGGAAAATAATAAACATTTTTCATTTTATACACTTTTTATTTTAAATTCATTTTCTATTTTTTATTGAATTTCCCTTTATTTTGTAAATCCTCATTTTTTCATTGGTCCACGTCGGACCGTTGAACTCAGTCAACGGTCTCTTCCAGCCGGGTCGAGTTGTCCTCCCTCTTGCCAGAGCCACTTCTCTGAATTTTTGCACCGACTCAGACCTCTGTTCCCCTCGATTCTTTGGCCGATTCTCCTCCTAAGATCCGTGACCCTCACGGATCCCTAGGAAGGGTCGGATCTTCTTAGGGTTACGTGCTTTCTTCCTATCGTTCTGGGTCCTAGGGAACCCTATAAAATCTCTTCTGAGCTTCGCCAACCCTCTAGCTCATCCCTTGCGCCCCCATTCTTCCCTTGCCACCTTCAGTGGAGTGACATCCACTTGAGGAGCCGCTTATGATCTTTAGCAGATGCCTGGAGGCTTGTATCTCGCTTCGTGGCTGGAGCTCCACCGCGAGTAGCGTTCCAGCCCGCCACAGCTTGGTCGAGGCCTTCAATCGTATGCGATCTGGCTTCAACTTTGTCTCATATCTTTCCTGGTAAGCTAGGTTGCCCCTCGCCCAAAAGTGCCTTATTAGGCCGGTCCCCAGCTTACCTAGTTGGGACTTCCCCCTCCCTTTCTTCCCTAGCAAGAAGGGCATGTGGACTGGGTTCTCTGATGATGAAAAAAGTCATCTTATTCTTTGGGCTGCGGGACTCCTAGGATCTCAACGATGTAAAGTGACTTCCTCTTACTACTATAGCTAGGAGGTGACACCACCTTTTCCAGCCGCCTCTTGTGAGCATTGGACTCGTCAGAGTCCACTTAAGAAAGAAAGCTATCGCTAGCCGAAAGAATGGAATCAGTAACAACCATGGTGCAAGAAGATATTTACTGCTAATACAGAAGAATGCATTATATATATATATTCTCGACAGAGGACTAACATAGAAAGCAGAAAGTTGACAATAAGGATTTCCGGTCTCGATGCCCCGAGAACCACAAAGATCATATCATAGTAGTCCTGCTCCCCCTCCTCCCAGAGGCCCTATTCCACTGAAGCACCAGCTTTCTTAGCTTCTAGTCAGCTTTCACCTTGACCTGCTTGTTTTCTAGTAGCTTCCTCGAACCTTCTCCTGAAGCTCCAGAACTCCTCCGACCCTTTAGGTAGCTATCTTTCATTCCTCATTTCCCAGTTCGATCGCATCTTCGCGTTTCATGTCGCCACCGCCTTCTTTGCTCCGGTCGGCTAGTCGGAGTCCATCTCGCCCCTTTACCCATTCAGATCGACACTACACCTCACCCTCCATCTCCACACGCAACCTATGCCCCCTAAAGGCTCAACCACTGGGTCGAGATTAGGAAGGGTCTCCTTCCCCCACGTCCATCGGAGACCCAAGCCCCATCCCCCGTTGCTTCCTTCCTTTTCAGCTGCAATAAAATAACCGGAGCGTAGCCCCCGAGTCTCCCTTTCATTTACAAGTACCCTCGCACGAGAGGAGGCTCATTTGAACCTCCAGTTGCTCGTTAGAGCAGCTCCATATGGAGCACCTTTGCTCAGGCCATCCGGCCGTTATCCCTCACATCGGCCTCCTGCATTTGACGCGGAGCACCCTTCCAGAGGTGTTGGACCTTCTGGAGGCTCGATCAACCCAACGGAGCAGCGCCAGTCCCCGATCAAAGATCCCCAATCACCTGTTCTTGCACCATCACTCTCCACTGTTGGATGAGGAGCGGAGCGCCAGTTCGCATCTGAGCCGACCATCAGAGTAGCTTTCCAGACCGTTGGATCAGACCTGACACGTCAGATCCAACCGCACGTCCCTGACATTCCCTGGACCGTTAGATCACTTTGCAGAGGGAGATCAGAACCGTCAGAACCACCACACGTGCCTCATGTGCCTCAGGGTATATTGCCTTTTTACCCTTGCATGCTTATGTTTTCATGTTTAGTCTAGTAAATAAATGTTGTAGTTAAGAATATTTCCATTTTGGATCTCGTGTTTTTAGATATTTGCACTTTAGTCCCTCTAAGTCTGAAGCACGTGCATGCTCACGTGTATTTTGGGTCATCTGCACTTTTTGCCTTAGACTTCTCTGCTATTATGGAATGAATGTAATCTTTTTAAAAATTGCATTTGTACCCCTATGCGTAGTATATTGAGCATGTGCGTGATTTGTTTGGGATTTTTTGAGATAAGCCCCTAAAATTTTAAAGTATGTTACTATTTGGCCCCAAAACTTGAAATATTTACGAATAGGTCCCTATAAACTATGCATAATTACACGTTGTATTTTGGACTTAAGAAATAGTAAATTAATTCAAAAATTTACCTAAAAATTACCATTAACTGCTGTTAGTGTGTAATATTTACTATGATTTTATTAGATTAATTTTATTTCATTTTATATTTTTAAAAATTCAAAAACCCCTAATAAGCATCCTATCTAAGTTAAGAAATTATAAAAATTCGAAAAATGTTTTAAAAATTCTATAAAAATTTATGTGGGTGTCTTTTATTGTCTTTTAACTTCAGCATCATTTTTGTTTGGAGAACCCTTATAAAAACTCTAAAAATTGCAAAACATTCAAATACTTACAAAAATCGTAAAAAATAAAAAAAATCCAAAAATTCCATTTTCAGTTCCTGGTTGTATCCTTTTATTCATATTTTATCATAAAATTTCTATCTAGGACTTTATTTTTAATTTGCAATTTAGTCCTAGCTGTGTACTACTTGCCTTTTTTAGCTTTACTTGATTTTTAGAAAAATACAAAAACATCAGAAAAACCAAGAAAATATCAAAAATATTTTAAAACCTAAAAAATTCAAAAATATTTTTATCTTATTTTTTGAGCATTTTTAGTTCTTTAGAAAAATACAAAACGAGCATTGTGCTTGTTTCCTTTTATTTTTATGCTTGTGTGCTTTACTCAAAAATTAAAAATCTAAAAACTAAAGACCACTAAAAATTATTTTATTTTGGAAATTTGACTACTTTGTATTTCTTTCGTGCTCCATATGTTCGACCCTGGTGGCTATATCAGGTAAATAAAATAGCATATCGCTTACATTACGCTTCACTATTGATTTCTTTTGAAAGGTTACTTTTCTCGATTGAGCCTGGCCTATCGACTGGGGTCGCAACGACCTTGGATTTTACTTGATACTTAACACTGATCAGTGGGCTTCTCATCACAAGTCTTCTCACAGATTAGCACAAGATGATAGGTGCCCGAAACTTCCTCAGAATTCTATCCCAATTTCTTACAGAGAATCACCTATTCTCAATCAGTATGGGAGTAAGTACGGACCGTTTCCGATAACCTGTGTTACATGAGGACGGAGACTTACGCAATGTCCTCTAAACCTCCCACTTTGCTAAGGAAACTCAAACTGTTTTCGGCTATCCAAGAGTCCCCACTGAAGAGTAAGTGATTAACTATATGAACTCAGTAGTATTTTGAAAGAAATTTGGACTCCAGCTCTAACCTTACGGGTCATCCCTCACTCACAAATCTGGAGAGCACCTGCAAGTCATTCACTGGGGATTGCTCTCCTAAATCAAGTGGAGTCGGTTACGTTTCTTTTTAAGGCTAGATAAAATTAGCAATCCTGGTTGTAGTATTCTGTTATCACTTTTTTTGAGTATTTTCAAAGAACATCTATCGATTTTGTTTTTTCCTAGATAAGCATGCACCTAGGCTGCGAGTCCTAAAACTAGCTACGGAGGTGCAAATAAAGAAAAATAAAAAAGCCTAAGCAAGCACCTAACCTCGAAAAAGCTGTGGATATCGTCGAAAAAAGTGCGATGCGAGAAAAGCCATGGTGGGTGGTCTGCTACCCCAAGTGCACAACACTTAGTGAAACAAACCCAGAGAAAGAGAGGAAGGAAGGTACAAGTCAGGATGTCCTTACGGGGCCCCTTCTACAAAGCAGAAAAATGGGCAAGTGCCCTTGATTTTTTTATATTTTTTTACAAAGGCTACAAGAAAGTAAAAAAAGTTTTGTTTCTCGATTCTCAGCTGTACAACTCAACTTGTGCTGCTGATAACTAGGATTTTTCACGGGTCTAAATATGTCTCACACAAGGCAAAGACACAGTTGTTGTGCGACCCACAATAAACCCTAATTAATCAACAATTAACCCACAACAGATAATCAAGAAATGAAAAGCAGATGCGGAGTTAAAATTTATTTTATTTAACTCTACAAAATGTGTGTATAATGCAAGTATGTAAAGTGTCGAATACATGGAGCAAACGGCTAGATAGGGGCAAATAAATGCGTAAAATGTGATTGCGAAGTTGAGTCTACATTTCTTTTTTGTGGGTTTTTAATTTTTATATTCTTTTAATTTCTTTTTGATATTTTTGTATTTTTTCTTTTTATATTTTTATATTTTTATATTTTCTTTTTCTTTTAATTTATAATATAGATATATATAGGCTATATATAATATAGGCTAAGGTAAATATAAATTTTAACAAAAAATTAATAAAAAGAAATAATTTTTTTGGGTTTTAAAATATTTTTTACCGATTTCGTGATTTTTAGGATTTTTTGCTAATTTTTATATATTTTTAAAGTAAAAATACCCTAAATCAGGCTTAAACTTAATACTCCGAATTAAAATGAAGATTAAAAATAGAAAACAATATCAAAAATCTCCAAATAATGTTAATATAATAATAATAATAAAAATATAGATAAAATATAAAATAGAAAATAGATTTTTTGGATTTTTGGGAATTTTATAAATTTTTATAAAGGTTTTAGGGGTTTTTCTATTTTTTAGAGTTTTCTTTTTTAATTTTAATGATTTTTGGTCTGAAGGTTAAAAATACATAAATAGATAAAATATATTTTTTGGGGAATTTTCCAACGTTTTTATATTTTATGGTTTTTATTGTAAACAAGGACAAAATAGGCAATTTTTTATTTTTAATAAATATTAAGAAAGTCTTAAAATTGTAAATTAAAAATACATTGTGAATGTGTATGCAATCAGGAAGCTATAACTATTTTTTGAGATTTTTTTGAGTTTAATTGCTATTTAAAATAAATACAAACAACAAAGAGAAAATGGAATACTAGTAGGGACACTAATATAAATATCAGAAAGATAAATGGACACACTGCAATTTCATCAGAAATATATAACACAATAAAAATTTTAGCGGACTAAAATGAAATACATAAAGGTTCAGGGACACACCTGCAAAAACTCCACCTCACATTAGCGGTCACGTGAGGTGACATGGCGTGTACTGTTATGCTATTGCAGAAAAGCAGAAGGTCTAATTGCAATTACTACAAAAAATATTAAAGCTCTCGATGAAAGTTTAAAGTCTAAATTGTAAAAACAAAAATTGGCAGGGCTAAAATTGCAAAATGCCCAAGCCTTTGCACAAATGAACGGTCGATGTGCGCCACTTATGCCATGTGTCGCGCCGAGGATGCGCGATGACGGCTTGGATTCGGACAGTCCAGATTAGATCACCCGAGGACGATCAACGGTGATGAAGTGGCCTGATCCGACGGCTGTTGTGCGACCTGGGTTGTGGCCTTGATCCGACGACGGAGGATAATCGAGGAAGAATAGGGAGGAAGCTTCGGCGAGGCGAGCTTACTCCAACGATTACTCCCTCCTCCGACATTCCTTTATGCTCCAAAATGGCCCAACTTGATCATGCGATCTTCCTATAATGACTGGTGGTGTCCAAAATCACTGGCGTGGACAGGATCCCAGGAGGACGGAGGAGCACAGAGCTCCAGGTATCTCTGTGGGACGCCAAAATGCCTCCCAGGTGCGTGTGTAGCTCCAAGACATGCAAAAAGAGTTAAGAGGGTCATGGGAAAACTGTCGCGACCCTCCAGCGTGCAAGGTTGGCGGACAACGGTCGGGAGACGGTGAAGGGCGGTTCGCCCGAGCAGGGCTCCGGTGAACTTCGAAAGGGGGATTTGGGCTACTAAACACTAGGTGAAATACACTAAATTGAACCTAAAGTTAAGACTAAGCTAAAAATGCAAGAAGATAGAGGGTACCTCAACGGGTGGAAGCCATGAGATGAAACCTATATGTCAAAAATCGGTAGAGGTGGCTGGAAGCACTCCTGACCATGCCTCGCCGCCCTCTCAACGTCCGGAGAAGGCCTGTCACACTTTCCATCCAAAGCACACGAAAAGGAGGTGAAGCTAGGTCAAAAAGAGGTTTAAAAAATCAAGGTAACTCGAGGGCGTGGCTTATGTACAAGGAGGTCAAGCGGCTCCAAATAACAAGGTGTAGTTGGTACCACGATGATCCATTCCTCGAGACAATCACTGTGCGTGCATGAGCAAGCTTCGAGGAGAAAAAGATCCAACAGGATTAAGGGAAAAGGATGAAAGAATCGACGTGTAGAAATTCGAGAAAGATGGCTGTAAATGAGGTTCTGATAGGATGGAGATCTCGGTCAGAGAGTTGACCGAGGTCAACGGGCGGGGGCCGCTGGTTGGTCCACATGGACCATCTAGAAAAATCCTGCTAGAAATTATTTAAAAAATTGATTAAAAATAATAGTAGAATTTATTAATTTTAAGTTATAAAATGAAAAATATTTCTTATATTATAAAGTATTTTATTATGATTTTTATTTATTTTTTGAGGTATATAATTACAAGTTACTTTTTAAGGAGATTATATATAAGTATATTTATCTATGTATTTATATCTTTTATTTTATTTGAAATTTTGATTTTAATATTTTGGTTTATTATTTTATAAATTTATAATTCATTTTTATATACTTAAATATATTTTTGTTATATTTTTCTGATATAATATACACTTAAATAAATAGATGTATTATTTTTATAGGTATAGATATAAGTATTTTACCTTTGTATTTTCTATACATATGTTATTTTAATGATTTCTTTATTGTTTTATTTTAGTTTTATTAAGTATATATATACTATAAAAAATATTTACAAAATAATAAAAATATAAAATTATAAAATAATGAATAATGAATATAATGATTATTTTAACCGGGTAAACTATACAATAGGGGTCCAAAACCTAACTTTCACATCTTAACTCTAAAAAATATGAAGCCACCTTCATTAAACATCTTATTAAAAGTTATATACTATTAAAGATGATTTTGATATATTTTGAGTTTTTAATGAGAAATATGGGTCTGGGAAGTTGGGATTTTGGAATTTTATTCAGACCAAAACTTTTATTATGTACATTATTTTTGTATGAAATCAATTTTATATTTTTCTATATTTTATTATCTATAATTTTATATATAAAGTTTCTTTATTTAAAGTATAACAATTGGAAAATAAAATAGGTCCCAAAAATGAATAAAGAGTGAGTAAATAAAATGGATTTTTACTGTATTTTGGACACTTATCTCCCCCTACTTTATTCCTTGTCGACCTAGTCATCAAGATGCCTAGGTCTCGGGGTTTAGGGTGATAAAATATCTTCAATATTTTATTCTTTTTCTTTTTTTTCTTTTCTTTATTCTATAATTTTGGCATTAAAACTGCATTTTATACAATATTTACACAACAATGTTTAAATGTTAAAGCGCATGAATTAAGGGTATTTACATGCATTTACTAGGGTTTTTAAGGCTAAAATGATAGGATAAAGGTCATGAAATGGAGATTTATCAGCTGCACAAATCAGAAGCAACAAACCGTGAGGTTAGAAAAAATAAGATGACGAAAAGAAAACCCTAAACCTAAGTTCTACGGTCTACCCTAGCGTTGCCTCCCCGGCAACGGTGCCATCTAAAAAATCAAACACATGATCTGAATGATAACTCAGTCGTTGTATTGACCATGTAGAATTTACTAGAAAAAGATAATTTTTATTTATCTTTTATATTTTTTTATTTATACTCCTAAATTCAAGTATATAACGTTAAGTACGGGAGTGTCGAACTTAGGGAGACAAACTGTTGGAAACTTGGGTTAAATGGTAGAAAATTAAGGTTTTGTGGGTTTTCTAATTTTATTTATTTTAGGGAATTTCTTAATTTTTATTTATTTTTTGTGAATTTCATATTGTTTTTATGAATATTAAGTATTTTGTAATTTTTTTATTATTTTCAAAAATGTTTGTAATTTTATTTGATTTTTATTTTGTTATTTTTATATTTTAATTTTGTTTTTCTAATTTTATGATGTTTTTAAAAGTTTTTAGGATTTTATGTTATTTTTAATGTGAAAACAATATTTTTATTCAAAATTGTGAAGTTTTGATTTTTAAAATAGTAATCAGTAGAAAAATATTTTTTTTTATTTTTATTAAAAAAGTATACGAAATTTTCTTAAAAACGATATTGTGCATTTTTGTGTGATTTTTTTGATTTAGTTATGAATTTTTGAAATTTTAATATTTTTCGATTTTTTATTGATTTTAATATTCAAATTTTATTTTATTTTTGGTCTATTACGTAAAATACGGTTAAAAATACTATAAGTATTTTTTTTATAGATTTTTAAAGGTGTTTTCTCATTTTTTATGTCTTTTTAAAGTTGGTTATATTTTTTATGGTGTTTTAATGATTTATTAAAAATAGAAAATATTTTTCTGCAAAATACTATTTAATATTATATATAGAGTAAAATACAGTATTTATATAATTTTATTTTATTTTTTTATTTTGTATTTTTTATTATGTATAAGATATCTATAGGTAGGTATATAGAGCTAGGGGTATTAGTTCAATTTGCAGAAAATGCAAGAGCTCGAGCGTAAATTGCCCAGGAATGCACGTGCACTATCACGTGAGATTTGCAGCTGCTTGGACATACTTGTAAAATCAACAAGCACTGAGGTTTCTTCTGTAAAAATTCAGAGAATCCATGTGCCAGGAACGTGGGGTTCCTACAATGGGACCGGCTCGCAATTGTCCGGAAACGTAGGGATGTTTGTACAAAATCTACAGCAGACTCGTGGTAACTCACGTGCTTTCACCTGCAGGACATGTGTGCAAATTCAGAATATATCGAGGGTCAGGCTGCTATTCGGCCAACAGATCTAGAACCTCACGTGCCATGCACGTGAGGACTAAGCGACAGGCTATAGTGGGATGACGGAGTCGATGTGTTGTTGACACGTGTCGCGGGTCTGTACCATACGATCAATGCGTGATCGACGAGAGGAAGTCGACGGACGGAGGAAATCTAGGATGTACGATCAGAAATGATCGTAAGGCTCCGAAATAATTTGGGTTTTTCAATGATATTCTTCCTAATCAGAGTTCATAACGGAGTTCCAGCGATGCAAATCTGTTGGTGCGGCAGAGTGGTTGCGCTCTACTCTTGACCGGATTCCCACCAAGCAACAATGATTGTTTATTAGATCACGAGGCCGACAGAAGGTTCCCCTCCAGGCGATTCGCGTTGATGCTCGGTGATGGCCTTCCAACGATTCTTCATTCTAACACTTCCAAATAAAGCTCGTTTCGAGTGGCGATGGTGCTCGAGGATCAGATGGTATAAACTTCTCTTCAAACAGGAATAATACCTCCAAAATTTACAGCGACAATAATTTCAAATCAGGTGGTTTTCCATTTTGATTTGTTTTGCAGGTGGTTACGCGGTGATGCCTCGTTTCGATCGAGTGTGTTCCTGTCTATGCTCCAACCGTGAAGATTCTCAATGATATTGATCAGGTCGCCTGCACGTCATGCTTGAATCGAATGCAAACTCAAATGTACAGTTGTTCGACTCCAAACAGTTGATTTCGAGGCGACAACAATCGACATATCCCTATTAGAGGTAGAGCTTGCAGAAGCTTGATGAATACTCATTCACCACTCTTTATTATTTTATTTTAGCTACAAATCTTGGCAAAATACCATGTAGATAGCTGTAAATACAATAAATTACAAATAGACATGCATTTGTTAGTATTTAATAATTAACATATTTTTGTGTAAAAATAAAAGAATAAAGAGGAAAGAAAAAGAAGGAGATATTTAGAATAAATATCGAGTGACCCGAACCCAAGGAAGGGCCAAGCAGTGGCCTGACCGCAAAATAAAACAAGTAGAGAGAGATAGGGTCATTCAACCTTGTGTTTATCCCTTCTCATTTGTACATATTTTATTTTCACAAAATACAAATGAAAATGTGTTTTTATCATCTTGTAAATATTTCTAAAAATAAAATAAAAATGAGAAAAATAAAATAAAACCCAAAATAAAACCATTTCTCTCTCTTCACATTGTGCATACCATGTATATAGGAATAATATACCTATTTATTTAACCTTTATAAATAAACAATAAAAATAAAATAAAAATTATTTTATACTCAAAATTTTATGTGGTAAATAAATAAAATATAAAATTAGAGTATTTGTACAAAAAAATTAAAAATAAAAGTATAAAATACATAGGTATTTTATACCTGTATATAAAATACTATATTGTATATAAAATTATTTATTTTTCAAAAAAATAAAATAAAAATCACTAAAAAATAATTTGAAAATAAATAAACATTTTTCATTTTGTAAATATTTTAAAATAAAATTGTTTTCTATTTTTAATTTAATTTATAAATAATTTTGACGTTCTGAATACTGATTGGTCCAGGGGGAACGTTGACCCCCGGTCAACTGCCCCCTGGACCACCTTTCACTCGGATCCGATTCCAGCCCGATTTCACCAATTTTTCTCGAATCGATCTGCCTTCCTTTCTTCTCGATTTGAGGCTCCGACTGTTGAGTACAGATCCGTGATCCACGCCCGCCTATTCTCTAAGGGATCCATTCCTCGATCCGCGCGCTTCACTCCCATCATCTCGGACCCTGCATCATATATAATCCATCAGAGCCGCAACTTTTCTTCCATCTTTGGCCATCGCCTTCGGCTCCTGGGACCTCCATTCTTCTTCTTTGGGTGACAGCAAGAGAGGGAGCATGTTACATCGAGGAATCTAGGCCTTTAGCCTCAGATCCGGTGAGCTTCTCGCCGTGCTCCGCCACCGGCGAGCTCGAGCCTCTGGAAGCGTCGAACCATCGAGGCGACGACCCCCGAAGGTCCGCGACCTCTATCCCAGACAAAAGCAGGCACCTGATAACCTAGATAGCCCTTAGTTCATTTTGATTTTCGTTTTTTAGATTTCCGGCTAGAAACCTTCATCGGACCACCTAGCGTTCTCCGGCCACCCATTCATCATCCCGACCATCCCATCACCTCCGCAAGACCTCGTTCCACCTTCTTTGCCCCTTCATTCCCCCTGATTCATCCCAGAATAGGGTATGAACTCTCCTTCGCCGTCGCCTCGCTGGAGAGTCCCGCTCTGCCTCGCCCATTTCACCCTCTAACGGGTCGAGGCAATTTGCCCTCGACTCAGTGATCTTCCTGTGCAGATTTAGATGCAAACGGACCTCATCTAGAGGTTCAACGACTGAAGCACAGGAGCTCCAGGTCATTGACGTCGCTGGAGCACTCCAGTTTCTCCTGGCCTCATCAGAGCCCATCGGCAACTGCGGAACGCCGTCAGCACCAATTTCGCCCATCTAGCAACGCCGGAGGACCTTCCAGCAACGCGTATTGGCCGATCGAAGCTCTCTCGAGGCGAGTTCATCGGCGTTCTTCTAGGGAGCCTCCCAGTCGTTCAATCGAGCATCCTCGCTAGTTCTAATCCTGATCGTCCATCCTCCGAGAATCTCGACCGTTGGATCTATCTGAGGATCCTCTGCCAGCCGTCCATCGCCGAAGGGGTATAGCCCAATCACAGCCGTCCGATCTCACGCAAAGCCCCTTGGCCATTGGATCTGTAATAAAGGGTTATTTACACTTAGGCCCTTTGCACTTTTTATATTTCCATTTAGTCATGTAAATATTTTTAAAAGTTGTTTTTATTTTGGATAATTTGCACTTAGGACCTCAGGTTTATTTTATTTGTAATTTAGTCCCTCTGAGTGTGTTGCACGTGGTCTGTCACGTGTTTTGTGGGTCATTTGCATGTTCTTCCCTCGAGTTTAAAGCTATTACTGCTTGCATTTTTATAAATAGGAATGACATATATGCCCATGTTTGTGTGAATCACGTGTTGACCTCGTGCTATTCTGGGATTTTTGTATAATCAGCCCTATATTTCTTTTGCGTGTTATTAGTTGGCTGGTTACTTTTCCATATTTGCAACCAGGTCCTCATGTGCTGTCTGTCCTTGATTGGCTGAATAAAATAACAAATCTTTTCCAAATTTCGTGAAATTTGGATACATGGCTCCTTCTATGTTGTAAAATTTTTTATGAATTTTTGGATTGATTTTGTTTTCATTTTCTACTTTTAAAAATTAAAAAAGATTACATTTTGCTTCTGTCTAAATTGAAAATCAACTAAAAATATTAAAAACCCTCCAAAAATTCTAAAAATTTTAATGTTTTCTTGTCTTGTTGTCCTTTTAACTCTGTCCGAATTTTGTTGCTTTTGGATTTAGAAAACCCATAAAAATTGAAAAACACTAAAAATGCATAAAAATCATTAAAATTCAGAAAAAATCAAAAAAATATAATTTTTTCCTGTAGTTAGGTTTTTATTTGTAGTTCTTTTTAAATTTGTTTCTAGACTTTTATAGTTATTTTTCTATTTTTAAATAGCCTTTAGAGTTTGATTGCATAGTAGCTTGCAATTTTGCTCTTATTTCATTTTTAGAAAATTCATTAAAAATAATAAAAATATGAGAAAAATACCAAAAACACTTAAAAAGTATAATATCCAAAAATATTTTTATTTTAATTTTCTGTCTTATTTTGTATATTTAATAAATATTTGGTTGTGCCTTTTTGCCTTCTTTTATTCATTTTTCTTATTTTAAAAATCACAAAAAATTTAGAAATATAAAATCCACCAAAAACATTTTATTCTTTTTATTTTGATCCCCGACTACTTTGTAGGCCTTTCGTCAATCCGTGCTCCTTGAGTTCGACCCTGGTAGCTATACCAGGTAAAATGAAATAGCGAGACTGCTATTTGCTTGATTTTCCTGATTTTTATATTTGGTGGTCTTTCTTCAAATTTTTTTGTTGATTAAGCTTCGTGGTTCGGGTCGCAACGACCCTTATTTTTACGTTTTCCCGTATCACGAAAGTCTCGTTATTAGAATGGCGCCGTTGCCGGGGAGCACGACTTAGTAGTCGGCTTTTTCGCGGCTTTTGTTTCTTTCGCGGTTTTCGCAGCTTTTTTATTTTCTTTTATTTTCTTTTATTTTCTTTTTCTTTTATTTTTGTTTTTGTTTGTTTTTGTTTGTTTTTTATTTATTTTTATTTTAGTTGTGTTTATTTTTATTTTTGCATATATTTTTGCATTTTATTTCATTTTTCATTATTATAATAATTATTGTACTGACACCTCTTGTTTGACTTTCTTGCGAGGGCCTGAGGACTGAGGCGGCTTTCTTCAGGAAGCCGACGCAACCGCGGGATTCAGAGGAGGCTTATTTTTTGCATAGAGTCGTAGGAGAGCGCGAGCAAGGCGAGCAGGGGTTTGGGAGATTAGTTTAGCAGTAGATTTAGCTTAGCTTAGTTTAGTTTCTTTTTCAGACTATATTATTGTAATAATACATGGACATCTAAGAGACTCTTGATTTTTTGGGGTCTGTTTCGCCGAGCACCGGTGTGCTCGGGGGACCTCACCGTGTTTTGGTTTTCTCGCTTTTATTTTCTTTTGTTTTACGTGGATTTTTGTGCTTGAGCCCCTAGAATTAGGTTTCTATTTGGTTGAGCCAGGTAGCATTTGGTCCAAAGCCCCTAATAGAATATCCGTTCCTATAGAACACGCTTGGACTTAGACAAATAAATCCATGTTTCACAATAATAGAAGTTTTTGTTTAGGACAGTTCTCACACTGCATCTATATAGATTAGTTTAAATTTATGCGCGGATCATATTGCATGTAGACTGCTGGAGAAAGGTATACCTTTTATCTCATGCATGCATTCATAGATTTCATCGCGCATCGGCTTTTCCGTCTTCCTCCCTCGGTTTTCTGGACTTAGGAATAAAAAGGAAATCGGAAAATTTGTTAGACGATTGTTTGATCATTGAAAAGATCTAAAAAAAAACAATAAAATCTCAAACTGGACCTTAAAAGACACTGATTTAATAGTTTTTCTTGGGAGAGTAATCCCCTCATTGATTGGTTTGGATGAGCGAGAGAGAGACACATACCCTCGGTTAGAGCCATATCCGACCCTTCTTCAGACTACTGATCTTGAGCTAGTTGTTCTCCAGTGAGGATCGCTCCGGTCTCCGGTAAAGCGGGCCATGATATCCTTAACAGAGCGAGCCGATCGGGTAGCCGGTAAATGGTCCGCAGCTTGTACTGGCTGGGAAAGATCTAGCTTGGGATCGGGGCAGTCTCTTGGGGGCGTTGGATTCCTATCAGCTCGCTTAATCGCTGTGAAAGACTTTTTGATCACCTAAATAAAAACGACAAGATAAAAGATCGAACTCTTGCGGTCATCAATCTGTGTGCGTAGGTGAATCAAGGGGATTGTTTGATCGATCTTGTTTAATTGCCAGATCCCTTCTGCTTTCTTCTCCTCCATCGATTCTTTCTAATCATCTTTCTCCCTCCCACCCACCCTTTATTCTTCTTCTTCCTATCTACCCCTGGATGATGGATCCCCCTTCCTTCTTGCTGACTCCTACGGCTTCTCCATCTTCTTATCATCATTCCAGTCCACCTTCAAGGGAGGTCGGATCTCCGACCGACCTTCCATTCTCTCCCTCCCTTACCCACCCTTCTTCTGGGCATGATGTGCGAGACCTCCGTAGAGATCAGACTGACCAGATGCGAGACCTGGACGATTCCATTATTGGGATGAGAGTGCACTCCGTTTGCGACCGTCGAGAGCAGATGCGAGTTTCAGATACCTCCGACGATAGGATGATGGATAAGCAAACATGCCAGGGAGCTCCGTCAGCTTCTACATTCAGTCGGTTCATTCTTGACTTGGAGTTTATTCAGAGACTGCCGATATTCTCAAAGAAGAGGCACGAGGAGCCGTATCTTCATCTGTCCGAGTTCGAGGAGTTCTGCGAGACTCAGATATATTCGGATATCACTTCGGAGGAGCTGATGTTGAAGACCTTCCCATTTTCACTTCAGGGCAGATCCATGAAATGGTGTAGACGATTGGGAAGGAGATTCACTTTGTGGGAAGACTTACGGTTCGAGTTTCTACAGAGATATTATCCTCAGCATAGAGAAGATATGATGCGGTCTATTATCATGGATTTTTCAATAGACCCCCAGGAGCCAGTGCATGATGCATGGATGAGGTTTCTTGACCTCTTGAGGAGATTCCCAGATCACGGGCTTTCACTAACCAACCTCATTGAGATATCCATGAGGGGGATGACCGCTGATCAGATAGTGATTTAGCCAAAATTCACGGAGTCTAAAATGGTATCTCACACAAGGCGGAGACAACCGTCGCTGTGACGACTCACAATGAAATCTGGACTAAAGTCAACAATTAACCCACACTAAAGATCAATAATTAGAAATAAATGTGGAGTTAAAATTTATTTTTAACTCTACACAAAAGATGTAAAGGGCAAGTATGCAGAGAGTTCGAACACAGGGAGCAAACAGGGTAATTCAAATAAATGTGCACAAGTGAATGTGAAGTGTCTACACTAAGCAAGCAAGCAAATGATTTTGTGGGTTTTTAATTTTTAATTTTTTTATTTTTTTAATTTTTAATTTTTAATTTTGTTTTTGATTTTTAATTTTCTGATTTATATAATTTTATATTATATATTTTTTTAATTTTTTCAATATTGGAATATAAATACAATGTAATAAAAGAGAAGATAAAATATTTATAAAAATATGCAAAAATAACCAAAAATTCAGAAATAAAATGTTTTTGATATTTTTAGGATTTTTTTACTATTTTTGTGATTTTTGGGTATTTTTCAAAGTGTTTTTGATATTTTTAAATACTGAAATAAGGGAAAACAGTGAAATATGTACTGGCTGGAGATAAAATGAGAATTAAAATTAGCAAACAGCCACCAAAATTTTTCACACTAATTTTCAAATAAAGATAATGAAATATAGGACAAACATGAATTGAGTTTGTATTTTTCTGAGTTTTCTTTGATTTTATATTTTTTTTGAAGTTTTTCTGTATTTTCGAATTTTTAAGGTTTTTCTTTTGAGATTTTTAGTGATTTTTGGACCGACACTAAAATAGGTTAAAAGACACACTAGGGAATTTTTTTGGAATTTTTCGAGGTATTTTAATATTTTTTTGGTATTTTCTAAGCTAGACAGTAAATAAAAAGCATGTTTTTGATTTTTAATAAATATTAAAAAGCAATAAAATCAAAAACTACAATTATGGCGTGGAAGAACAAGTTTCGAGGAGCTTAAGTTCAAATTTTTTGAATTTTTGGAATTAAAACGGGGCTCCAAATAAATAGATCAAGCACGTAGAAGTTAAGGGCCTAGCAGGGGCTATATTGCAATTATCCAAAAGTCCAGGGGCCTTCATGCAATTTTCACACAGATTTTATAACTAAATCAAATACTTTAAGGACCAACAGCAAATGCACCGAGCCGTAGGGGCTTGTTTGCAAAATGTCCACCCACACGCGTGCAATGCACGTGCCTGGGGAGGACTAGATAGTAATTATGCAAAAAGTGGGGGCTGGATTGCAAAATGCCTAGAAATATTATCACTGCTCATGAATGTTTAGGTACTAAACTTAAAATGACACAAACCCGGGGGTCCTTTTGGCAAAAACGCCCAGGCGCACGTGACGAGCGCGTGCGCCAGGCGAGGACCTATTTGTAATTCCAAAGAGTTTGGGGGCTTTTTACTTAATATTACAAAAAAATTAATGCTGCAGATGAATGTTTGAGTTTCTATTATAAAATACAAAAGCGCTCGAGGTGGATAATGCAAAATACCCCGGGCTTTGACGATCCGACGACCGATGGGAGCTCACTTGGACACGTGTCGAGATCGTGATGGCCCGTACCCCTTCGCGCGCACGGCCGAGATTAGAAGATGAGGGCACGATCGAACGGCCGTGGGCGCTTTGATCCTACGGATGCTGTAGCCCTCCAAGAACAAGCCAGATCGGACGGCCCAAAGGGGATGACAACGAACGGGAAGAACTCGCCGCGAAGTGAGCTTCCCCAGCCACCTGCTCCCACTTTCGGCGCTCCTTCGAGCTGCAAAGTGGCTGGGACAATTCCTGGGGGATCAATGATTCGCCTGGGAGCCTAAAAAAGGCACTGGCCGCAACGGACCACACCGGAGGAGGAGGAGGAGCAAAACGCCTCCAGGTCCTCGATGAGCTCCCAAAAATGCTCCCAGCCGCTCCTTCGATGCCTGTAACTGCAACAAAAATGATGATAGGGTCGGGGGCAAACTGCCCCGACCCTGTAGCGAGGTGGTCGAAAGGTGACGGATGGCCGCGATGAAACTCGCCGGAGCAAGCTCCGGCGAGGGTTGGAGTGGACGATGGGTGGAGCTGGAGTCGAAATGGAAGGATGGAGAAGGGTCCTACTGCTACCAGGAATTAAACTATGCAAAAAAAGGAAGGAACAAAGACCTCAAGGGCTGTAGAGCCCAAGGTTGGACCTCGACGGCCAAGTGGCCGGAGGTGGCTTGGAATCCGACTCCTGGCGTCGCCGTACCTCTACAAGGAGCTGGGAGAGCTCCCTTGTCACCGGAGATCCGCAACTATCACCTGGATGTCTAAGCTAGGCCGTGGAGTGGTTGAAAGAGGAAGAGGAAGAAGGTGGCTTTGGTTTTGAAAGGTGGTGGAGGCGGCTCGAAGATCGAAGCGCACGAGGCGCTGTGATGATTCTCGGCCCGAGATAAGGCTAGGGCGAGTTTGAGGGATGATAGGGGAAGAGATGTCCAGAAGACACCATCACCAAAGGGTGAAAGAGATGTCCTCGAAAAAAAGGAGAAGTTGGGTCAAAACATAGCTCTGACACAACCCAGGTGTTGGGCAGAGAGTTGACCGAGGTCAACTCTCCTAGCCCCCTGGTTGGTCCACGTAGACCAACCAGGAAAAACCTGGAGAAAAATATTTCTAAAATTATTTTAAAATAGTAAATGGCCTTATTTTATTTAGGTTATAAAATAAAAAATGTTTATAAATTTATAAATTATTTTATTATGATTTTTAATTATTTTTATGAGGTACATTTTTACAAGTTACCTATTATGCCCTTTATAGGTATAATATCTATATACTTAATTACTCTATTTTTAGTTTGTGTGTTTCAATTTTATTATTTTTATTTATTATTTTCTAAAATTATAAAATACTTTTGTATACTCAAATATATTTTTATTTTATTTTTCTGATGTTCTTTGTATAATTAATAAAATATAAAGAGGTATTGTATAGGTATAAATATAGGTATAATACCTGTATGATCTATATATGTTTATTTTTATTTTGAGTTTTCTTTGCATTTTTATTCTGATTTTAATGCACATATATATTATAAGTATTAGTTACAACATTATAAAAATATAAAATTATAAAATAATAAATAAATAATAAATTGAATATTTTATTCTGTACACTTATACAATGAGGGTCCAAAACTCAACTTTCAAACCATAGCTCCGCCAAATGCAAAACTACCGCCATTGGATAGATTATTTTATTCTATATACAATTAAAGGTGAGTTTGATGCATTTGGAGTTGTCATTTGTGAGATACGGGTCTGGGAAGTTGGGGTTCTGGATTTTTATTCAGACCTTAACTTTTTATCTGTACAATATTTTTCTGTGAAATCAATTTTCTATTTTTCTTTATTAAATTATCTACAACTTTCATGTACAAAGTTTCTTTATTTGATGTATAAAAAGTGGAACCAAAAATAGGTCCCAAAATGAATAAAGAATGAATGGAATAATATAGGTATTTGACCCTTATCTCCCCCTACTTTATTCCTGGTCGACCTATTCATCAAGATGCCTAGGTCTCAGGGTTTTGGGTCATAAAATATTTACAATATTTTATTCTTTTTCTTTTCTTTTATTTATTCTATAATTTTGGCTTTAATTACAGTATTTTATACACTATTTAGACGTACATGCATGAATGCTAAATTGCTCTATTTAATGTTGTTTACAAGCACTTGCTAGGGTTTTTGGTGCTAAAATGATAGAATAAAGATGATGAAATGTGGATTCATCAGATAGCACTGGTGATTACCTCGTGTGGTGGTTCACACCACAGTTCTGGCATGGATTTACTTGATGCCATCTCGAGATCACTTTCACAGAGACCATCTTCATGAGATGCAGTTTCGGGACGACACACGAGGATGATGGGTGTGCCGCACTTCATGAGGATACAACTTCTACACACCAGACCGAGGATATGATACCGCTGCAGCACAGACGATAGGTGACATGACTGCCACAATGGAGGCTCTGATTGAGAGATTGATCGAGTTCCCGTTGGTCTTCCAGCTAGAGTTCGAGACATCTCCATACTTTTCAGTTGATGGGTCTTGGATATCAGATCTTCAGATATCCCAGGAGATGGAGGAGCCCACGCTGCTACAGTCATCAGTCCAGACATTTCAGTGTCCAGTTCCAGACGACTCAGCTTCTACCTTACAGAGATACTTCTCTGACATAGACATATATCATGACTCATTTCAGCAGCCACAGCTTGATACGGGATACCACTTTGGGATGGCAGATATAGATTGTCCCGTATTTGAGCCTTCTCTCCTCCAGATTGATGAGCTAGATCATTTCATGAGGAGCAGATGACAATCAGCACTGCCGCAGCGCGAGGATCAGTTTCAGACGCTTTAACAGCTTCCGTGTTGTTGACCAGTACCTTTTTCAAATTCCAGATTGGTCAGAGGCAGACTTCATCTGATGAGATATTTTGGTGCGAGGAGTGGGTGCTTGCTAGTAGCACAGATTCCTAGTTAGACTCTGATCCTCACGTTCTCACTGATGATCTTGCATTTCTCCCCGAGGGTTATCTGCGGGAGGATACCCCTTACGATACGTACTCGGTTTCACTTTCTGAGAGTGTATCTGATCTGTCGGATCACGAAACTGAGTCTTCTGATCTTTCTGATACTGAGTTACTTCACCTCGACGACCCTCGCGAGGATGAGCCGATCTTTGAGATATTCGATGATGTTTCTGTCTTTTCTTCATATTTTGCATCGGATATCACTCTCTTTTGTGAGTCTCCCGATATTGATCTTCCATATCTTTCTGAGACAGTGATTAATGTGGAGGACTCCATGACTGATCCTTCTTTCTCCACATTTGATTTCTTCGGCTCTACACTTTCATTCCATTCAGATCTTGAGCCGATGATTTCTTTTGTGCTACCGGATCCCGATCACATCCTCCCATATCCTTGCCCGGTACCAGACACCCGCCTGATTGCCTATTTGGGTGTCATCATTACACTGTTGATTTCGTCGTTGTTCTCATACCGAGATTGCGACGATAGTACGTCATTCACCTTACAGATGCCATCCTGAACCTTGACACTGCTTTGTCCTAGCCTTTGCGCCCAGCTAGGGGCGTAAAATCTAGCGCTTGTTGAGAGGCACCTCAACATTGTCCACTTTGTATATACGTGTTTCATCTTGATTTGATCTTTTTTCTTCCATTTTTGTTTTCACCCTAGGTCTCGTTTAGGATTATCTTTGTTATACTTAGGATATACCTCATCCTAAGTATAGGGGGGTGTAAACGCCGAGTTTTTCCTTTCGTTCTGTTTCATTACTCTTGTCGTTGCCTATACTTAAGGATCCTTCACCTTAAGTATTTGGGGAATGATGCCCCTCACATCTTGTATATATTTGTCTTCTTCGTTTCTTTTCTATCTCTATTTTGCTTCCTATACTTAGGGATATTTTACCCTAAGTATAGGGGAGGTAGACCCTATACATTCTTTCACTCGGATTTCCCTTTGTATACAGCCTGCTATACTTAGGATTACTTGATCCTAAGTATAGGGGGAAACCTCGAGATTTTTTCATTTCTATTCTTTCATTCGTCATTGTAGTATAGCCTTTCTTTTCACTTCCCTATACTAAGCACGAGTTATGTCTTCTTCATCGCTCTTGATTCACTCTAAGGACAACGTTCGAGCTAAGTATGGGGGGTGTCGTATATATTTCATATATACTTTAGCCATAACTCGTACTTTGTGTGAGTGTGTTAATAAATAAAATGGCTAAAATCCTTAAAAATCCATAAAAAATTTAAAAATTTTCCTATATATAAAATTCTTTATTGCACATACATAGCTATTGATACAAATTATTTTTGTACAAATATTTGTAAAAATCTTTTGTGTAAATAGTTTGCAAATATTTTGATATCAAAATTATGTATATAGTACAAAATTTTTGTAAAATGTTTGAAAAACAAAAAAGTTTGCAAAAACCTTGTGTAAATATGTGTAAATATTTCACAAAACTTTGCATTCGTGCATACATCCATGTTTTCAAACATTTTTCAAAAACTTTTTTTCGAGATTTCCTATCTTGATATATAACGCAGATCTCTGCCTGCCTCAGACTCTTGATCGACTCTTTTGATTCGCTTCTTCCTTCGCGCAAGCGCTCGGTTCGCCCCCCCTGCCCCACCAAGGACCCCCCCATCTGCTTTTTTTGCACATTTTCAAAAATTTTGTAAAAAATTGCATCTTTGTAAATATTTGTACAGTTTTTCCGAATCATAGTTAAAATTTAAACTAGCCTGGAATTAAATTGAAAAATGGAGCTTGGTTAAGATCTTAATCCACCTAATTCTAAGAGGAACCTTATAGGGCTTAGGGTTGAGACTTCTTAGGTCCATGGTGACTTAATTCTTTGATTCCACTAGGCTATGATCATATGTCATCTTGATGAGCCTAAGTAGAACACCTAACAACACACACATGACTCTTACAGACAATGGCTTTACTTGGACCAGCACTTTACACCTAGCTCTTTACGGATGAGGTGGTGAGGAGGCAGTCTTCTTTGACTTGGGGTAGCATATGAGGGTAGTACTTCTAGGCAAAACCTCTCTTCTTCTTATAGTGAAGGAAGTGCATCTCAACTTGTTCTGGTAGCAATGAGGTCTAATGACAGGAGTTGTGGGTTGCAACAATGCTTCAAAAGAGGGATAGTCTACTGGCTCAAGTGGAAAAACTCCTTATGTATATATGCTGCACCATGTAGATATGTTCTATATATTAACATAAAAAATGTGCAAAAAGAAAAGAATAACTCCAAAAAAGTGGTGGGTCTGAGAGAAAATGATATTCCCACCGGAGTGTACATAGTCAAATAAAGCAAAGCTTATGTTACCATGTCCCATCTCATGAAGCTTGCAGCAGGGAGACTTGGCTATACTGGTTGGGCTCCCTAGGATACATGGCTACACTGGCCATGGTCCATTCTCTTCTTCCTCCTCTTCTTGAGCCGGTTGAACTTGAACTTAGAAGGGAATACCCTGATCCTCGAGGAAAGAGCTTCCAGACTAGGGCATTAGAGTTACCTTGTTGGGGAGGGTTGTCACTTTGCTATTTCTAAGGTGGAGAGCTATATCACTTACACAGTACAAGAAAAGTTTCATGGTCATCAGAGTTTGTGCATGTAGACTTGTTCTGATCTGGATTATTGAGGAGTATTGACTATAGATTAGTGGAACTTAGAGGCTGTAAAGTTTTAAACCTAAGTCCAAATAAGGTTCTGACAAACTAATAATCCAAAGATTTGACTGAGCTCCATACTTCAATTTAATGAAGATAAGTTTAATAATCAGCATTGATTCATCTTTCTTCCCTTCTTTTTCTTTTCCTTTTTTTCACTTCTTTTTCAAATAAGTGTTTGCTAAGGGACTATCAAATTAAAGTATAGGGGGATGATTAATACTCATTCATCACTCTTTATTCTTTTATTTTAGCTACAAATCTTAGCAAAATACCATGTAGATAGTTGTAAATACAATAAATTACATATAGACATGCATTTGTTAATATTTAATAATTAGCATGTTTTTGTGCAAAAATAAAAGAATAAAGAAGAATGAAAAAGAAGGAGATATTTAGAATAAATATCGAGTGACCCGAACCCAAGGGAGGGCCAAGCAGTGGCCTGACCGCAAAATAAAACAAGTAGAGAGAGATAGGGTCATTCAGCCTTGTGTTTATCCCTTCTCATTTGTACATATTTTATTTTTACAAAATAAAAATAAAAATGCGTTTTTATCATCTTTTAAAATATTTCTAAAAATAAAATAAAAATGAGAAAAATAAAATAAAACCCAAAATAAAATCATTTCTCTCTCTTCACATTGTACATACCATGTATATAGGAATAATATACCTATTTATTCACCTTTGTAAATAAACAATAAAAATAAAATAAAAATTATTTTATAATCTAAATTTTATGTGGTAAATAAATAAAATATAAAATTAGGGTATTTGTACAAAACTAAGAAATAAAAAATAAAAGTATAAAATACATAGGTATTTATACCTGTATATAAAATACTATATTATATATAACATAATTTATTTTTCAAAAAAATAATTAAAAATCACTAAAAAATAATTTGAAAATAAATAAACATTTTATTTTTTGTAAATATTTTAAAATAAAATCATTTTCTATTTTTAATTTAATTTATAAATAATTTTGATGTTCTGAATTCTGATTGGTCCACGGGGGAACGTTGACCCCCGGTCAATTGCCCCTGGACCACCTTTCACCTGCATCGGATTCCAGCCCAATTTCACCGATTTTTATCAAATCGATCTACCTTCCTTTCTTCTCGATTTGAGGCTCCGACTATTGAGGACAGATCCGTGATCCATGCCTGATGAATACCCATTCATCACTCTTTATTCTATTATTTTAGCTACAAAAACCTTTGCAAATACATGTAGATATGTGTAAATACAAATAATTACCAAAAGCATGCATTGTGTAAAATCCTATAATTAGCATGTTTTTGTGCACAAAATAAAAGAATAAAGAGCAAAAAGAAAAAGAGGGAAATATTTAGAATAAATATTGAGCAACCTAACCCAAGGGAGGGCTCAGCATGGGCCTGACCGCATAAAAGTCAAAGTAGAGGGAGATAGGGCTCACATATGTGTATATACTCCTGTAAATAAAACTATATATTTTCCTCACCCAAAAATATGTTGTAAATATTTTTATATATCTTATTAAAAACAAAATAAAAATTAAAAATTAAAAATTCAAAAATACCCTTTCACCATGTGTATAAACCCTCACCCTTGTATTTATTTAACCTTGTAAATAAATTCATTTATTTTCTAAACTTTTTGTAAATATTCTATGGCACATTTTGTAAATAAAACAAATAAAAAGAAACAAAACAAAAATCAAATAAAAATTACAAAATTAAAAATACAAAAATACATTGTATAAATACCATGTATATATATGTATTCAATCATTTATTTCACCCTTGTATATAAGTGATAAAAATAAAATAAAAATATTCTTTTATTCCATATTTCATGTTGTAAATAAATAAAATACAAAATGAGCATAAAAACACATAAAAATAACAAATAAAAAAAAATCAAAAATAAAAACCCATATAGTGTACATAAACCTATATATATAGCTACCCTATTTTTATTTCCAAAAATTAAATAAAAATCACCAAAAAATAGAAAAAAATAAAAGAAAAATATTTCATGTTTTAAGTTTTTTTTAATTCGACCTATTTCTACCCTAAAATAATAAAACAAAAACCGGGCACACGTGGCAGCTTCTGGTTGGTCCACGGGGGAATGTTGACCCCGGTCAACTCCCCCGCGACTTTCTTCCTTTTCTGGAAGTCGCGTGCCGCGCCTTCTTCCCCGATTTTTCCCACGCGCTCCAGGCTGTCACCCACTCAACCCCCGCGCCCGGATTCTTCGCCATTCATCCCTCTCCCTCGCCGGATCCTTCGCCACGAAATCGAAGCTTTCCATCGCTGTCCACCCTCAACCCTAATCGCCCGGTCACTCTATATATTCTTCCCCTCCGCCGCCTCCGCGCCGCATCTTTGGACCCTCTCCTTCTTCCCCGTGACCTCCATCGGCTCCGCAAGAGTGACAGCGAGCGTCAGCCCTTGTTGCAGTGAGGTGAGGAGGCGTATCCTTTGATCCGGCGTACTTCGCCGTCCTTGCTCCGCCGCCGGCGTTGAGCACCGAGCTTCAGGCCTTGACGCCCTTCGAAGCTACGACCCGGAGATAGCCACGCTCCAGCACAGTCTCCAGCATCCATCAGGTAACCTTAGCTCTTTCTAATTTCTTCTAATTTTAGATTACGCCCAAATCACATCTCCGACGCATCTCGCTGATTCCGGCCACCTCGCGTATCATCTCGACCTTCCGACCCGACCATCACCTTCACCGTGTTCCCACGCACCTTCTTCACCCATTCGCACAACCCAGATCGCACAGGATCTGGGATTCGAGTTCCCTCGCCGTCGCTTCGCCGGAGCTCTTTCGCCACGCCGCACCGTCCACCTTCACCCCGCCTTCTTGGGTCGAGGCACTTTGCCCTCGACCCGTGAAGCTTCTGAACTCTTTTGCAGGTCCAAAGGGAGGCGTCTGAGGTCCCCCCAACTTCAAGCCAGGAGCTTCTTCTCCGCCGTCCTTGCTCGAGCTCCTCGGAGCTCGGTTTGACCACCGGAGACCAGTAGCAGCTGCGGAACTTCACGCCGGAGCTTCTCCGACCTTCAGGCGCAGCAGAGGAGGGGACGCCTTCACGAGGCCGGCGAAGTTCGCCGGCCATCAGTTCTTCGAGGACCCTCCATCGCCGTCCGATCGTCCTCCTCGCTCCAGTTCAGATCTTGGCCGTCCATCCTTGGAGCTACCAGTACCGTCCGATCAGAGGAGGAGCCATCTGGAGCGCCCACCAGCCGCAGCCGTTCGATCTACACGTGGCGCGCATCCAACGCTTCATTAATAAAGGGGTAAATATCATAGGGCCCCTTCGTAGTTTGTCTATTTCAGTTTAGTCCTGTAACTTTTAATTCACGTTGTTTATTTTCTGGGATATTTGCATAGAGACCCTCGCGTTTAATTTTATTTGCAATTATACCCCTGCCAGTAGTGAACCACGTGCTTCGTCACGTGTTACTTTGGGATTTTTGCATCTTTAGCCCTGTAGTTCTGGAATGTTAATGAATGCATGAAATGTTTTGTTTATTTGCAAATGTACCCCTGTGAGCACTTTATATGCGCATGTGCGTTTTTATTTTGGGTAAATTGCATATAAGCCCCTGGACTTTTGATACGAGTTATCAATTGGTCCTTGGAACTTATTTTTATTACATTTAGGTCCTTGAGTGCCCCAGGCACGTGCTTGGCACGTGACTTCTTGGGTATTTTGCACCAGGACCCCAGAACTTTTGGGTATTTGCACATAGGTCCCTGTGCACAGTGCCCCACCTTTCTTTTTGAATAAAATATCAAACGACCTCCAAATCCAATGAAATTTTGACACATGGCTCCTGCCATGGTGTAGGAATTTCTATGATTTTTGGGGACATTTTGGATTTCATTTATTATTTTTAAAAATTCAAAAACCCATATTTTCGCCACTGTTTGACTTTAAAATTACCAAAAAAAATATAAAAACTCCATTAAAAATTCGAAAAAAATTAGATATTGTTGTTTACTGGTTGTTTGATTTTCTAGCCAATTTTGGCTATTTTTCATCACTTAAAAACCCTAAAAATTGAAAAACCCCTAAAAACTCATAAAAATTGTAGTAAATAAATTAAAAATCCAAAAACAATAATTAGGGTGCCTAAATTTTCCTTATTCTTTGTAGATTATAGGAAAATTACCTTTAGGGCTTTTTGAGATCCAAAAGTATTTTATTTTTGGGTCTTAAGCCTTGCTGGACAGTACCCTATTTTTGTCACATTGTTTGATTTTTAATAAATAATTTACCCATTAGAAAAATCCCAAAAATTCACCAAAAACAGTAAAAAACATTTAAAACATAAAAACCAATTTTCTGGAATTTTTGCTTCATTTTTGTGTGTAGTATAAATTGTTGAAGTTGCCCTGTATTTACTTTCTCTCATTTTCTCATCTTTTAAAAAGTCTAAAAAAAAAAAATATAAAAACAAATAAAAACCAAAAAAAGGACTCTCTTGGATTTCTGACTACATCGTAGGCCGCAAGGCCAATCTGTGCTCCTTGTGTTCGACCCTGGGAGCTATACCAGGTTAAATCCTCTAGCTATACCGCTCTTCTTTGTTTTGATTGATTTGATATTTTCTGAGTGGTTATTTTTCTTGATATACGTGGTCTGATTGCTTGGGTCACAACGACCTGATTTTTGTACCTCATTCCCTAGTGTCCAGACCCGTCGTCAGAATGGCGCCGTTGCCGGGGAGCACGGCTTTGTAGTCATTTTTCTATCTTATCTCTCTATATTATAATTATTTTCTGACCTTTTTCTCTCTAATTTTTTGTGCGAGGTACTGCGTGGACAACTTGGAATTTACTTTTTGAGGACCCGCACGGGAAGAAGAAGCAGGGAGAAGAAGAAGAATTTTACTTTTGAGAGAGAACAATTTTTTGTAATAATTTAGGATTTTGAACTGTGGACTTGGACATTTTTCGGGGTCTGTTTCGCCAAGTGCCGGTGCACTTGGGGGACCTCACCGCTGTTTTCCGTGTTTTTGATTTCACGTCATAACTTGCTATCTTGATTCGTGCGGATTTGGCCCCTAGACGTAGGAATTTTTGTTGATTGTGACGTAAATTTCTAAGGCCCAACACCTAATAGAATATCTGTTCCTATAGAACGTAATTGGACCTTAATAAAATTCACTGACAAAGTTAGTTTAATTGGATTTGAGACCACGTGCCGTGAGGAGTCACATACAGCGCTGGCAGGACCCGTTGTGGCGGGCACCGAGTGATTCCCAAGATCGGACTCCGGACTCGATTCCGTTGACTAACTATTGTTCTTCGCGATCAATAGAAGTTGCTCATCTAGGACTTGATTTTTCCTCGTTGCATCATTTAGGTAGTTTAATTCTGTATTTAAATTCTGCGCGGATCACTTGCATGTAGAGTGCTGGGGACAAGGTACGCATTTCTTTCTCTGCATGCATCATTGATTTTCTCGCGCATCGGCTTTTTCGTCTTCTCCCCCTGTGTTTGGCTTAATCATCAGGAGAATCGGAAAAACCGTTAGGCCGCTTGTATTTATTTTGAAAAAAATTAAAAAAGAAAAACAATAAAAATTGGGACTGGATAACATTATTGACCCTAAAAGACACTCACATTAAAAATTTGTCTTGGGGAGAGCAACCCCCTCATTGTTTGGTTTGATTGTGCGAGAGAGTGACCCGAACACTAGGTAAAGCCCTCCGGTGCTCATCTCGACTGATTACCGACTCTTCTGTGCGGGACAGTCGGTTGAGAGAGTATCGGGTATCCCAGCAGGTCACGTAATCGCTCTGATATCTTGTGTGTTCACCAAATAAAATTGACAAGATAAATTGACCGAGCTTTCACGGTCTTCAGATTGTGTTGAGTTGGTGAACAAGGGGTTTGCTTTGCGATCATATTTTCTCCAGATCCCATCCGCCTTACTCGCCAGATCAAGATGATGGGTAGACGATCTCTTAGGCAGCCTCTGGCTGCACCGCTTTCAGGCGCGGCTACTCCATCATCTAGGTTGGCCCGTGAGAGTCGAGACCAGCTCTCCGGGCCCGAGTACGATTCCACCCTGTTCCCCCTCGACCCCCTTTCTTTTGCCACTGAGAGACATGAGCCCGAGGAAAGACGAATTGATTTGACAGAACCTGAGTTGGGCTCATCTGATTTTGCAGACGTCACTATGGCCGGAGCCGGCAGTTCAGACGATCGCCAGCCCGAACATTTTGTCTTAGACCAGGGAGCGATCAACTCCACCCTGATCGCATCATTAGAGACGGTTCAGCAGCAGTTACGCGATCAGGGGGCATTCATGATAGAGATGAGGAGGGAGATGGAGCGACTCCGAAGAGAGCGAGACGAGCCGAGCGAGCCCGAGGACATTCCTGACGCTGATGCAGAGGCAGCAGCCGCAGCAGCAGCTGCCGCAGCGGCAGCCGCCGCCGGAGGAGGACCACCGAGAACGATGCGGGAGCTTCACAACCCCGGATCTACACTGATGCATCATTGGGTGGTGGTACCTGCTATCGTGGGGGATTTCAAGTTCCCTCCGAACACCCTGCAGATGCTCCCTCACTTTCACGGGCTTGCCACTGAGGAACCCCATCTCCATCTCCAGGAGTTTCTGATGATCTGCAGTACTGTCCACGACCGTCATGTGGACCAAGATACGATTCGAATGATGGCCTTCCCTTTTTCACTGGCAGATAGAGCAGCCGCCTGGCTGAAACATCTAGGGAAGTTTGTTTACACCTGGGATCAGCTCCGCACCGAGTACTTGAACAAGTACTATCCACTCGGGCAGACGAATGCAGCGAGGGCCCTGATCAACAACTTCTCCATGCTCCCCAATGAGCAATTTCACGAAGCATGGGAGAGGTTCAGAGAGCTTCTGGATAGATGCCCACACCACGACATCTCGAAGCCGAACCTAGTTCAGAGCTTCTTCAGTGGGATGACACCAGAGCTTCAGGGTCTGGTGAATGCTTCTTGCGGCGGGTCCTACTTTGCCAAGGACCACAACCAAGTCTGGGCCATCTACGAGGAGATGGCAGAAAATTACATGGTGATGTCCCAGACTCGGTTGTACACTCAGAGATCTCAGCAGCCGCCAGGATCCGTGCAGTATCAGCGGATAGCACGGGTTGATGCAGGTCCATCCAGTTCGTCCACAGTTGCGGCCGCACAGGCAGAGTCGGCCACTGCGGACATGGGGATTATCAGCGAGAAGTTGGACCACATGGAGATAATAGAGAAGAAGCAGTGCCAGGGCATAACTCAGATGGAGCAAATGGCACAAACTCTGAGCGACATGAAGACCCAGCTCTTGTGTCTTCAGGAGGCACAGACGGCTCCTCAGCCCCGTCTTCTGTCGCGAGGCGATTCCGGTGGCAGCCGCAGCTCGTCCCAGCGCTCCAGCTCTTTACAGCAGCCTAGACAAGTTCACCTTGTACAGGCGGAGCCGTACCAGCAGCAGCAGCCCTCTTACCAGTCACCACCATCTCCAGACTTACAGATGGTGGTATATCAGCCGGATCAGCCTCTGGATGTACTCCCACCAGCCCCATACGATGCAGAGCCGTTGATGGATGTCAACGGGATTTGGTATGACCGTCCTCAACCTGGAATCCGACGAGACCATCCCGGATTCAGGTGGGGGAATGGGGGCAACCAACCCCAGCAGCAGCCAGCCGGTCAGGGAGGGCAGTACCCCCAGCAGAGAGATCACCAGCAGCCCCCTGCATATCAGCCACATCAGCCATCATCCTTCGTACCTCGTCCCTATCAGCAGCAGGGACAGACTTGGAGACGTGAGCAGCAGGCTCACCAGCAGCAGCATCATTCCTCTTACCCCTCTCAGCCACAGCAGCACCAGGTCCAACAGCCTCATTATCAGAGAGGCCACCCGTCGGGCTCCCATGAGAGCCCCGCCACGGATGATCTAGCCCGCCTCTTCACAGAGCAGCAGGCTACATTTAGACGGGAGATGGACGAGTTCCGCCAGGAGATGCGGGACTTGATGAGAGGGAAGGCCGCCATCCCTGCACAGATCGAGCCGAATCCGAATAGCCTGAAGAGGAAATCTGAGCAGGTAGTTCACACTGAATTTACCACTCCTAGTGATCCATTTGATGATACATCTTCGGATTTATTTGATGCTGATTTTGTCACACTTAGGAGCGGTAGAAGACCAGCAGGCGGCGCCTCATCTGAGCGACCAAGCGAGGATCCATCTAGAGCGCCAGATGAGGAGGAGGAGAGCGGTACTGAAGCCGCACATCATGATGACGGTGGTACTGATGCCACCAGAGATGTTGATTCCACCGGCGGTACTGAGGTCGCCATTTCACCACATAGAGGAGGTGGTACTGACGCCACCAGCAGAGCCGAGCCAGCCCGCGGTACTGAGGGCGCAAGACGTCTAGTTGTAGAGCCAGCTAGAGGTGGTACCGATGCCACCAACATTTTGTCTGATAGAAATGTTGTCTTTCCTCGTATTATTGTATCTCAGAACTCTCACTTGAATAAAGGAAAAGGTTTAGTTTATTCTGATCCCACTGTGGTGAATGATGTTTGTGAGGATCCAGTCATTGGACCGTCTAGGCCTATTCCTAGTCCTTCATCTGAGAAGGACCCTGTGATCCCCTTTCCTAGAGCCCTTGAGTTAGGGAAAGGGAAGAAAAAAGAAAAAAGATCCAAAAAAAAGAGAGCAGGAGGAGTTCAGCCAAAGCATGATAGACCGATTTCACATCCAGCTGACCCTCAATGAGGCTTTGCAACACATCCCTCTTCTTCAGCGATCCTTGAGAGACAAGACCACAGTCAGAAGGACGAAGAGGAACAAGACCGCAGAAATTCATGTGTTGACCAAAGCCACGTGTTACGCGATCCAGAACCATCTGCCGACTAAGAGGCCAGATTTAGGGACCCCGTATGTCAGATGTCAGATTAGTGAGCAGAGGTTCGACCGTACTCTCTTAGATAGCGGATCGTCGATCAACCTTCTTCCGGCAGCCCTTCTCGACCACTTAGAGTTGGGCACTCTTGTACAGAGCAGGACATACCTTCAGTTTGCTGATCGGTCTGTCAAGAGGCCAAAGGGGTTGTTGCGAGACGTTGTTGTCACGATTCAGGGTTTGCAATTCCCCGTGGACTTCGTAGTGCTGGACATGGAGACCCCTGATTCGTTGACCGATTCCCCCATCATCCTCGGTCGCCCGTTCTTGGCCACAGCCAAAGCGGTGACTGACCATGACAGTGGGAGGGTATTCTTTCGCGTCCAGGGCGAGAGTATACAAATAGAGACGGTTAAGGACCACAGAGCCAGAGCTAGATCCCGCTCACATGGCAGTACAGATTCAGAGCAGCTGACAGACGTAGAGCCAGACATCCACCAGGACTGTGATTTTGTGATCACAGATGATGAGGCAATTTGGGCAGATCCTGTAGCACAGACCATCCTCTCATATTCAGATACGGCTGATGCAGAGATGATAGCAGAGGATAGTCTGGAGAGCACAGCCTTGGTTCAGGATACTATTGAGTCAGCAGAGTCGGACCTTGATCGCGACACGATTTCCAGTGATGGTGGTACTGAGGCCACCCTGCTATATGGTGGTGCTGATGCCACCCTGTTCTCCGGTGGTACTGATGCCACCGAGTCTGATATAGATCCCTCGGATTCCGAATCTGATTGGGCAGATTGTGATGATCAGATGCCAGATCTGGATCCACCTGAGCCTATAGATGAGGAGGAGGTAGAGGCAGAGCAGATCAGAGACAATGCAGAGGACCCGCCTTCTCCAGATCCAGTTTGTGAGAGTTCATTATCATTTTCCCAGGCAAATTTGGCAGAATTGTCCGCATACACACATCTTCTTCAGAAGCCAGATTTGCCAGCACCCAGCTGTCCAGAGCTAAAGCCGCTCCCTACTTCGCTGAAGTATAGATTCCTTGCGGGAAAGTCTGAGATGTACCCAGTCATCATCTCTGCTGATCTAACTGGAGAGCAAGAATCCCGTCTGATGGAGGTTCTTGAAAAGAACCGCAAGGCAATCGGATGAAGCGTAGCAGATCTCCATGGGATTAGTCCCTCGTTGTGCTCCCACCATATCTATCTTGAGGAAGGGGCAAAGCCGTCACGTGAGTTCCAGCGACGACTGAACCCCAACCTAAGAGAGGTTGTCATGAAGGAAATATCAAAATGGTGGAGTGCAGATTTTATTTATCCCATTTCCGACTCCAAGTGGGTGAGCCCCTTGCATGTGGTGCCCAAGAAGACGGGCATCACGACTGTGATCAGTGAGTCGGGAGAAGAGATCGCTACACGAGTACCCACCTCTTGGCGGGTCTGCGTTGACTACAGGAGACTCAACCAGGCCACCAAGAAGGACCATTTCCCCCTGCCCTTTATAGATCAGATCATTGAGAGACTGGCAGGGAAGAGCCATTATTGCTTCTTAGATGGGTACTCAGGCTACAACCAGGTAGCCATCGCTCCTGAGGATCAGGAGAAGACCACCTTTACCTGTCCCTTCGGTACTTACGCCTTTCGACGCATGCCATTCGGGCTATGTAACGCCCCTGCGACTTTTCAGAGATGCATGCTGTCGATATTTTCGGACATGGTAGGGGAGTGTTTAGAGGTCTTCATGGACGACTTCTCGGTTTACGGCGACGGATTCGATTCCTGTCTTGACTGCCTAGACCGAGTGCTTCAGCGATGTATTGCTACCCGGTTGGTTCTATCTTGGGAGAAGAGTCACTTCATGGTGACTCAAGGGACGGTGCTTGGCCACATCATCTCCAACAGAGGCATGGAGGTTGATCCGGCCAAGGTCGATGTCATTAGGAAACTCACACCGCCGTCTAATCTGAAGCAGTTACGGTCATTTCTGGGGCACGTTGGTTTTTACAGGAGATTCATTCATGATTTCAGCAAGATTGCCCGACCGTTGACTGATCTCTTGACGAAAGACACCGAGTTCCTTGTTGATGACAAGTGTCTTTCGTCCTTCGAGACTCTCCAGCAATGTGTTATTGAGGCTCCTGTCCTTCAGCCACCCGATTGGTCTCTCCCATTCGAGATCATGACGGACGCCTCTGATTTTGCCGTAGGGGCCGTGCTAGGACAGAGGAGGGATGGAGTACCATTTGCGATACACTATGCTAGCCGCACACTGGATTCCGCCCAGCGGAATTACACGGTCACAGAGAAGGAAATGCTAGCAGTAGTGTTTGCCCTAGATAAATTCAGATCATATATCATTGGATCTAGAGTGACCTTGTACACAGATCACACCGCTATCAGGTACCTCATGTCAAAGAAGGATGCCAAGGCCAGACTTACTAGATGGATCCTTCTACTCCAGGAGTTCGACATTGAGATCAAGGATAAGCCTGGAGTCAAGAATGTGGTGGCGGATCATTTATCCAGATTAGAGCAGCCTGAGGATTCTGAGCAGATTGATCCCATTTGTGATACCTTCCCAGATGAGGCGATCCTTGCTATCGCCTCCCTCCCATGGTATGCCGATATTGTGAACTTTCTCGTTGCTGGGAAAGTCCCACAAGATTGGCCCAAGCAGAGGATTGAGACCTTCCTTGCGAAGGCCAAGTCCTACCACTGGGAGGATCCCATCCTTTACCACGAAGGAGGGGATAGCATCTGGCGTCGGTGTATTCCTCAGGAGGAGCATCATAGTGTCCTCACTTACTGCCACAAGCTTGAGGCAGGAGGACATCATTCTGGGAGGAGAACGGCACAGAAAGTGCTCCAATCCGGTTTGTGGTGGCCTACACTCTTCAAGGACTCTGATGAGTTCGTGAAGAGGTGTACTGACTGTCAGAGGATGGGCACTTGTGGACAACGTGATATGATGCCGATGCAGCCCATTCACTTCTGTGAGGTTTTTGACGCATGGGGCATCGATTTCATGGGTCCATTCCCTAAGAGTCAGGGATTTGAGTACATTCTGTTGGCCGTAGATTATGTTAGTCGTTGGGTTGAGGCTAGCCCCGCCCGAGCCGCAGATGCAAAGACAGTTTGCAGATTTTTGAAGAAGCACATAATCATGCGGTTTGGGGTTCCACGAGTTCTGATTTCTGATGGGGGATCTCATTTCATCAACGACCAGGTGAAGGCACTTGCTAGAGAGTTCGGCATAGACCATCGTGTTGCTACACCATACCATCCACAGACAAATGGTCTAGCTGAGGTGTCGAATAGGGAGATCAAGAACATTTTGCAGAAAGTCGTCCGCCCTGACCGAAAGAATTGGTCACAGCTTTTGGACTCGGTCTTGTGGGCATATCGGACATCTTTCAAGACTCCATTGGGTACATCTCCCTTTCGCCTCGTGTATGGCAAGCCCTGTCACCTGCCTGTTGAGCTGAGGCACAAGTCACTTTGGGCAGTTACAGACATATTGATGGATCCAAATGGTATAGGAGACCAAAGGAGGGCAGAGTTAGCTGCCTTGGAAGAGCTTAGAGATGCAGCATTCTCAAACAGCCTACAGTATAAGGAGAAAGTCAAAGAGTGGCATGATTCTCATATCAGCCACAAGCATTTTGAGATTGGACAGAAAGTATGGCTGTTTGACGCAAGGCTACGATTATTTCCAGGGAAGCTACAGAGCAAATGGAAAGGACCCTATTTGGTCAGGAAGGTACACGATAACGGTAGCATTGATATATCTGAGTTATCTTCTGAAAGTACCTTCCGAGTGAACGGCCAGCGGCTCAAACCATTTCTAGATCATGAGCCGCGGGACGTTATTATTGCCGCTATTCATTTTGCGTGAGATGTGGTCTTTTGACTCACATCTTTTACATCTCACGCCTGATTTTCACTGTTCCTCCGCCTGTATAGATCCAGTTGTCCATATCATTCTATTCTTTAAGTCCCACATCCCGTCTCTCATCTTATGAGTATGCTATACTTAGGGTGTACTTTACCCTAAGTATAGGGGGGGTGTCGGACCTGTGAGTATTCTTTTCATTCTTTCTGCTCTTGTTTTTGCTGCCTATACTTAGGGATATTTTACCCTAAGTATAGGGGGGGCAGATTCTGTATATTCCTCACTCGGTTTTCCCTTCATGCACAGCTTTCTATACTTAGGATTAGTTAATCCTAAGTATAGGGGGAAACCACCGAGTTCCTCTCATTCTATTCATTTGTTCGTTCCTGTACTTAGCCATTCCTTTTCACTTCCCTTTTACTAAGCACGAGTTATGTCTTCTTCATCGCTCTTGATCACTCTGAGGACATCGTTCGAGCTAAGTATAGGGGGGGTGTGTATATATTTCATATACACTTTAGCCATAACTCGTACTTTGTGTGAGTGTGTTAATAAATAAAATGGCTAAAAATCACAAAAATTAAAAATTTTTCATGTACATAAACCTCTTTTATTCTTGCACATTCATAGCTAGTGTACAAAGTATTTTTGTAAAAATAATTTCCAAAATCTTTTGTGTAAAGTTTGTGTAAATATTTTTGTATCAAAATTATGTATATAGTACAAAATTTTTTTCAAATGTTTTGAAAATCAAAAGTTTGCAAAAATCTTGTGTAAATGTGTGTAAATATCTTTTTGCAAAACTTGCACTTCATGCATCATTCATTCATGATTTCAAAACATTTTTCAAAAATTTTGCATGATTGTAAAATATTTGTAAATAGCATCTTTTGTACATATATGTATATAGTTCTTCCTGGATGAGAGTTGACATTTAAACTAAGCCTGGAATTAAATTGAGAAATGGAGCTTGAATAAGATCTTAATCCACTTAACTTCAAGAGGAACCTTATAGGACTTAGGGTTAAGGCTTTTCAGGTCCATAAGGACTTAATTCTTTGAGTCCGCTAGGCTATGAGCATATGTCATCTTGATGAGCCTAAGTAGAGCACTTAACAACACACGCATGACTCTCAGAGACAATGGCTTAACTTGCACCTGCACTTTACACATGGCTCTCCATGGATGAGGTGGTGAGGAGGCAGTTTCCTTTGGCTTGGGGTAGCATATGAGGGTAGTACTTCTAGGCGGAACCTCTCCTCTTCTTATAGTGAAGGAAGTGCACCTCAACTTGGTCTAGTGGTGTTGAAAACTAAAGACAGAAGCTGTGGGTTGCAATAAAGCTTCAAAAGAGGGATAGTCTACTGGCTCAAGGAGAAATTTCTTATATATGCTGCACCATGTAGATATGTGTACAGAAGTCTTAAAAAAAAAAATGCAAAAAGAACTCCAAAAAAGTGGTGGGTCGGATTGAAAATTTAATAACCCCACCGGAGTGAAAAGCAAAAGCTTATGGTATCATGTTACATCTCATGAAGCTTGCAGCGGGAGATTTAGCTACACTGGCTAAGCTTCCAAAACTCTATACTTCTACCCCCTCTTCTTGAGCCGGTTGCACTTGAACTTAGAAGGGAATACCCCGCTTCTCGAGGAAAGAGTTGCTAGACTGAGGCATTAGAGTTACCAGGTTGAGGGAGGTTGTTTCTTTGTTACTTCTGAGGTGGGGAGCCACATATCACTTACACTGCATGGAAAGATTCATGGTCATTAGAGTTTGTGTATGTAGACTTGTTCTGATCTGGTTTATTGAGGAGTCTTGTCTATAGATTGGTGGAACTTAGAGGCTGTTGAGTTTTAGGCTTAAGTCCAAATAAGGTTCCGACACATTAATAATCCAAAGATCTGATCGAGCTCCATATTTCAATTTAATGAAGGAAAATTTAATAAGTCAACCTTGATCCATGTACATCCTCTTTTTCTTTTTCTTTTTCTTTCTTTTTCACTTCTTTTTCAAATAAGTGTTTGCTAAGGGACTAGCAAAGTTAAAGCATAGGGGGTGATGAATACCCATTCATCACTCTTTATTCTATTATTTTAGCTACAAAAACCTTTGCAAATACATGTAGATATGTGTAAATACAAATAATTACCAAAAGCATGCATTGTGTAAAATCCTATAATTAGCATGTTTTTGTGCACAAAATAAAAGAATAAAGAGCAAAAAGAAAAAGAGGGAAATATTTAGAATAAATATTGAGCAACCTAACCCAAGGGAGGGCTCAGCATGGGCCTGACCGCATAAAAGTCAAAGTAGAGGGAGATAGGGCTCACATATGTGTATATACTCCTGTAAATAAAACTATATATTTTCCTCACCCAAAAATATGTTGTAAATATTTTTATATATCTTATTAAAAACAAAATAAAAATTAAAAATTAAAAATTCAAAAATACCCTTTCACCATGTGTATAAACCCTCACCCTTGTATTTATTTAACCTTGTAAATAAATTCATTTATTTTCTAAACTTTTTGTAAATATTCTATGGCACATTTTGTAAATAAAACAAATAAAAAGAAACAAAACAAAAATCAAATAAAAATTACAAAATTAAAAATACAAAAATACATTGTATAAATACCATGTATATATATGTATTCAATCATTTATTTCACCCTTGTATATAAGTGATAAAAATAAAATAAAAATATTCTTTTATTCCATATTTCATGTTGTAAATAAATAAAATACAAAATGAGCATAAAAACACATAAAAATAACAAATAAAAAAAAATCAAAAATAAAAACCCATATAGTGTACATAAACCTATATATATAGCTACCCTATTTTTATTTCCAAAAATTAAATAAAAATCACCAAAAAATAGAAAAAAATAAAAGAAAAATATTTCATGTTTTAAGTTTTTTTTAATTCGACCTATTTCTACCCTAAAATAATAAAACAAAAACCGGGCACACGTGGCAGCTTCTGGTTGGTCCACGGGGGAATGTTGACCCCGGTCAACTCCCCCGCGACTTTCTTCCTTTTCTGGAAGTCGCGTGCCGCACCTTCTTCCCCGATTTTTCCCACGCGCTCCAGGCTGTCACCCACTCAACCCCCGCGCCCGGATTCTTCGCCATTCATCCCTCTCCCTCGCCGGATCCTTCGCCACGAAATCGAAGCTTTCCATCGCTGTCCACCCTCAACCCTAATCGCCCGGTCACTCTATATATTCTTCCCCTCCGCCGCCTCCGCGCCGCATCTTTGGACCCTCTCCTTCTTCCCCGTGACCTCCATCGGCTCCGCAAGAGTGACAGCGAGCGTCAGCCCTTGTTGCAGTGAGGTGAGGAGGCGTATCCTTTGATCCGGCGTACTTCGCCGTCCTTGCTCCGCCGCCGGCGTTGAGCACCGAGCTTCAGGCCTTGACGCCCTTCGAAGCTACGACCCGGAGATAGCCACGCTCCAGCACAGTCTCCAGCATCCATCAGGTAACCTTAGCTCTTTCTAATTTCTTCTAATTTTAGATTACGCCCAAATCACATCTCCGACGCATCTCGCTGATTCCGGCCACCTCGCGTATCATCTCGACCTTCCGACCCGACCATCACCTTCACCGTGTTCCCACGCACCTTCTTCACCCATTCGCACAACCCAGATCGCACAGGATCTGGGATTCGAGTTCCCTCGCCGTCGCTTCGCCGGAGCTCTTTCGCCACGCCGCACCGTCCACCTTCACCCCGCCTTCTTGGGTCGAGGCACTTTGCCCTCGACCCGTGAAGCTTCTGAACTCTTTTGCAGGTCCAAAGGGAGGCGTCTGAGGTCCCCCCAACTTCAAGCCAGGAGCTTCTTCTCCGCCGTCCTTGCTCGAGCTCCTCGGAGCTCGGTTTGACCACCGGAGACCAGTAGCAGCTGCGGAACTTCACGCCGGAGCTTCTCCGACCTTCAGGCGCAGCAGAGGAGCGAGGGGACGCCTTCACGAGGCCGGCAAAGTTCGCCGGCCATCAGTTCTTCGAGGACCCTCCATCGCCGTCCGATCGTCCTCCTCGCTCCAGTTCAGATCTTGGCCGTCCATCCTTGGAGCTACCAGTACCGTCCGATCAGAGGAGGAGCCATCTGGAGCGCCCACCAGCCGCAGCCGTTCGATCTACACGTGGCGCGCATCCAACGCTTCATTAATAAAGGGGTAAATATCATAGGGCCCCTTCGTAGTTTGTCTATTTCAGTTTAGTCCTGTAACTTTTAATTCACGTTGTTTATTTTCTGGGATATTTGCATAGAGACCCTCGCGTTTAATTTTATTTGCAATTATACCCCTGCCAGTAGTGAACCACGTGCTTCGTCACGTGTTACTTTGGGATTTTTGCATCTTTAGCCCTGTAGTTCTGGAATGTTAATGAATGCATGAAATGTTTTGTTTATTTGCAAATGTACCCCTGTGAGCACTTTATATGCGCATGTGCGTTTTTATTTTGGGTAAATTGCATATAAGCCCCTGGACTTTTGATACGAGTTATCAATTGGTCCTTGGAACTTATTTTTATTACATTTAGGTCCTTGAGTGCCCCAGGCACGTGCTTGGCACGTGACTTCTTGGGTATTTTGCACCAGGACCCCAGAACTTTTGGGTATTTGCACATAGGTCCCTGTGCACAGTGCCCCACCTTTCTTTTTGAATAAAATATCAAACGACCTCCAAATCCAATGAAATTTTGACACATGGCTCCTGCCATGGTGTAGGAATTTCTATGATTTTTGGGGACATTTTGGATTTCATTTATTATTTTTAAAAATTCAAAAACCCATATTTTCGCCACTGTTTGACTTTAAAATTACCAAAAAAAATATAAAAACTCCATTAAAAATTCGAAAAAAATTAGATATTGTTGTTTACTGGTTGTTTGATTTTCTAGCCAATTTTGGCTATTTTTCATCACTTAAAAACCCTAAAAATTGAAAAACCCCTAAAAACTCATAAAAATTGTAGTAAATAAATTAAAAATCCAAAAACAATAATTAGGGTGCCTAAATTTTCCTTATTCTTTGTAGATTATAGGAAAATTACCTTTAGGGCTTTTTGAGATCCAAAAGTATTTTATTTTTGGGTCTTAAGCCTTGCTGGACAGTACCCTATTTTTGTCACATTGTTTGATTTTTAATAAATAATTTACCCATTAGAAAAATCCCAAAAATTCACCAAAAACAGTAAAAAACATTTAAAACATAAAAACCAATTTTCTGGAATTTTTGCTTCATTTTTGTGTGTAGTATAAATTGTTGAAGTTGCCCTGTATTTACTTTCTCTCATTTTCTCATCTTTTAAAAAGTCTAAAAAAAAAATATAAAAACAAATAAAAACCAAAAAAAGGACTCTCTTGGATTTCTGACTACATCGTAGGCCGCAAGGCCAATCTGTGCTCCTTGTGTTCGACCCTGGGAGCTATACCAGGTTAAATCCTCTAGCTATACCGCTCTTCTTTGTTTTGATTGATTTGATATTTTCTGAGTGGTTATTTTTCTTGATATACGTGGTCTGATTGCTTGGGTCACAACGACCTGATTTTTGTACCTCATTCCCTAGTGTCCAGACCCGTCGTCAATGCCCGCCTATTCTCTTAGGGATCCATTTCTTGATCCGCACGCTTCACTCCCATCTTCTCGGACCCTGCATCATATATAATCCATCGGAGCCACAACTTTTCTTCCATCTTTGGCCATCACCTTCGACTCCTGGGACCTCCATTCTTCTTCCTTGAGTAACAGCAAGAGAGGAAGCATGTTGCAGCGAGGAATCGAGGCCTCTAGCCTCAGATCCGGCGAGCTTCTCACCGTGCTCCGCCACTGGCGAGCCCGAGCCTCTGGAAGCGTCGAACCATCAAGGCGACGACCCCCGGAGGTCCACGACCTCCAGCCCAGACGAATGCAGCCACCTGGTAACCTAGATACAGGGGCGGAACTAGTATATATTATGGGGGGGGGCATGGCCGCCCCATGATTATTATACATCACGTGTACAATGTATTAAGTTTTTAATACAACCCCTCCTCAGTTATAGTATAATTTATTTTGTTAGAGAAAGACTATAGAATCATTAATTGGTCAAGTGGTAAAATGGTATGGATATTATTTTAAAGACCAGGGTTCAAATCTTATCTCCATCAATTTTACTTTCTTTTATATGTTTATCCAATCACTTCCAAAGTATCAAAAAATTTTGATTTAAAATTATGTTCAAGTTTATTTATCTCTTCCATTCTTTTTAGTACTCCTTGTAATAAATTTTTTTATTGTTTCCTTTTAACCATGAATTTTTTTGTTTCAAAATTTCATTTGATAATTTAGCCCTTTTAGGATAGATTTAGAGAGGCTTAAAATATTATATTTATCTAATTTTAAAAATAGCCACTGAAAATACAAGTCTATTTGAAATTCTAACATTAATAATACATTTAAATTCTACATTTATCAAAATTGAAAGAGGTTCATTTTAAAAATATTAATTCTATTTTAAAATATCGCTCAAAATACATAGATTTTTCCATTTTTGAGCATACATAATAGTTATATATCCGGCCCCTCTTTGATGAAATTCCTGGTTCCGCCCTTGCCTAGATAGCCCTTAGTTCCTTTTGATTTTCGTTTTTTAGATTTCTGGCCAGAAACCTTCACCGGACCACCTAGCGTTCTCCGACCACCCATTCATCATCCCGAGCATCCCATCACCTCCGCCAGATCTCGTTCCACCTTCTTCGCCCCTTCATTCCCCCTGATTCGTCCCGGAACAGGGTATCGACTCTCCTCCGTCGTCGCCTTGCCGGAGAGTCCCGCTCCGCCTCGCCTAGTCACCCATTTCACTCTCTAACGGGTCGAGGCAATTTGCCCTCGACCCAGTGATCTTACTGTGCAGATTTAGATGCAAACGGACCTCATCTGGAGGTTCAACAACTGAAGCACAGGAGCTCCAGGTCATTGACGTCGCCAGAGCACTCCAGTTGCTCCTGGCCTCATCAGAGCCCATCAGCCACTGCGGAACGTCTTCAGCACCATTTTGCCCATCCTAGCAGCACCGGAGGACCTTCCAGCAACGCGTATTGGCCGATCTAAGCTCGTCGGAGGCGAGTTCATCAACGTTCTTCCAGGGAGCCTCCCAACCGTCCGATCGAGCATCCTCGCCAGTTTTAATCCTGATCGTCCATCCTCCGAGAATATCGACCGTTGGATCTATCTGAGGATCCTCTGCCAGCCGTCCATCGTTGAAGGGGTATAACCCAATCACAGCCGTCTGATCTGACGTGAAGCCCCTTGGCCGTTGGATCTGTAATAAAGAGTAATTTACACTTAGGCCCTTTGCACTTTTTATATTTCCATTTAGTCTTGTAAATATTTTTAGAAGTTATTTTTATTTTGGATAATTTGCACTTAAGACCTCAGGTTTATTTTATTTGCAATTTCGTCCCTCTGAGTGTGTTGCACGTGGTCTATCACGTGTTTGTGGGTCATTTGCATGTTCTTCCATGGAGTTTAGTGCTGTTACTGTTTGCATTTTTATAAATAGGAATGACAGATATGCCCCTGTTTGTGTGAATCACGTGCTGACCTCGTGCTATTCTAGGATTTTTGCATAATGTGCCCTATATTTCTTCTGCGTGTTATTTGTTGGCTGGTTACTTTTCCATATTTGCAACCAGGTCCTTGTGTGCTATCTGCCTTTGATTGGCTGAATAAAATAGCAATTCTTATCCAAAATTCGTAAAATTTGGAAACATGGCTCCTGCCATGTTGTAAAAATTTCTATAAATTTTTGGATTGATTTTTTTCCATTTTCTATTTTTAAAAATTAAAAAACCTTACATTTTGCTTCTGTCTAAATTGAAAAATCAACTAAAAATATTAAAACCCTCCAAAAATTCTATTGCTTGTCTTGTTGTCTTTTTAAGTCTATCCGAATTTTCTTGCTTTTAGATTTATAAAACCCATAAAAATCGAAAAATACTAAAAAAATTAAAAAAATCATTAAAAATTCAGAAAAAAATCAAAAAATACAATTTCTTTTCCTGTAGTTAGGTTTTTATTTGTTATTTTTCATAAAATTGTTGCTAGACTTTTATAGGCTATTTTTCTATTTTTAAATAGCTTTAGAGTCTGTCTGCACAATAGCTTGCAGTTTTACTCTTATTTTATTTTTAGAAAATTCACTAAAAATCATAAAAATCTGAGAAAAATACCAATAACACTTGAAAAAGTATAAAATCCAAAAATATTTTTATTTTAATTTTCTGACTTGTTTTTGTGTGTTTAATAAATATTTAGTTGTGCCTTTTTGCCTTCTTTTATTCATTTTTCTTATTTTAAAAATAAAAAAATCTAAAAGTATAAAATCCACCAAAAATATTTTATTCTTTTTATTTGGAGCCCCGACTACTTCGTAGGCCTTTCGCCAATTCGTGCTCCTTGAGTTCGACCCTGGTAGCTATACCAGGTAAAATAAAATAGCGAGACCGCTATTTGCTCGATTTTCCTAATTTTTATATTTGGTGGTCTTTCTTCAAATTTTCTTGTTGATTGATCTTCGCGGTTCGTGTCGCAACAACCCTTATTTATACCTTTACCCAGATCACGAAAGTCACGTCAGTGCTCGAGATAAGACTGCATGTGCTAGTAATCTAGGTATGACTAGTTTAGCTCCAGGTGGTGGTATTGTTGTAGAAGTCGAACGACTGCAGCTTCAAATGCAAATCGATGCTCGGATCAATTCTAGGAGCTCATCGATCTGCAAATTTAAACGACTCGAGGTGATCCTCGGTCCAAACGACAGAACGTAAAAAGGAGAAATGAATGATTGATCCAATGCTGAGTGGTAGATTGGATCCTAAACTCAGATCGAGTGAACGATCCGAGGTGATTAGATTATGAAAAGGAAATGTTGAATTGGATATGACGTCGGAATGAGATGGAGTCTGCAATGGTTGGATTCAAACTCGAGAGAAAACAAAGGAAAGTAAGAGGGGTTGGGGGGAGAATGGAGAGATTAAGAAGAGAATGGAATGGGAAGAGAAACAGAGTCGAGAAAGGAGAAAAGAACCTACTTGGATGGGAGTGAAGGTTGTTGCCTGTGGAACGAACCTTGGAGGAGGCTCGACGGTCGTCGCCTCTACAGGAGGCTATCCTGGAGGCTTCGAGGCGCAACTACAGGCAAAGCTCCGCTACGAACGACAACGATCTCGTCGGAATTTCTCCTTGCTCTCCACGCTACAACGAGAGTGGAGACTGTCACTCTTTGCACCGGAGCTCATGGGATGAACTCGAAGATAATGGTGGATAGATTGGATTTGGGGGTTAGGGATGCCATTATATAGGTGAGATTTCATGGGAGCCGAGGAAGTGGGTGCCACAACCGGTGAGGTGGTGGCAGCACCACAGGTCTGTTAGGCAAATAGCCTAACAGCCTTGCCGTTTGGCCGAAGAGAGGAGGAGGTGCGACAACAGGTTCCCAAGAAGAAGAGAAGGCATGCGATCTGGGAAGAAGAAGACGAGGAAGAGAGAGAAAATGAATAAAAAATAAAATTTAGATTAAGATTAAATTATTAATTAACTAGTTAATTAATATAAGTAATTAATTATTATATTAAATGAGTTAATTAAGATATAATTAATTGGATAATTACGTAATTAATTAAGGGATTAATTAAATAAATTATTAAATAATTAAGTATATAATTAAATAATTACTTAAATTAATTAATAAATAATAAGTAAATAAATTATTATTTATTTTTATTTAAGAATAGAGTATTAATATATATGAATTAGTAATATAAATTTCGGTACATTGTACAATTGTACCAATACGATTCCGAAACCCACATTTTTCATCTAACTCTGATTTTAACGAAATCAATGTCATTTGTAGATAATTAAATAAAATAGATTTCAAAACATGGTTTGCCCAATTCAGAGTTCATATGATCGAGTAAAGCGAGTTTGGTCTATTTTGAGTTTTCTATAAATAGTTATTAGCCTCAGAAGTCAGCTTTTACGTATTTTTCGGTTCATTGTAATATTTTATTTTTATGTTGAATAATTTTTCTAACATTTTTAATAAAATAATATATATTTTTATGAACAACTTTTGCAAAAGAAGTGTTTTCGATTTGAAATGATCTAAGTGATAAACAAAATAAGTGAAATATTTACAATGTGAAAAATATGTAAATTGTATTTTTGGTCTCGATTTTCTGATATTTTTATAACTTAGGATCCTAATCCCCCCTACTTATTTAATTTGTTGATCTGGTCAATATTGACCTAGTCTCGGGGTTAGGATCGGTATGTATATATTACATATCTACAACCTTCTTTTCTTTTATTTTTATTTTTTCTTTTTATTATTTGATTTTAGATAAAATAAGTGTTAAATATATAATATTAAAAATTGTGGATAGAATGTTAATTATTAGAAATTAACGAATATTTACATGCATTTTACCAAGAATTTTAGGCAAAATAAAAGAATAAAGGCGATGAATCATAGATTCATCAATTAATCATCACATGGACTGAGGTCTGCCGTGTGAGACCTTGAAACCGCTCCGCTCTTCTCCGTTGGTGATTGATCAATGTGATCAATAAAAAAGACAATGGATAATCATTATTATATGAACTTTTTAGTAACACATATGTACAAATTACAAGAATAAATGGCAAATTTATAATGAATAATATTTGTTATTATTTAACATTGGAATACATGACAATGGATATTCAAGTTATTTATTTTGTGGACCAATATTATTTTAGTGATAGCAACGAACACAACATTCATTATCAATTTTAATAACTAGAGTTTTTTTTGAGAAGCAAGAGGGTGAAGTCCCAAGGCGGGACTTACCATTGAAATTATATTAAAACCAGAACAAAAATAGATACATTAACTAGAAGCCCATTGCCGATAAAGGGAGAGGCACAAGGCTAATACATTTTCAGAATTAAATCTTTGGTTGTTAAAAATCAAATCATTCCTTCCCCCCCAAATGGACCATAATGCCGCAAAAGGAAGAGCACAGTCGTCCATCGAGTCAGAATAAATAACTAGAGTTAAGTTTACAATGCGTAATATTTGCTATTATAAATTTAGTATCAGAAGATATTTCGATGAATCCTCAAATTATTTTAACTGTAGATCCATTTTGTTGTAGTGTATACATAGAAATAGGGACAAGTATTGCACGCTATAAGTAACATTTTCATCATTTCTCTTTGTAGTATATATCTATCTCTAAGCTATTCGTTCCATTATTAGAGTAAAATTTGGCTATTTGGCTCTTATACCATTCACATATCCCAGTTCTTGACATGAATAATCCCTAAAACTTGTTGGGTTTAAGTTTGATTGGACATGTTAAACCGGCATTGTCAAACAGTCATCCTTTGTTCTTGTAACCCACATCCACCTTTTGTGAGCATTCCTGTGTTTTGAGCATCCTGTTTGCGTACCCATCTTAGTTTCGAGCATCATTTTTTCGTACCCATCTTATATGTACAACCGAATGCACTTGTGAAAGGATCCGGTCAGCAATACACAAATAAAATAACAAACAAGCAAGATGAACTCGCACACAAGATGAATTTGCTCATATCATGCCATCTTTTCTCTCTCACAACATTGTAGTTTGGAGTACAACGAGCGGAAGCCCCTCTAGGGCACTTTCATATCGCAATCTATGGTTAGTTTTAAAAGGATTAATATGTGAAATTACCAATATACCATAAGAAAATGAAAATAGAGTTAAGATCAACGACGGTGATTCATGCATTTACATCACCAATCAGTCTCCACACGAGAAATCCTAACAAAGGCATTACATGCATGTAGACATATCAAGAACACATATGCATCAAGACTAACTTCACACAAACCATCTCTACTCCAGTGTCCATAGCTTAATCCGTAACTAGTCCAGCACAAAACCTTCCAAACAATCGACACAGGTCACATTAAATATTGCCCTCAAACACAGACACCAGCGATTCCTGCCCCTTCCAGTCAGTGGTTTGCCAGATCACATTACCATATATGCATCAACTTAGGATCCTAATCAAACCCTAAGAAATCTACTCTCTTTGGAAATGGCAGTAAAGCGTGTAGAAATAAAGATCTGCATGGTCCCAAGAAGGCTCGTGGATGTGTCCTACATCGTACCTTTGTGCATCGCAAGGATCAATAAACCCTTTAATTATTCGGGACCATTTGGCCAACTATCCATCATGATCTGCCAATATGTGGGCCATGATCTCTCAGATCTGCTTGCGAACCCCTTCTTTTCCTCCACTTCAACTACACTCTAGGAACCAAATCCCCACTGACATTACCTCCGACCCAATTCATACCTTACCACATATCAACAGTAATGCTCTGCGTGATGAAGACGAGAATTTGCAGCCTCTCTGACAACATACGGGATTTGAATTGGCGTTTTGAATTGCAGTGCCAAGTCTGGATCTTGTTCCCGAATGCAGCCAACGCAATCGCTTACTATGTACATGCTTACACGTTAACAGACTTCTCCTTCGCTTCGTTTCGTGTTTTTCTACTGTATTTACAGTGATCAACAAGAAATTCTTTTGCAAACTAGTTTAAGAACACCAATGCTTGAAAAACCTGGTAGATCATCAGTTAGATAACAGATACGAAACAAAATACATAGGATAAGACCGATAACCGAAGTTCATGATCCAATATATACTTTGTAACAGTATATATATACACAATTTATTTTGTTACCAGACATTATATCTGCAATTATGAACATGACACCTTTATTTGCTGTTTTATTATATTCCTTATATATTAATGCCAATGTACTAATTCTTCTTGATAGAAAAATCATATATTTACGCCGATAAACTGAAATACAGTTCTTAAGCACTTCAAATATCATGCTAGACATAAAGGTTTGGAAACCCATAGGAGACTGATGGAAAGTTTTTGAAGATTTCAATTAAGTTTATGTAGGAGAATTAAGCTCATATACATATGTTGAATATAATATACTCGTTTGAAAAGTCAGAAAGATATTAATGCCTTACTTAAAAGGTCGGTTTTTTAGAATGGAAAATTGTAGGACTTCAATCCTGATCCCTTAAGACGGGATCCACAAGCTTAACTACCGTATTATTGGATCATACTTTGGTTAATGACATTGTCATTTCTTCTCTCTCAGCAATTACCTCCTTTTAACGCGATATGTCTCTGACTCCCACGCGACGCCCGCAGTCCTGCATCTGTACAAAGTTTGCATCCCAGCATGTTTGCATCCAGAAAAATGTCTCCTTATTCGTGTAAGAGTGATGTGTGTCGCGGTTCCTTTTTCTATCTTTCTAATAAAACTAATTTATCTTATAATTACCAAGGACATCGTGCCATTTTATTACACGTATTCTTCAACTATACGACATCCCTTCTGTCCTGTCTGGTTTCAAGATCCAGATTTAAACATGCTGAGACTTCCGGAAATCATATGGAGAACAGCTACTCTTTCGTATATATATCTGTGTGCATATGCAAATGCATATCACATGGTAAACTTTTCATTGATAGTGAAAATCCATGCCAACAATTTATCTATAATGACCTAAAACTAACTGGACTGTTCAGCAATGAAATTCCCAGTACTGCTTGTAGTGTAAGATTAAATTTAAAAGATCAATGATTTCTACTAACAACAGGTACTACTATCAAGAAAAAGTAACTTGCTGCTATTAGATATTGTGTCACCAGAGGCAGACTTATTTCTCAACTAATCACTGATCAAATACTATAAAAAAATTCTTCAAATCTTTTATATATATCCTAATATTTCCCCTGGAAACATTCAGTCCTAACAGTTCCCTCCGATTTTCGTCTTGTCCACCAATCAAAGTTACCCCTTAACGACAAGATTAAGCAGGAAATGAAGAGAAGCACTTGGAGGGGTCGGTGATTAATTAGAAGCAGTAAAAGAAGGGTTGGAAGGTAGATCTCACCATCCCAAAGTAACAGGTGGGTTGTCATTTGGGTGATGATATATCCTTGGTCACATCACATGGGAAGTGGAAGATTGCGTGGTACCCTCCACCACCATCTGGCCACCCACCAACTCACCACCAACCCCACTTTGTATTTACATTCCTTTCCCCTATTCCCTCCCCATCTCTCCCCCTTAATGTGACGCATTGGCCGACCTCTACACAGAGGGGGGTTGGACTTTAGGGTGCATGTGGCTGCATGTGACATGGGAGAGGGTGACCACACCAAAGCCCTCATCATTGAGCTTATCGGCCCTTTGTGTGTATATATGTGTATGCATGTGATCCTAAGTACTACCCCCACCATCAACACGTCCCTCGCATGACATATGTCCAACCTCCCCTGTAGGGTGCCTGGGGATTATACATGTACACATACCACACTTGTGTGGACACCGTTTGAGGAGGTGATCGCTTGCATGCATGCATGGAACGTCTGTGAGAACTTGGGTGGGTTGCTTCCTCTTGGCATGTATGTAGGTGAGGTGTGTGGAGGGTTTGGTAGAGGGCCATGAAGGGACCATCGACATATAGGAGGGGAAGTATGGGTCCCTTCCACAACATGAAAATTGACCTAAGGCAACAATATCTTTCGTAGTTAAAAATATATAATGAGCATTATTCGTCACTTGAATCGGTAAATTCTAAACCGAATATTGTATTTATTGTTATATTCCCAGCAATGAATCATACCATAACGATTATCTGTTACCAACAAATAAATTTATAATAATTTATGCAAATTTTAATGAATAAGATAACAGATAAATCGTCATTATACAAGCACTTAGCATGAAAATGACATTTAATTTTTTCTAATTACAATAAACAACTTATGCAAGGGTTCTTTTATGAGGAACACATGCGAGTAAATAAGCTAGTTCCGATGTATCATCTCCTGAATGCAGTCCAAAATCTGCAAGGGTCTCACATGATGGACGCATGCGAGTAAAGAAGTCAGTCCAAAAGAGGTTGCAAAGGAAGTTGTGGCTTGATAGTTGGAATATTGGTACTTTAACTGGAAAATTAATGGAGAAAGTGGATACAATGGAAAGAAGGAAGATTCATATACTATGTCTTTAAGAGACTATATGGGTAGGAGAGAAAGCAAGGGAGATTGAGAAGACAAGCTTTAAACTTTAGTATTCAGGTAAAGATAAGGGCAGAAACGATGTTGGAGTGGTTGTTCATAAGAATTTGAAGGATTGTGTGGTTGAGGTACAAAGATTTGATGATCGGATTATTTTGCTAAAATTGGTGCTTAAAGAAGAAATTCTGAATACCATCTCAGTTTATGCACCTCAAATTGGTTTAGATGAAAGACTAAACAATCTTTTTGGGAGGATATGGATAAGATTTTACAAGGAATCCTACAAAGAGAGATGATTTGTATAGGTAGATATCTTAATGGACATGTGGGAAAGGATACTTCAAGGTATGCTAATATTCATCGAGGCCATGATTTTGGGGATAGAAATGAAAATCAAAAAGTCATTTTGATCTGTTCAAAGAAAATACTCTCTTCAAGAAGAGGGAGGAACATTTAATTACTTATAAGAGTGACCCCACTAGAACACAGATAGATTCCTTTGCGTTGAGGAGAAGAGATCAGTTGTGTTGTAAAGATTGCAAAATAATCTCAAGAGAGTTTAACAACCTAACATCGCTTGTTAGTCATGGATGTGCAAATAAAAGGGCTGGTAAAGAAAAGGGGGTTCTCAAGATCGCTAGAACTAGATGGTGGAATCTTCAACTAAAGCAATCGAGCTTCAGGGAGAAGGTATAGAAGACTCATCTTGGGATTGTAGCAGAAGTGCAAACGATATGTAGGAGGCGGTAGCATCTTGTATCCGAAAGGTAGCCAAAGAGTTGCTAGGTGAGTCAAAGGGAGGATCTCCTTGTCAAAAGGAGGTTTGTTGATGGAGTGAAGGGGTGCAAGAGAAGCTAAAAAATAAAAGGACATGCTTTAAAGCTATGTCTAAGGATAGAACCAAGGAAACTGTCACAAATTAAAAAAATAGCGAAGAAGGAAGCAAAGAAGGCTGTAAGCGAAGCTAAGTCAAAAGCTTATGAAACTTTGTACAATAATCTCGTCTCGAAAGAAAGCTAGAAGAATATATTCAGTTTGGTCAAAGCAAGAGAAAGAGAGACCAAAGATCTTTCTCAAGTGAGATGCATCAAGGATGAGGAAGGTCACATGCTTGTTACTCAGAAGAATATAGAGACTAGATGGGATCAATACTTCCATAAACTTTTAATTGGGGATGGAAATAGAGAGATTACTGATGAATCCTTGATTCATCACGTTTATTCTTTTATTTTAGATTTATTTCCTTAGTTAAATACCTATAAATAACCATTAATTTCATGAAATTATCATTTTGCATGCATTTGTTAAATATGCAGTTTTAACACTTTTTATATCAAAATAAAATAATAAATAAGAAAAGAAAAAGAAAAGGAAAGAAAAAAAATAAAATAGAGGATGTATTTATGAAATAAATACAGACTGACCCGAACCCCGAGAGAAGGTCAAGACTTGACCTAATCGACCCGGAATAAAGTAGGAGGAGATATGGTCTTTAATCTAAAAATAAAAAAACATTTGTAAATAGTTTCCCCTATATATTTTTACAAAACTTACACTATTTTATTTGTATATAAATTGACCTTAAATTAAAATATTTTTATTAACAAAAGTTATAAATAAAAATGTTTTGTAAAAAATAAAAATAATTGCAAAGTAAATCATGTATATTGTAAAAGTATCCGCACTCAAAAAAGCTGAAAAGTGATAATTGAAAGATCAATTCCAGCTCCATACGACTCAAATTGAATCAAACTCACTTCCATTATCTTTAAAATGGTTGTAGTTTCATAATTTTTAGAGTTATAGTTGAAAATTCGATTTTCTGGGTGATTTTTGCAATTTCACCACTTATTGTATATATTTATTCATATTTATTTATTTTATATATAATGTAAATAATTGTAAATATTTTTCTTCATTATTAACAATTAAAATAATTTTTTTATTTAAAAAAATATTTAAAAATAATTTCTTTATTTGTACATGTGTATATTATACTATATATATAATACTTTTATATAACTAACTTCGTTATATAAAAGATCACCAAAAAAATTAATATCTAGCATTAATTAATTAAATTAACATAATTATGAAAATTAGATTTATTTATTTTATTTATTTGATTTCAAAACCTACCATTTATATAAGATTTGATTTTTTACCTTAAATAACCACCATTAAGGTGGCTAATTAATTTTGTAAATTATTTATTTTAGTTATTTTATTTAATTCTGAATTTTTGTTTTTAATTACTTAATTTATTTATTTAATTAACCGCTAAACAACTCCCGTCTTTGTACCTATTTTCCTTTTTTTATTTTTCTTCTTCTTTTTATTGAGCCCCTCCTCCCTCTTTCACTTTTTAATCAATCTTTGGTGGAGAAGGAGCTGTAATCCCGAAATTCCGTCGGTTGATAGAGGAGCCCGACCCCAGAGCCATCCGGTGACAGCGGACTGGTTGTCGTTGAGGCCATCACAGTGCCTGCTGATGAATACCCATTCATCACTCTTTATTCTTTTATTTTAGCTACAAAACCTTTGCTAAACACATGTAGATATTTGTAAATAATAATTAGCATTTGACATGCATTGTGTAAAATTAAATAATTAGCATGTTTTTGTGCATAAATAAAAGAATAAAGAAACAAAAGAAAAAGAGGGAGATATTTAGAGTAAATATTGAGCGACCTAATCCCAAGGGAGGGCTCAGCATGGGCCTGACCGCATGAAAACCAAAGTAGAGAGAGATAAGGAAGCTCACACATGTGTACATATACCTATAAATAAATAAAAATATTTTCCTCTAAATAAAAATAAAAATGGGTTTCTATTTATATGTATATATTTGTAAATATAAAATTAAAATAAAAATGAGAAAATTATAAGAAAATAAAATCCCTTCACCCTTGTCTATACTCACCATGTACATAGAACCCTTTATATATTTATTTATCCCTATAAATAAATAAATTAAAATCCAATAAAAAGGTGTATGTATTCTATACCTTATAATGTAAATAAATAAAATAAAAAGTACAAAAATAAAAATAAAATAAAAATAAATAAAAATAAAAATCAAAACCAACCTTGTATATAGACCATGTATATATGTGTATATAACTATTTATTTAACCCTTGTAAATAAATAATAAAAATAAAATAAAAATACAAAAATATTCCAAATTTTATTCTATAAATAAATAAAATATAAAATTGGAAAAAATGTACAAAAATAAATAATTTAAAAAATAAAAAATAAATAATTAAAAAAATAAAAAATAAAAAATGTATAGTGTATATAACTATATATAATGTACTATATTGTAAATATTTCAAAAAAATAAATAAAAATCGCAAAAAAATAGTTTAAAAATAAATAAACATTTTTCATGTTTTAACTTCTTCCAAAATCGGCCATTTACTATTTTATATTTAATTTACAAATAATTATGACGTGGTTTTGTCTGGTTGGTCCACGGGGGATGTTGACCCTCGATCAACTCCTCCCCTTGGACCACTAGCCCGTGGATCTGCGCCCGACCTGCCTGTTCTCCTAATTATTGCACCTCGATCCGAGACCCAAATCCGCAAACCCCGGGTCCTAATCCTTCCCTGATCAACCTAGATCCACGCCCGGTGGTTAGCATAGGGGTCCGTGTTCCGAATTCCTCGCCCGACACCCATCTAGCCGGACCCCTAGCCATATAAATCCCCAGCTCCGCCGAGAATTTCACGCTATCTTTGGCTCCGCCTTTCCATCCCAGGACCTCCACTGCCTTCGCCTGAGTGACAGCGAGCTGAGGGTGGTGTTGCAGTGAGGAGGGAGTGTCCAGCCACTGATCCGGCAGCTCTTCACCGCCGCGCGCCGCCCCTTGAGTAGCTCTCGAGCCTCGGGCATCGACGGCCCTCGAGGCAAGGACCAGGAGCTCCAGGAGCTCTTCCACAGTCGACCTCGACCATCTGGTAAGCTTGATTCATTCTATCTTTCACTAATTTCCATTTACGCCCAAATCTATCGTTCACCGTCATCAGCCGATTCCGACCATATCTGTCACTATATCGATCATCTGAGTCGACCCTCACCTTCGCCTTTCTCCCCTGCACGTTCTTCACCCATCTACTCAACCCAGTTCGCCCCGGAACTGGGAGTCGAACTCCTTCACCGTCGCATCGCCGGAGTTCCTTCGCCCCGACGCGCCGACCACCCACCTAGCCTCTAACAGGGTCGAGGCACTCTGCCCTCGACCTAGGAGCTTGTTGTGCCACTTTTCAGGTCCGAAGAGCCTCATCTGGAGGTCTTCACGTTCGAGCACCAGAGCTCCAGGCCACCGCCGTCGCCGAAGCGTCTCCGACGTTCCCGGCTTCATCGGAGACCAGCAGCAGCTGCGGGACGTCACGGCGGAGCTCTTCCACATCTTAGCAGTAGCAGGGGAGGTCCACCGCGCGAGCTCTGGGCTGGCGAAGTTCACCGGCCACCTGTTCTTCCTTGACCTTCCTCAGCCGTCCATTGAGCCTCTCGCCCAGTTTTGATCACGCCCGTCCATTGGCGAGGGGTCAGCAGCCATCAGATCCGAGATCGAAGCTCATCTGGAGCGTCCATTGCAGAGGAGAGGCGCCCTCGATTCCAGCCGTTTGATTAGCCACGTGGCGCCATCTCAGCCCTTGAATAATAAATAGGGGTAATTGTTCTTAGGCCCCTCTGTTTATTGCTTTTATTAGATATTCCTGTAAATATTTTATATAGTTCTTTTTATTTTGGTTATTTTGCACATTGGACCCTCTTGTTCTGGATATTTGCATTATCGTCTCTGTTTATATTGGCCACGTGCTTCGACACGTGATTTAGTAGGCTTTTTGCATTTTATACCCGGTATTCCTTGCGTGTTGATGATTGGTATTTTATAAATAGGAATTGCATTTCAGTCCTTCTAGGCCTGGTCCACGTGCGCGGCGCGTGCCCTAGTGGACTTTTTACATATTTAGTCCTGATCTTTTATGCCGTGTTATCGATAGGCCCCTGGACTATGTTTTTCTTGCAGATAGGTCCTTGTGCACTGTTTGCTTGTTTTTGTTTTTAATAAAATAGCAAAATTAACCCAAATTAAGTGAAAATTGGAAACGTGGCTCCTGCCACTGTGTAAAATTTTCATAAAATTTTGGGTACATTTCTGAGCATTTTTAGTATTTTTACAAATTCAAAAACCAACATTTTTTTGGCTGTCCATATTTAAAATTCATAAAAAAATATAAAACCTCTTTAAAAATTATAAAAAATTAGGCTTTATGTATTTTTGTGTGTTTGATTTTTTGGCCAATTTTGGCCATTTTTGGATTTATAAAAATTTTAAAAATTGAAAAACCCCTAAAAACCCATAAAAATTCTAAAAATTCATAGAAAAACCAAAAATTAATAAACTCTTTTTCTAAATTTTCCTTTTTATTTTTTCTTTACATGAAAAATACCTCCAGGCTATTTTAGGACCATTATATTGTTTATTTTGGTCCTCCAATCCTGACTAGACAGCCTTTTTCTGTTTTTTCCTTATTTTATTTTTATAAAATTCTATAAAAATCAGAAAATTATCAAAAATTCACTAAAAACAGTAAAAAATATAAAAATTCTAAAAATATTTTTGTTTGAATTTTTAAGGCATTTTAGAGTAATTAAATAATTGTTGAAAGTTGCTTGTTTTCCTTGTTTTATTATTTTCTTTATAATTAAAAATTCCAAAAAAAATATAAAAATATTAAAAATCCACCAAAAATAATTTGTTTTCATTTTTCTTTATTGTAGACTACTTCGTAGGCCGCAAGGCCAATCCGTGCTCCCTGAGTCCGACCCTGGGTGGTACACCAGGCTAATCTCATAGCCAGGTGATGAATCCACGATTCATCGCCTTTATTCTTTTATTTTAGCATCGTTTCCTTAGTCAAATACCTGTAAATACCCATTAATTCCATAAAATTACCATTTCACATGCATTTGTTAATTATGCATTTTTAACACCTTTTGTATATAAATAAAAGAATAAAGGAGAAAAGAAAAAGAAAAGGATGAATTTATGAAATAAATACAGACTGACCCAAACCCCGAGAGAAGGTCAAGACTTGACCTGATCGACCAGGAATAAAGTAGGGGGAGATAAGGTTGTCTGTCAGAAAATCCAAAAATAACTTGTACATATTTGTCATGTATATTTGTATAAAACGTACATTATTTTATTTGTATATAATTTGACCTCAAATCACTTATTTTTGTAAATAAAAGTTATGAATAAAATTGTGTTGTAAATAATAAAAATATTTATAAAATAAAAAAATGTATATATTGTAAATAATTACACCCAGAAAAAGCCGTAATGCGATAATTGAAACATCAATTCCGGCTCCATACAAGCTCAAATCAAACCAAATTCACTTCCATAATGCTATAAATTAAATTATCTTTCAAATGGCTGTGGTTTCGTATTTTTTGGAGTTACGGTTAAAAAGTCGGTTTTCTGGGGTGTATTGTGCAGTTTACCCATATATCTGTGTATATAATTTTTAATATTTATTTTTACTTAATGTATATATTATAAATATTGTTTTCAATAAAAATAAAAATTAAAATAAAATTAAAATAAAAAAATCTTGTATAAAAATTATTTCCTTATTTGGACCTATGTACATTATATCTTATGTATATAATATATGTATGCCACTAACTTCCATTTATAAAATCCACCAAAAAATTTTAATTACCTAACATTAATTAATTATTTTAAATTAATTCCGAATTATTTATTTAATTATTTGATTTTAATTGATTGATTTGATTTTATAACATGCCTTATATATATGATTTGATTGCATGCCCTTAATGGCCACCATTAAGGTGGCCAATTAATTTCTAATTAATTTATTAATTTATTTAATTTATTAATTTCGAATTTCGTAATTAATTAATTAATTAATTAATTTATTAATTTAATTAATTATTTTAATTCACACAATCAACACCTTCCATTTTTGTAAATATCTCCATTTCTGACCTTCGTCTTCTTTTTAATGGGCTCCTCCTCCCTCATTTCTTCTTGGATCGATCTTTGGCGGAGAGGAGCCCAGTTTCCGAGAGGTTTCTTGTTGAAGAGGGTCCTAGCCTCCGATCCAGTCGGTGACAGCGACGTGAGCTTCGTCGAGGCCATCATGGCTTGTCCGATCCCCGAGGTGAGATCCACTTTTACTTGTCGTTTTTCATAGGTAAATTGTAGGCTTAGATCTTAGCGTAGGAGTAGGGAGTAATTTTTAGATAAAAAAATCTCAAAAAAATCCACCACATATTTTCCGCCTCCGACACCGACTTTTCGCCTCATTTTCGTGTCCCGCCATTTCTTTTTCTACCTCACGCAACCACACACACCTCCGACCATGCACGGTGGTCGGAGACTCGGATCTGTTCTTTCATCTCGCCAAGATCCTCCCATTCACCGTTCCCATTTTTGTGTATAAATAAAAAATTAAATAAAATTATTTTCCTGTTCATCTCACACATGTTTTTGCAGGAAAGAAAAAAAATATAATAATCGTTGTTCTATCTTGAAGGAATAAAGGAAAATAAAAAAACATAGTTGTTTTTTTCTTTTCTCTCTAATAATTTGTTTTGCAGGAATAAAACAATAAAACAAAAAATATATTTTTTTTCTAACATCTATTTTGCAGGATTAAAAAAATACAAAAAAACTAAAAAAATAAAAAAAAATACATTTTTGTTTACTGACATTTTCTGCAGGACACAAAATAATTAAAAAAAACACGCACAGGGGCGTCACCCCCGCGCCCCCCTCTTCCAGCCCGCGCGCGCCCGCGCCCTTCCCCGCGCGTAGCCCGGCGGTGCCGCCCTCCAGCGGCCATCCCATCCTCCAGGCGGCCCCTTCCTCACCGCAGCGCGCCGCGCCCCGCGCGCCGCCTCCCTCCACCAGCACGCCCAGCGGCGCCGGCCTCCTCCAGGTGGCCGCGCGCAGCGCCGTCTCCGCGTCCACGACAACCCGCACCCCCGCGTCCTGTAGCCGCCTCCGCCGATTCACCTACTCCCGCGCACCGCCGCGCCAGCCCCGTGTGTGAGCGCCCGCCGACCTCCTGACCACCAGCCAGCGGCGCCCCGCAACCTCCCCTTCCGCGTGAGGGCGGAGCGCCCCCTTCCGCCCCACAACCGGCCCCGCGAAGCTCCTCCGCGCGCGCTCCAACGCGCCCCCTCCGTCGGGTCTCCTCAGCGCCGCCTCCGACCTCCACGATCCGCCACGTGCCCGCGCGGTTGCTCGCGCGCGACCCGCCGCCCGCCTGCGACCCCCTGCTCCTCCTTTCTGGTGGGCGGCGGCGGCTGCATCTCTCCATCTTGGCTGTTGAGAGAAATACGTCCATCAGAGGAGAACCCTAGTGGGGTTCTTGAAAATAAAAAGAATTATTGGGGAAATTATAAAGTTACTCTTGGAGTTTACTGAAATTGCAAAGAGCCCACCTTCTCCAACACAGCACATGCAAGGGATGCTCCCACTGGGTAACTTACACGATTTTCCCTCTCATTTTATCTCTGTTGTTTATTTAGTGCTAAAACTCTGAATAATTGCAATTTGGCCCCACATTTTCAGACTTAAATTTGCTTGCTTTTTGTGATCAAATAAATGTTTGTATGAGCCTAAAAATTTTGCAAGAATTTGTGTAAGCTCTTGCTGTAGTGTTTGCCATTGTATAAAGTTTTCATCAAATTTTGTTATCACTTGATATATTTAAAAAATCAAAAACATTGTCTCTTTCCTTTACTACACTTTAAAAATTCATAAAAATTATCAAAAGTACTGAAAAATTCCATAAAAATTAATGTAGGTGTATTTTGACATCTTTTAATTTCTGTCCACTTTTTGTGCATTTTCCATATATAAAACCCCCAAAAAAATTACAAAATAATTTGTGTGTGTTTTTGTGCATTTTGTGCTTATTCGAAAAATAAAAAAATATTATAAAATTCAAAAACCACTAAAAAAATTAGCTTTTCTGAAATTTGACTATTTAGTTTTTAAATCGTGCTCCTTGTGTTCGACCCTGGTCGCTATACCAGGTAAAAAGAATAGCGAAAAACTGCTTACATTTGTTTTCATCGATATATCATTTTCTTAAGTGGTTTAAATTTATTTTTCTCGTTGACCGAATCGTGCGGTTGAGAACAACGACATTTTGATAACATTATTTATCCTCTCTCGACCGTTCGGATATTCGGGTCATCAGAATGGCGCCGTTGCCGGGGAGCACGGCTTTGTAGTCATTTTTCATTTTTTTGCCTCTCTATATTATAATCGTTTTCTGACATCCTCTCTCTAATTTTTGTGCGAGGTACTGCGTGGACAACGTGGAGTTTACTTTTTGAGGACCCGCACGGGAAGAAGAGCAGAGAGAGGAGAAGGAATTTTTATTTTTGAGAGAGAGAGAGAGAACAATATTTTTGTAATAACTTAGACTTTGGACTTGTGGACTTGGACTATTTTCTCGGGGTCTGTTTCACCAAGTGCCGGTGCACTTGGGGGACCTCACCGTTGTTTTTCGCTGGTTTTGTTTTCTCGCATTTATTTTATTTTATTTTATTTTATTCACGTGATTTTCGAGCCCCTAGCCTTAGGATTTTCTCTTGCTTGTGCCGTAATTAGTAGGGTCCCCACACTTAATTATCTGCCTGTTCCTATAGTGCGCTTAATTGGACCTACTAATAATCAATTAATAAAAATAATCGACTCATCTCCTTCGTAGCCTACGTGCCGCAGTCCACCCTGTAAAGCGCTTTCTCCTACCCCCGATTTGTCGGGCAGAGGAGGGTTGGGCCAAGACCAGACCCTTTGGCTTGGAGGTCGGTGACCGATTAGACGGTTCTGCGAGTAGAACTTGCTCATCTAGGACTCGGATTTTCGCTTGCATCATTTAGATAGTTTTATTTTTGTATTTAAATTTCTGCGCGGATCATTTTGCATGTAGAGTGCTGGAGTAAGGTACGCATTTTCTATCTCTGCATGCATCATCGTTTTTGACCGTGCATTGGATTTCTCGATCCCTCCCCCTGTTTTTGGACTCAAATTAATCAAAGAGGAAATCGGAAAGCTCGTTAGGCGTTATTCTTGAAAATATCCAAAAAAATCACAAAATCAAAAATTAAAAAAATTGGGACTGCTAATTGAACTTGACTCTAAAATCAAACGTAATTGATTCACTTCATTGTATTGGGAGAGCAATCCCCTCATTGTTTGCGCTTTTACTCGCCCGCGTACACACTAAGGAGTAGTGCCCAAATCCTATTCAAGCCTCCTAAGTGTTTGTACAACTTTGTCTTATCACCTAACTCTTAAAATTGAAAAGATAAAAGACCAAATCTCACGGTCTTCACATTGTGTTGAGTTGGTGAACTGGGAGTTTGCTTTGTGTTTTGTATGTCTATGGTGTGAGTCGGTTACGATCATTCTTCTATCATTAGCGGTCACCTTCTGTCTCTACCCCACCCTCCCTCCCTTCATTTCCCTCTCGTCACGATGGGCCACTTTCCATTCCAGCCGAATTTTACGGCTTCTTCATTTCACGCCCATCACTCCCGTCCATTCTCTCGAGAGGTCGGAACCCCATCCGACTTCTCATCTTCTCCCTACCCACCCTCCCATTTGGGATGTGCTGTGAGTGACACCCACAGAGACCAGATTGACCAAACACGAGACATGGGTGTTCACATTACTGAGATGAGAGTGCATCCCATAGGCAATCGAATGGGGCAGTTGCGAGCTTTAGATGACTTGTATCCTAGGACATTGGATGAGTACACAGATCATGAAGCCCAGTCTGCTCATACCTTGAGACCCTTTGTTCTGGATTTAGAGTTAATTGATCTACTGCCTAAGTTTTTTGGGGAAATGCACGAGGAACCTTATTTGCATATTGATGAATTTGAGGATTTTTGTATATCACGATCATATTTGGATGTCACTTCTGAGGACATGATGCTGATTACCTTCCCGTTTACACTTCAGAGTAGAGCCAAGAGTTGGCATAGGCGATTGGGAAGGAAGATCACTACATGGGGAGATTTACGATCATTATTTTTGAAGAAATTTTACCCCCAGTGTAGAGCAGAGATGATGCGGTCATGTATTCGTGATTTTTCAGTTAACCCTCAGAAGCCATTAATATATTCATGGTTGAGGTTACGAGAACTTGTGAGGCGATTTCCTGATCATGGATTTTCGATGACTGACCTTATCCATATCGCCATGAGGGGGAGGACTGCGGAGCAGATATCATATGTCATTACCTCGTGTAGTGGTTCACACCATAGTCCGGACCTGGATTTAGTTGAGACCATCTTGGATTCACTTTCTAATCTTTCATATACACGAGATGATTTATTCGGGACAACACATGAGGGAGAGATGACAATAGTTGAGTGTGTGACACACCATGCCGATCTTGATAGCACACACAAATCAGAGGATATGGATGCTAATACTGCTCATATGACGGATGTGTTGCCTACTGTTGTGAGTTCCGAGAGCCGGACATTGGTTGAGTTTTCATTGGATTTACAATCAGATTTTGAGCCAGTCCCGCACCTCCACATTGATGATTCGTCGATTCTAGATCTGCTAGGATTCCAAGAGATAGAGGAGGAACCCACATCTCAGCCATCCTCTGATTCTTTCCAGTATCCATATGCAGTTGATTCAATATCTTGCCTTCAGAAGATATTCTCAGATTCGGAGATATACTTGGATTCATCTCAGCATAGAGAGCTTGATGAGGGACCGATTTTTGATTCGACAGGACTTGATAGTCCCGTATTTGAGCCATGTGTCCTCCCATTTAATGAGGTTGATATATTTTTGGAGGACATGACGTTTGACAGCATAGATCCCCAATTCCCTGATGATTCGGCATTACTCCCCGAGGGTTATCTGCGGGAGGATGCCATGGACCATGAGTACTCGATCTCACTTTCTGAGAATGCATCCGATCTGTCGGATCCCGAGACCGAGTATTTTGATATTTCTGATAATGAGTTTGATGTTTCTCTCCTCGACGACCCTCGCGAGGATGACCCGATTGATGAATACCCATTCATCACTCTTTATTCTTCTATTTTAGCTACAAAAACCTTTGCAAATACATGTAGATATGTGTAAATACCAATAAATACCAAAAGCATGCATTGTGTAAAAACCTATAATTAGCATGTTTTTGTGCACAAAATAAAAGAATAAAGAGCAAAAAGAAAAAGAGGGAAATATTTAGAATAAATATTGAGCAACCTAACCCAAGGGAGGGCTCAGCATGGGCCTGACCGCATAAAAGCCAAAGTAGAGGGAGATAGGAGCTCACTTGTTTATATTTGTAAATAAATTAAACTATATATTTTCCTCACCCAAAAATATACTTGTACATATTGTGTGTATATTCTATTAAAAACAAAATAAAAAGATAAAAATCAAAATTCAAAAATACCCCTTCACCATGTGTATAGACCACACTCTTGTATTTATTTAACCCTATAAATAAATTCATTTATTTTCTAAACTTTTTGTAAATATTCTATATTACCTTTTGTAAATGAAATAAATAAAAAGAAACAAAACAAAAAAATCAAATAAAAATCACAAAATCAAAAATACAAAATTACATTGTATTTATACCATGTATATAAATATATATATTTATTTATTTCACCCTTGTATATAAGTAATAAAAATAAAATAAAAATATTCTTTTATTCTATATTTCATCTTGTAACTAAATAAAATACAAAATGAGCATAAAAACACAAAAAAATAACAAATAAAAAATCAAAAATAAAAATTCATGTAGTGTACATATACCTATATATAGAGCTAACCTATTTTTATTTCCAAAAATTAATTAAAAATCACCAAAAAATAGAAAAAAATAAAAGAAAAATATTTCATGTTTTAAGTTTTTCCTAATTCGACCTATTTCTACCCTAAAAAAATAAAACAAAAATCGCCTACACGTGGCCGCTCCTGATTGGGCCACGGGGGAATGTTGACCCCGGTCAACTCCCCCGCGCCTCTTTCCTTTTCTGGCCGTCGCGCGCCGCGCCTTCTTCCCCGATTTATCCACGCGCGTCCAGCCTGTCTTCCACTCAACCCCCGCGCCCATATTCTTCGCCGCACATCCCTCTCCCTCGCCGGATCCTCCGCCATCAAATCGAAGCTTTCCTTTGCCGTCAGCCTCCAACCCTAAACGCCCTGTCACTCTTATATATTCACACCTCCGCCGCCCTCGCGCCGCATCTTTGGACCCTCTCTTCCTTCCCCGTGACCTCCATTGGCTCCGCCTGAGTGACAGCGAGCGTCAGCCTTTGTTGCAGTGAGGCGAGGAGGCGATTCCTCTGATCCGGCGTAACCTCGCCGTCCTTGCTCCGCCGCCGCGTCGAGCACCGAGCTTCAGGCCTTGACGCCCTTCGAAGCTACGACCCGGGGATAGCCCATCTCCAGCCCAGTCTACTTCAGCCATCAGGTACCCGATTCGACCTTCCATTTAGCATAATTTTCGATTACGCCCAAATCTACCCTCCGACGTACATCTCCGATTCCGGCCACCTCACGTATCATCTCGACCATCCGACTCGATTTTCACCTTCGCCGTACCCTCACGCACCTTCTACGCACCTTCACTCAACCCAGATCGCACAGGATCTGGGATTCGAGCTCCCTCACCGTCGCTTCGCCGGAGCTCGTTCGCCACGCCGCACAGACCACCTTCACCCCGCCTTCTTGGGTCGAGGCACTTTGCCCTCGACCCGCGAAGCTTCTGAACTGTTTTGCAGGTCAAAAGGAGGCCGTCTGGGGCTTCCCAACTTCGAGCCAGGAGCTTCTTCTCCGACGACCTCGCCGGAGCCTTCCAGGGCTCGGCCGGGGTATTGGAGACCTGTAGCAGCTGCGCAACCTCACGCCGGAGCTTCTCCGACCTTCAGGCGCAGCAGAGGAGGACCGGAGCGCACGCAGGAGGTCGGCGAAGTTCGCCGGCCATCAGTTCTTCGAGGACCTTCCAGAGCCGTCCGATGCACCCTCTGCTCCAGATCTGATCGTGACCGTCCATTCGTTGAGGAGCAGCAGCCGTCGATCTGAGGATCGCATCTGGACCCTTGATAGCAGAAGAGAGAGGCCAAGATCCCAGCACCGTTAGATCAGCCACGTGGACCTCCCTCCGCCGTCGATCGAGCCCAAGAGCCGAAGCGTTAAAGGCGCATTTGATCTCCGCCGTCCGATCATCCACGCGTCATCATCTGGGCCGTCGCTATTAATAAAGGGGTAAATATCATAGGCCCCCCTCTGTTTGTTTTATTTCGTTTAAGTCCTGTAATTTTGAATTCTAGTTGTTTATTTTCTGGGTTATTTGCATCAAGGACCTCGCGCTTAATTTTAATTACATTTATACCCCCGCCAGTAGAGACCCACGTGCCTCATCACGTGTATTCTGGGTTATTTGCAATACATGCCCTGTATGTTCTGGATGTTAATGAATGCATGAAATGTTTTGTTAAATTGCAATTATACCCCTGTGAAGGCTGAATTGGCGCATGTGCTTTTATTTCTTGGACTTTTTGCAACCTTGCCCCTGGGGTTTTGATACGTGTTATCAAAAACCCCTAGGACTTGGTTTTTATTACAAATCAGTCCCTATGTGCCCCAGACACGTGCTTGGCACGTGATTTCTTGGGTAAATTGCACCAGGACCCCAGAACTTTTGGGTATTTGCACTTAGGTCCCTGTGCACAGTGCCCTAACTTTATTTTTGAATAAAATATCAAACGAACTCCAAATCCAATGAAATTTTGACACATGGCTCCTGCCATGGTGTAGGAATTTCTATGATTTTTGGGGACATTTTGGATTTCATTTATTATTTTTAAAAATTCAAAAACCCTTATTTTCGCCACTGTTTGACTTTAAAAATACCAAAAAAATATAAAAACTCCACCAAAAATTCTAAAAAATTTAGGTAATGTTGTTTACTGGTTGATTGATTTTCGAGCCAATTTTGGCCACTTTTCATCACTTAAAAACCCTAAAAATTGAAAAACCCCTAAAAACTCATAAAAATTCTAATAAATAAATTAAAAATCCAAAAACAATAATCAGGGTGACCAAATTTTCCTTGTTCTTCATAGATTATAGGAAAATTACCTCCAGGGTTGTTTGAAGCTCTTAAATATTTTATTTTTGAGTCTTAAGCCTTGCTGGACAGTACCCTATTTTTGTCGCATTGTTTGATTTTTAATTAATAATTCACGCATTAGAAAAATCCCAAAAATTCACCAAAAACAGTAAAAAACATTTAAAACCTAAAAACCAATTTTCTGGAATTTTTGCTTCATTTTTGTGTGTTGTATAAATTGTGGAAGTTGCATCCTTTTCCCTTTCCTCTTATTTTCTTATCTTTTAAAAATCTAAAAAAAAATCTAAAAACAAATAAAAAAAAAAAGACTCTCTTGGACTCCGACTACATCGTAGGCTTCTTAAGCCAATCTGTGCTCCTTGAGTTCGACCCTGGGAGCTATACCAGGTTAATCCTATAGCAGGATCACTTCTCTGAATTTTATTGATTTATCTTATTTGAGTGGTTCATTTTTCTTGATTGACACGTGCTTAGTGACTGAGGTCGCAACGACCTATTTATTTACACCTTTACCTCTGTCATTTTCTCGGTCATCACCGATCTTTGAAGTATTCGATGATTTCACTGATTTGTCTACATTCCATTCATAGGATATCAGACTTTATAGCGAGTCTCCCGATCATGATCTTCCATATCTATTTGAGACTGTGATTGACGTGGAGGATTCTCTGACAGATCCTTCCTTCTCCACGTTCGACTTCTTTGGCTCTACCCTTTCACTCCATATAGACCTTGAGCCGATGATTTCTTTTGTGCTACCGGAGCCCGACTTCATCTGCACATATCTTTACCCGGTAGCAAACACCCGCCTGATTGATTATCTGGGTGTTATCATCATATCTGTTGACCCTCCTGACTTCGTTGTTGTTCTCCCACCGAGACAACAACAACAGTACGGTATTCGCCTGACAGATGCCGTCCTGAACCTTGACACAGCGTTATCCTAACATTTGCGCCCAGCTAGGGGCGTAAACTCTAGCGCTTGTTGAGAGGCACCTCAACATTGATCGAATCACATCTGTATAGACCATCTGTCCATAGCATATATTCTTTCTGTCTCACACCGCATCTCCATCGCATGATCATTCCATACTTAGGGTCTACTTTACCCTAAGTATAGGGGGGATGTCAGACTTGTGATCATTCGTTTAATTCTTTTTACCTATATTTTTCTGCCTATACTTAGGGATATTTTACCCTAAGTATAGGGGAGGTAGACTCTGTATATTCATCTCCTCGGTTTTCCCTTTGTGTACAGTCCACTATACTTAGGATTACTTGATCCTAAGTATAGGGGGATCACCGACCTCTATTGATTTTATTCTTTTATTCGTCATTGTAGTATATTATTCTTTTCACTTTTCTATACGCGGCACGAGTTATGTCTTTCTTTCCAGCTCTTTGATCACTATGAGGACATAGTTCGAGCTAAGTATAGGGGGGTGTCGTATATATGGTATATATACTTTAGCCATAACTCGTACTTTCATATTATTTTTAATATGGCTAAAACATTGTGTAAATACTAAAAAAAACTTTAAAAAAATTAAAATTTTTTTTAAAAAACTCTGTATATACTTGTATAAATTACTCAATTTGTAAATTCTTGCATCTCATTCTTGTAAAATAATTAACTCACTCTTGTGTAAATATGTATATATCTTCTCTCACCCTTATTAAAAAAAAACTTTTTGCATATGCATCATTTTTCAAAAATCCATAAAAATTTCAAAATTTTGGAAATGGTTTCACAAAAAGATTTTGTTTTCTTTTCCTTGCATGTACATATTTTCTTGCATTTGCATAAGCATTTTTCAGGATGATTTTGACAATTAAACTAAGTCTGGAATAAATTTGAAGAATGGAGCTTAGTTGGACCTTAATGCACTTAATTTCAGAGGAACCTTATAAGATTTGGAGTTAAGACTTTTCAGGTCCTAGTGACTTAATTCTTTGAGTCCATAAGACTATGTTCACATGTCATCTTGATGAGTCTAAGTAGAATATTTAACAACACACACATGATTCTTTCAGACTGTGGCTTACCTTGGACACTGCACTTTACACGTAGCTCTTCATGGATGAGGTAGTGAGGGAGCAGAATCTTTTGGCTTGGGGTAGCATACGAGGGTAGTACATCTAGGCGGAACCTCTCATCCTCCTCTAGGGAGGGAAGTGCGTCTCAACCTAGTTTGGTGATGTTGAGGTCTAAAGACATGAGCTGTGGGGTTGCAATGATGCTTCAAAAGAGGGATAGTCTACTGGCTCAAGAGGAAAAACTCCTTATGTACATGCTGCACCTTGTATATATTGTCAAAAAAAAGAGAGAAAAAAATGCAAAATCTCCAAAAGTGGACATGCTTGAAAGAAAAAATAAAAATGCCTGTAAAAAAAAGAATAAGAGCTTCAAAGTCATATATTTATGAGCTTGCAGCGGGTGACATGGCTACACTGGTCATGCATCCAAGGATAGGTAACTACACTGGTTACCGTCCATTCTCTTCTTCATCCCCTCTTCTTGAGCTGGTTGTACTTGAACTTAGAAGGGAATATCTCCGCTCCTCGAGGAAAGAGTTGCCATACCGGGTTATTGAGTTACCTTGTTGAGAGAGGCTGAATCTTTGCTACTTTTTAGATGAAGAGCTAAATTTCACTTACACGTACAAGTAAGAATTCATAGTCAAAAGAGTTTGTGTCTGTAGACTTGTTCTGATCTGACTGTTGAGGAGACCTGAATAGGAGTCTTATGGAACTTAGAGGCTGTTAGGTTTTAATTCCATGTCCCATTAAGGTTCCGACACATTAATAATCCAAAGGTCCGACAGAGCTCCAGACTACATTTTTATGAAAGATAAGTTTGAAAGTCAACATTGTTCTAACTTCTTTCCTTTTTCTTTTCTTTATTTTTATTTTCACTTATTTTTCAAATAAGTGTTTGCTAAGGGACTAGCAAAGGTAAAGTATAGGGGAATGATGAATCCACGATTCATCGCCTTTATTCTTTTATTTTAGCATCGTTTCCTTAGTCAAATACCTGTAAATACCCATTAATTCCATAAAATTACCATTTCACATGCATTTGTTAATTATGCATTTTTAACACCTTTTGTATATAAATAAAAGAATAAAGGAGAAAAGAAAAAGAAAAGGATGAATTTATGAAATAAATATAGACTGACCCAAACCCCGAGAGAAGGTCAAGACTTGACCTGATCGACCAGGAATAAAGTAGGGGGAGATAAGGTTGTCTGTCAGAAAATCCAAAAATAACTTGTACATATTTGTCATGTATATTTGTATAAAACGTACATTATTTTATTTGTATATAATTTGACCTCAAATCACTTATTTTTGTAAATAAAAGTTATGAATAAAATTGTGTTGTAAATAATAAAAATATTTATAAAATAAAAAAATGTATATATTGTAAATAATTACACCCAGAAAAAGCCGTAATGCGATAATTGAAACATCAATTCCGGCTCCATACAAGCTCAAATCAAACCAAATTCACTTCCATAATGCTATAAATTAAATTATCTTTCAAATGGTTGTGGTTTCGTATTTTTTGGAGTTACGGTTAAAAAGTCGGTTTTCTGGGGTGTATTGTGCAGTTTACCCATATATCTGTGTATATAATTTTTAATATTTATTTTTACTTAATGTATATATTATAAATATTGTTTTCAATAAAAATAAAAATTAAAATAAAATTAAAATAAAAAAATCTTGTATAAAAATTATTTCCTTATTTGGACCTATGTACATTATATCTTATGTATATAATATATGTATGCCACTAACTTCCATTTATAAAATCCACCAAAAAATTTTAATTACCTAACATTAATTAATTATTTTAAATTAATTCCGAATTATTTATTTAATTATTTGATTTTAATTGATTGATTTGATTTTATAACATGCCTTATATATATGATTTGATTGCATGCCCTTAATGGCCACCATTAAGGTGGCCAATTAATTTCTAATTAATTTATTAATTTATTTATTTTATTAATTTCGAATTTCGTAATTATTTAATTAATTAATTTATTAATTTAATTAATTATTTTAATTCACACAATCAACACCTTCCATTTTTGTAAATATCTCCATTTCTGACCTTCGTCTTCTTTTTAATGGGCCCCTCCTCCCTCATTTCTTCTTGGATCGATCTTTGGCGGAGAGGAGCCCAGTTTCCGAGAGGTTTCTTGTTGAAGAGGGTCCTAGCCTCCGATCCAGTCGGTGACAGCGACATGAGCTTCGTCGAGGCCATCATGGCTTGTCCGATCCCCGAGGTGAGATCCACTTTTACTTGTCGTTTTTCATAGGTAAATTGTAGGCTTAGATCTTAGCGTAGGAGTAGGGAGTAATTTTTAGATAAAAAAATCTCAAAAAAATCCACCACATATTTTCCGCCTCCGACACCGACTTTTCGCTTCATTTTCGTGTCCCGCCATTTCTTTTTCTACCTCACGCAACCACACACACCTCCGACCACGCACGGTGGTCGGAGACTCGGATCTGTTCTTTCATCTCGCCAAGATCCTCCCATTCACCGTTCCCATTTTTGTGTATAAATAAAAAATTAAATAAAATTATTTTCCTGTTCATCTCACACATGTTTTTGCAGGAAAGAAAAAAATATAATAATCGTTGTTCTATCTTGAAGGAATAAAGGAAAATAAAAAAAACATAGTTGTTTTTTTCTTTTCTCTCTAATAATTTGTTTTGCAGGAATAAAACAATAAAACAAAAAATATATTTTTTTTCTAACATCTATTTTGCAGGATTAAAAAAATACAAAAAAACTAAAAAAAATAAAAAAAATACATTTTTGTTTACTGACATTTTCTGCAGGACACAAAATAATTAAAAAAAAACACGCACAGGGGCGTCACCCCCGCGCCCCCCTCTTCCAGCCCGCACGCGCCCGCGCCCTTCCCCGCGCGTAGCCCGGCGGTGCCGCCCTCCAGCGGCCATCCCATCCTCCAGGCGGCCCCTTCCTCACCGCAGCGCGCCGCACCCCGCGCGCCGCCTCCCTCCACCAGCACGCCCCGCGCGCCGCCTCCCTCCACCAGCACGCCCAGCGGCGCCGGCCTCCTCCAGGTGGCCGCGCGCAGCGCCGTCTCCGCGTCCACGAAAACCCGCACCCCCGCGGCCTGTAGCCGCCTCTGCCGATTCACCTACTCCCGCGCACCGTCGCGCCAGCCCCGTGTGTGAGCGCCCGCCGACCTCCTGACCACCAGCCAGCGGTGCCCCGCGACCTCCCCTTCCGCGTGAGGGTGGAGCGCCCCCTGCCGCCCCACAACCGGCCCCGCGAAGCTCCTCCGCGCGCGCTCCAGCGCGCCCCCTCCGTCGGGTCTCCTCAGCGCCGCCTCCGACCTCCGCGATCCGCCACGTGCCCGCGCGGTTGCTCGCGCGCGACCCGCCGCCCGCCTGCGACCCCCTGCTCCTCCTTTCTGGTGGGCGGCGGCGGCTGCATCTCTCCATCTTGGCTGTTGAGAGAAATACGTCCATCAGAGGAGAACCCTAGTGGGGTTCTTGAAAATAAAAAGAATTATTGGGGAAATTATAAAGTTACTCTTGGAGTTTACTGAAATTGCAAAGAGCCCACCTTCTCCAACACAGCACATGCAAGGGATGCTCCCACTGGGTAACTTACACGATTTTCCCTCTCATCTTATCTCTGTTGTTTATTTAGTGCTAAAACTCTGAATAATTGCAATTTGGCCCCACATTTTCAGACTTAAATTTGCTTGCTTTTTGTGATCAAATAAATGTTTGTATGAGCCTAAAAATTTTGCAAGAATTTGTGTAAGCTCTTGCTGTAGTGTTTGTCATTGTATAAAGTTTTCATCAAATTTTGTTATCACTTGATATATTTAAAAAATCAAAAACATTGTCTCTTTCCTTTACTACACTTTAAAAATTCATAAAAATTATCAAAAGTACTGAAAAATTCCATAAAAATTAGTGTAGGTGTATTTTGACATCTTTTAATTTCTGTCCACTTTTTGTGCATTTTCCATATATAAAACCCCCAAAAAAATTACAAAATAATTTGTGTGTGTTTTTATGCATTTTGTGCTTATTCGAAAAATAAAAAAATATTATAAAATTCAAAAACCACTAAAAAAATTAGCTTTTCTGAAATTTGACTATTTAGTTTTTAAATCGTGCTCCTTGTGTTCGACCCTGGTCGCTATACCAGGTAAAAAGAATAGCGAAAGACCGCTTATATTTGTTTTCATCGATATATCATTTTCTTAAGTGGTTTAAATTTATTTTTCTCGTTGACCGAATCGTGCGGTTGAGAACAACGACATTTTGACAACATTATTTATCCTCTCTCGACCGTTCGGATTTCGCGTCATCACCAGGGCCACTAGTTATTTTTCTCTGATTTTATCTCTATTTGGTGGTCTGTTCCATAATTTTTCTTGTTGATCTGATTGTCTCTCTCGATCTGGGTCGCAACGACTCGTGAGTGACTATTTTTATCTGATCCGGATTGATTGAGAGATTTTTTGGGTCATCAGAAAGGCGCCGTTGTCGGGGAGCACGGCTTAGTAGTCGGTTTCTTTTTCTTTTTATTTTGCTTTCTTTTTCGTGGCTTCCCGCGACTTTTTCTTCGTCTGCGGCTTTTCGCGGCTTTCTATTTTTCTTTTATTTTTATTTTCTTTTATTTTTCTTTATTTTCTTTTATTTTTGTTTTTGTTTGTTTTTGCTTGTTTATTTTTATTTCCATTTTTGCATATATATATATACCCTGTTGGCTTTTATTTGTCTTATTTGTTTCATTTTTATCTGGTTTGACACTCTTCTGTTTTCTTGCGAGGGCCCGAGGACCGAGGCGGTGACTTTCGAGGAGCCGGTGCAACCACAGCTTTCGGAGGCGGCTCCCTTCTGCACGGAGCTACAGGAGAGCGCGAGGAAGCAGGCGAGTGTGGGAGCTTAGATTAGAGTAGCTTAGATTTTATTTCCCGTATTATTTAGATAATCGTAATAATATAGGACATTAGGACACTTGGACTCTTTTGAGACTTTAGGGGTCTGTTTCGCCGAGCACCGGTGTGCTCGAGGGACCCCTCGGTTTTTACGGGGCTTTTTCACGGTTTTGATTTCTTTTCTGCTCATTCAGTTTCTCGCGATTTTTCGAGCCCCTAGCCTTAGGATTTTCTGCTTGGCTGTGACGTAATAATTAGGATCCAAACACCCTAATACATCTATTTGTACCTATAGATCGGTAATTGGACCAATAATAAAAAGATTAATAAAATAGTCGATCCACTACCTTCGAGACTACGTGCCGCAGCCCACCCTGCCAAGCGCTGATCCTGAACTCGATTTGTCGAGAGGAGGAGGGGTGGACCGAGACCGGACTCTTGGATTGGAGGCTGGTGGTCGACTAGACGTTCTTTCGAGTAGAACTGCTGTTTAGGGCTCGGTTTTCCGCTTGTACCATTTAGGTAGTTTCATTTCAGTCTTTAAATTCTGCGCGGATCATTTTGCATGTAGACTGCTAGAGTCAGGTACGTATCTCTTACTCTACATGCATCATTGATTTTCTCGCGCATCGGCTTTTTCGACTTCTCCCCCCTGATTTTTGGACTTAATAACCAGGAAAACCAAAAAATTCGTTAGGCGATTTTGCTTTTTATTGAAAAATACCTAAAAAAGAAACATCATAAAATTGGGACTGGTTAACTCTATTGACCCTAAAAGACACTTCACCGAAAAATTTATCTTGGGGAGAGCAACCCCCTCCTTGTTTGGTATGCTTGCGCGAGAGAGTGACCCGCACACTAGGTAGATCCATATCCGATATTTTTCTCGACTAATTACCAGCTCTTTCTGTACAGGACAGTCGGTTGAGAAAAAAATTGGATTCCCAAACGGTCACGTTAATCGCTCTGCTATCCTGACTTATCACGTAATAAAATTGACAAGATAATTGACCGAGCCTTCACGGTCTTTAGCTCGCGTTGCGTAGGTGAATCAGGGGTTTGCTTGTGATCATTGTTGTTATCAGATCTCATCCGCCCAACTCGCCAGATCAAGATGATGGGCAGAAGGTCTCTTAGGCAGCCTCTGGCTGCACCGCTTCCCAGTACTTCTGCCCGCTCATCTAGGTTGGTTCGAGAGAGCCGAGACCCGCTCTCCGAACTTGAGTTCGACTCCACTTTGTTCCCCCTCGACCCCCCTCTTTCAGTTCTGAGATACCAGTGCCAGAGGAGAGACATTCAGATAATTTGTCGGCATCTGAGTTTGGGTCTTTTACTTTTGCAGAGACCATGGCCGACAGCAGTGACGACCGCACCAGAGGTCCCCAGCATGATCAGACATTCATTATGGACCAGGGTGCGATCGACTCCACCCTGATCACCTCCCTCGAGATAGTTCAGCAGTAGTTGAGGGATCAGGGAGCGTTCATGATAGAGATGAGGCGTGAGATGGAGCAGTTGAGAGCAAACCGCGACCAGCGCGGCCCAGGAGACGGGCCGAGGATACCCGATGATGCGGCAGCCGCCGCAGCAGCCGCAACAACCGCAGCAACAGCAGCAGATCTACCGAGACCGATGCAGGAGTTACACAACCCCGGATCGACTTTGATGTATCATTGGGTTGTTCTGCCAGCCATCGTGGGGGACTTCAAGTTCCCCCGAACACTTTGCATCTTCTCCCCCGGTTCCATGGGCTCGCCACAGAGGATCCCCATCTCCACCTTCAGGAGTTCTTGATGATCTGCAGCACAGTCCATGACAGACAGGTGGACCAGGATACCATCCGCATGTTTATTTCCAGGGAAGCTACAGAGCAAGTGGAAGGGACCCTACTTGGTCAGAAAGGTACACGACAACGGTAGCATTGATATATCCGAGTTGTCTTCTGAGAGTACCTTTCGAGTGAACGGTCAGCGGCTCAAGCCATTTCTAGATCACGAGCCACGGGTCGTTGATCTTGCCCCTATTCATTTTGCGTGAGATGTGGTCTTTGACTCACATCTAATGCATCTCACGCCCGAGTTTCACTGATCTTCCGCCTTGTATAGATCCAGATGTTTATATCACCACATTCTTTAGTCCCACATCCCTTTCTTCATCTATTGATTATGCTATACTTAGGGTGTACTTTACCCTAAGTATAGGGGGGATGTAGGACCTTCGGGTATTTCTTTTATTTCTTTCTACCCCTGTTTTGCTGCCTATACTTAGGGATATTTCACCCTAAGTATAGGGGAGGTAGACCCTGTACATTCTCCACTCGGTTTTCCCTTAGTATACAGCCTTCTATACTTAGGATTACTTGATCATAAGTATAGGGGGAAAATCCGAGACCCTCTTGACTTTCGATTTCATCTATTCGTCTTTGTATATAGCCTTTCTTTTCAGGAATCAAATTGAGAAATGGAGCTTGATTAAGATCTTAATCCACCTAATTTCTAAGAGGAACCCTATAGGGCTTAGGTTTAAGGCTTTTCAGGTCCATTGTGACTTAATTCTTTGAGTCCACTAGGCTATGATCACATGTCATCTTAATGAGCCTAAGTAGAGCACTTAACAACAACACATGACTCATATAGACAATGACTTTACTTGGACACCAGCACTATGCACCGAGCTCTCTACGGATGAGGTGGTGAGGAGGCAGTCTTCCTTGACTTGGGGTAGCATATGAGGGTAGTACTTCTAGGTGGAACCTCTCTTCTTATTTTAGTGAAGGAAGTGCGTCTCAACTTGGTTTGGTTGCCATGAGGTCTAACGACGTGAGTTGTGCGTTGCAATAAAGCTTCAAAAGAGGGATAGTCTACTGGCTCAAGAGGAAAAACTCCTTGTATATATGCTGCACATGTATATGTTGTATAGATGCACTTGAAAAAAAATGCAAAAAGAAAATAACTCCAAAAAAGTGGTGGGTCTGATAGAAAATGATAATCCCACCGGAGTATGTATATAGAGTGCAATAAGCAAAGCTTGAGTTTCATTATCCACCTTATGTAGCTTGCAGCAGGGAGACTTGGCTACACTGGTCAAGCTCCCAAGGGTACATGGCTACACTGGCCGTGACCCATTCTCTTCTTCCTCCTCTTCTTGAGCCGGTTGAACTTGAACTTAGAAGGGAATATCTCGCTCCTCGAGGAACGAGTGGCCAAATTGAGGTCATAGAGTTACCTTGTTGGGGAGGGTTGTCAAGTTGCCACTTCTGAGGTGGAGAGCTTAGACCTCACATTCACAGGACAAGAAAGGATTCATGGTCTTCAGGGTTTGTGATTGATGACTTGTTCTGATCTGGAGCATTGAGGAGTCTTGGTTATAGATTAGTGGAACTTAGAGGCTGTTGAGTTTTAGGCTTAAGTCCAAATAAGGTTCCGACACATTAATAATCCAAAGATCTGATCGAGCTCCATACCTTAATTTAATGAAGGTAAGTTTAATAATCAACCTTGATCCATGTACATTCTCTTTTTCTTTTTCTTTATTTCTTTTTCACTTCTTTTTCAAATAAGTGTTTGCTAAGGGACTAGCAAAGTTAAGTATAGGGGGGTGATGAATACTCATTCATCACTCTTTATTTTTATATTTTAGCTACAAAAACCTTTGCAAATGCATGTATATAGTTGTAAATAGAAATAATTACCAAAAGCATGCATTGTGTAAAAACCTATAACTAGCATGTTTTTATGCAAAAATAAAGAATAAAGATTAAAAAGAAAAAGAGGGAAATATTTAGAATAAATATTGAGCAACTTAACCCAAGGGAGGGCTCAGCATGGGCCTGACCGCATAAAAGCCAAAGTAGAGGGAGATAGGGGCTCATGTGTGTAAATATATATGTAAATAAAATAAAAGTATTTTCCTCACAAAAATAGACTCAAATTGCCTTGTAAGTACTTGTATATATTTATAAAGATAAAAACAAAAATAGAAAAATTAAAAAGAAAACAAAAACATCACTTTCACCATGTATATAGACCATTCATCTTATAATTATTTAGCTTTGTAAATAAATAAAATTAATCTCTAAAAATTTTGTAAATATTCTATGTTACATAGTGTAAATAAATAAAATAAAAACCCTTTAAACAAAAACAAAATAAAAATAATAAAATTAAAAACATAAAAATACATTGTAAATATACCATGTATATAAATGTACATATCTATTTATTTCACCTATGTATATAAATAATAAAAATAAAATAAAAATATCTTTTTATTCCTTATTTTATGATATAAATAAATAAAATATAAAATGGGAATGAAATTGTATAAAAATAACAATTAAAAATCAAAATTAAAAAAAACCTAGATATTGTATATATACCTATATATATCCCTACTATGTACATACCTTATTTTTACTTTGAAAAATTAATTAAAAATCATAAAAAAATAGAAAAAAATCAAAACAAAAATATTTTATGTTTTGACTTTTTAATAAATCGGCCATCTACTATTTATAAATGATTTTACAAATCTTTTCCAGGTGGCAGCTTCCTATTGGCCCTAGGGGATGTTGACCGCCCGGTCAACTCCCCCCCCCAGGACCACTTCTCACGGGTCTGTGACGCCCGACCCATCTTCTCGGAATTTTCCCATGCAGACCCGACTCCTTCTTGCCTAAACCCCGGGTCTGAATTGCTCATGTCATATCCGAGAATCTCGCTGGAGCCACCGCTTCGGGATCCGCGCTCCAGAACGCCCTACCCGCGCTCGTCTTCCCGGACCCTCCAGCGTATATAGTCCCAGCTCCGCCATCTCCATTCCCATCTTTGGCCATTCGTTCCACCCCCGAGTGAGCTCCATTGCATCGGCGAGAGTGACAGCTCGCCCCCCGTGGTGTTGCAGCGAGGAGGGAGTGCGAGACCACTGATCCAGCGAGTATCACCGTCGTGCTCCGCCCACAGCCGGAGCTCGAGCCTCGGACGTCGGCGCTCCTTGAGGCGAAGACCCAGAGCTGCGCAAGCTCGACCACAACCCATTCCTTCACCCAGGTAGACCTGTAGTTCTTTCTTTTTCTCTAATTTACGATTTCCCCCATTTCGCTCCGCCGCCGTTCTCCGCCGATTCCGATCACGTCCGACCACCGTTCGACCATCAGGCTTCGCCATAGCCTCCGCCTTCCTCCCGCGCACCTTCTCCATACCTCCGTCCAACCCAGCTCGCACAGGAGCTGGGATTCGAGCTCCTCCGTCCCCACCTTTGCCGGAGCTCGCCCATCTTGACCCTCTGATCATCTTCACCCCGCCTAATTGGGTCGAGGCAGTTTGCCCTCGACCCGCGAGTCTTCTGGTCTATCTTGCAGGTACATTCAAGCCCATCTGAGGGCTTGGACCATTCGGTCCAGGAGCTCTACCTCCGCCGACCTCGCCGGAGCCCTCCAGGGCTCGGCTGGGTCATCGGAGACCCCCATCTGACGCGGAAGCACCCCACGCTCCTTCTCCAACCTTCAGCGTGCTTCCACGAAGACCCAAGCGCACGCACGAGGCCGGCGAATCTCGCCGGCGAACTGTTCGTCCTCCACCTTCATCTACCGTTCGATCGCCTCCCGCGCCCCAGATTTGATCGTGTCCATCCACTTGAGGAGCATCCACGACCGCCAGGTCCTTCTGGGGCGATCTCCACCGTTGATCAGCTGGGCTGAGCCACAACGCATCTTCACCGCACGATTCAGCACATGGCGAAGCGCCAGCTGTCCGATCACTGCGAGGAGCGGAGCCTTGGAGAGCCACCCGCATCCGGACCGTTCATCTGCTACGTGGCGTCCATCCAGCAACCCGCCTTAATAAAGGGTAATTTACCCTTAGGCCCTCCTGTTTCTTTTATTTCGCATTTAGTATTGTAAATATTTAGTGTAGTTGTTAGTTTTTGGTAAAATTGCGTAGAGAACCCTGCACTTTATTTCTTTTGCATATATACCCTGTGTATGATGTAGGCACGTGCTTTGACACGTGGTTTTCTGGTGTATTTGCATTTGATACCCTGTAGTTCTGGATGTTATGAATTGAATGAACATTTTTGGATATTTGCATTTATACCCCTGTGCGTGATTTATATTTGCATGTGCGTATATTCGTGGGTTATTTGCAGACTACCCCCTGGACTTTTGGTACCTGTTACCAAATAGTCCTTGGAAGTAGTTTTTATTACATTTGGGTCCCTGAGTGCCCTAGGCACGCTACACGCGCGTGTTTACCTGGGAATTTTGCACCAGTACCCCCAGAACTTCTGTTATTTGCACATAGGTCCCTATGCACAGTACCCTCTTTCTATTTTTGAATAAAATAGCAAATTCACTCCAAATCCAACAGAAAATTGGACTCATGGCTCCTGCCATAGTGTAAACTTTTCGAGGATTTTTGGAGACATTTTTGTTTTGTTTTGATATTTTTAAAAATTCAAAAACATCTGTTTTTGTTACTATCTAAGTTGAAAAACCACAAAAAATATTAAAACTCATTTAAAAATTACAAAAATTGCTTGCTTGATTTTCTAGCCAATTTTGGCTATTTTTCATTACTTAAACCACCTAAAAATTGAAAAACACTTAAAAACTCATAAAAATTCTAATAAATAAACTAAAAATCCAAAAATAATAATTTAGGTGCCCAAATTTTCCTTGTTTTATTCTCTATACAGGAAAATTACCTTCAGGGCTTATTGGGGACCCCTAGATATTTTATCTAGGTCCCTTAAGCTCGGCTGGACAGTACCTGCAGTTTTTGACCTTGTTTCATTTTTAGAAAATTAAATAAACATCAGAAAAATCCCAAAAATTCATTAAAAACAGTAAAAATTATAAAACACACAAAAATATTTTTATTTGAATTTTTGGTTGATTTTTAGTACATTTAATAAATTGTTGAAGTGTGTTGTTTAGTTGCTTTTCTTATTTTCTTAATATCTTAAAAATCCAAAAAAATATAAAAAGTCTTAAAAACCACCAAAAATACCTTTTTATTTCTTTTTCCTTTCTTTTTGGACTACTTCGTAGGCCGCGAGGCCAATCCGTGCTCCTTGTGTTCGACCCTGGTCGCTATACCAGGTTAAACTAATAGCAAGACCACTAGCTTGTTTTGATCGATTTTATCTTTATTGGTGGTCTATTTTTCTTGATTGATAGAGTCCGAGTGATTGAGGTCGCGACGACCACTTAGATATACCTGATTGCCTTAGTCACTTGGGATTTCTCGGTCATCAGCATGGAAGAGCCATTATTATTTTCTGGATGGGTACTCCAGCTACACCAGGTGGCCATCGCTCCTGAGGACCAGGACAAGACTACCTTTACCTGTCCCTTCGGCACATACGCCTTCCGACGCATTCCATTTGGGCTATGCAATGCCCCTGCCACTTTTCAGAGATGCATGCTGTTGATCTTTTTGGACATGGTAGGGGAGTGCTTGGAGGTCTTCATGGATGATTTCTCGGTCTATGGCGATGGATTCGACTCCTGTCTTGACTGCCTAGACCGAGTCCTTCAATGATGTATAGAGGTTCACCTTGTGCTATCTTGGGAGAAGAGTCACTTCATGGTGACTCATGGGACGGTGCTTGGCCATATCATCTCCAACAGGGGCATGGAGGTTGATCCGGCCAAGGTAGATGTCATTCGAAAACTCGCACCGCCGTCCAATTTGCGGCAGTTACGGTCTTTCCTTGGGCACCGTCGGTTTCTACCGGTGATATATTCATGATTTCAGTAGGATCGCCCGACCATTGACTGACCTGCTGACGAAAGACACCGAGTTCCTTGTCGATGACAAGTGTCTTTCGTCGTTTGAGACTCTCAAGCGATGTGTGTTGAGGCTCCTGTTCTCCAGCCGCCTGATTGGTCTCTCCCATTCGAGATCATGACGGATGCCTCCGATTTTGTCGTAGGGGTCGTGCTGGGACAGAGGAGGGATGGAGTTCCATTTGCCATTCACTACGCTAGCCGCACATTGGATTCCGCGCAGCGGAATTACACAGTCACTGAGAAGGAGATGCTAGCCGTAGTCTTCACCCTAGATAAGTTCATATCATACATTATTGGATCTAGAGTGACCTTGTATACTGATCATACCACCATCAGGTACCTCATGGCAAAGAAGGATGCCAAGGCCAGATTGACTAGATGGATCCTTCTACTCCAGGAGTTTGACATAGAGATTAAGGATAAGCCTGGAGTCAAGAATGTGGTGGCGGATCATCTCTCCCGATTAGAGCATCTTGAGGATTCTGAGCAGACTGGTCCTATTTGTGAGACCTTCCCAGATGAGGCGATCCTTGCTATCACCTCTCTCCCGTGGTATGCTGATATTGCGAACTTTCTTGTTGCTAAGAAAGTTCCACAATATTGGCCCAGGCAGAGGCTTGAGACCTTCCTCGCGAAGGCCAAGTCTTACCACTGGGAGGATTCCATCCTTTTACCATGAAGGAGGGATAGTGTCCGGCATAGGTGCATTCCTCAGGGAGGAGCACCATAGCGTCCTCACTTACTACCACAAGCTTGAGGCAGGAGGACATCACTCTGGGAGGAGAACGGCACAGAAAGTGCTCCAATCTGGCCTATGGTGGCCTACCCTATTCAAGGACTCTGATGAGTTCGTGAAGAGGTGTACTGACTGTCAGAGGATGGGCACTTGTGGACAGCGTGATATGATGCCGATGGAGCCCATTCACTTCTGTGAGGTTTTTAACGCATGGGGCATCGATTTCATGGGTCCATTCCCTAAGAGTCAGGGATTCGAGTACATTCTGTTGGCCGTTGATTATGTGAGTCGTTGGGTTTAGGCCATCCCCGCCCGAACTGCAGATGCTAGGACTGTTTGCAGATTTTTGAGGAGGCATATATTACACGGTTCGGGGTACCTCGAGTGTTGATATCTGACGGGGGGTCTCATTTCATCAACGACCAGGTGAAGGCCCTTGCTAGAGAGTTCAGTATAGACCATCGAGTTGCCACTCCATACCATCCTCAGATGAATGTCTAGCCGAAGTGTCGAATAGGGAGATCAAGACTATTTTGCAGAAAGTCGTCCGCCCTGACCGAAAGGATTGGTCACAGCTTTTGGACTCGGTCTTGTGGGCATATCGGACGTCTTTCAAGACACCATTGGGCACATCTCCCTTTCACCTCGTTTATGGCAAGCCGTGCCATCTACCTGTTGAGTTAAGACATAGGTCACTTTGGGCAGTCACAGATATACTTTTGGATCTAGATAGTGTAGGAGACCAGAGGAGGGCAGAGTTAGCAGCCTTGGAGGAGCTTCGTGATACCACCTTCTCAAACAGCCTACAATACAAGGAGAGAGTGAAGGAGTGGCATGATTCTCATATCATCCACAAGCATTTTGAGCCTGGACAGAGAGTATGGCTGTTTGATGCTAGGCTTCATCTATTTTCAGGGAAGCTACAGAGCAAATAGAAGGGACCGAATCTAGTGAGAAAGGTACACGACAATGGGAGTATTGATATATCTGAGTTGTCTTCTGAGAGTACCTTTCGAGTGAACGGCCAACGGCTCAAGCCATTTCTAGATCATGAGCCGCAGGTCGTTGATGTTGCCCCTATTCACTTTGCGTGAGGTGTGGTCTCTTGACTCACATCTATTGCATCTCACGCCTGATTATCACTATTCTCCCGACTTGTATAGATCCAGATGTCCATATCATTCCATTCTTTAGTCCCATATCCCTTTTCTCATCCATTGATTATGCTATACTTAGGGTGTACTTTATCCTAAGTATAGGGGGGATGTAGGACTCTTTGGGTATTTCTTTTGATTCTTTCTACCCATGTTTTTGCTGCCTATACTTAGGGATATTTTACCCTAAGTATAGGGGGGGTAGACCCTGTACATTCTTCATTCAGTTTTCCCCTTAGTGTACAGCCTGCTATACTTAGGATTATTTGATCCTAAGTATAGGGGGAAAAGCCGAGGTTCTCTTGATTTTCTATTCTTTCATTCGTCTTTGTATATATCCTTCCTTTTCACTTCCCTATACTAAGAACGAGTTATGTCTTCTTCATCGCTCTTGACTCTGAGGACATCGTTCGAGCTAAGTATAGGGGGTGTGTATATATTTCATATATACTTTAGCCATAACTCGTACTTTGTGTGAATGTGTAAATAAATAAAAATGGCTAAAAACCAAAAATCCATAAAAATTAAAAATTTTTCCCTATAAATAAGCATTCTTTTATTGCACATACATAGCTATTATACAAATTACTTTTGTAAAAATGTTTTCAAAAACTTTTTGTGTAAAGTTTGTGTAAATATGTGCATATCAAAATTATGTATATAGTACAAAATTTTTCCAAAATGTTTTGAAAATCAAAAGTTTGCAAAAACCTGGTGTAAATTTGTGTAAATATTTTGCAAAACTTGCATTCATGCACACATCCATGATTTCAAAATATTTTCAAAAATTTTGCATGTGTGTAAATATTGTGTAAATAGCTTCCTTGTATATATGTATATAGTTTTTTCCCTGGATTATAATTGACATTTAAACTAGACTGGAATGAAATTGGGAAATGGAGCTTGATTAAGATCTTAATCCACCTAATTATAAGAGGAACCTTATAGGGCTTAGGGTAAGGCTTTTCAGGTCCACGGTGACTTAATTCTTTGAGTCCACTAGGCTATGATCACATGTCATCTCAATGAGCCTAAGTAGAGCACTTAACAACACACACATGACTCATATAGACAATGCCTTGACTCGGACCCGCACTTTGCACTGAGCTCTCTACGGATGAGGTGGTGAGGAGGCAGTCTTCCTTGACTTGGGGTAGCATATGAGGGTAGTACTGATTTCTCGGTCTATGGTGATGGGTTTAATGCTTGTCTTGACTGCCTAAACCGCATCCTTCAGCGATGCATCGAGGTCCATCGTGTTTATCCTGGGAGAAGAGTCATTTTATGGTGACTCAACTCAATCCACCGTCCAACTTGCAACAGTTATGGTCTTTTCTAGGGCACGTCAGTTTCTACCGAAGATTCATTCATTATTTCAGCAGGATTGCCCGTCCATTGACTGATTTGCTGACCAAAGACAATGAGTTCATCGTAGATGATAAATGTATTGCATCATTTGAGACTCTCAAGAGTCTAGTTGTTGAGGATCCTATCCTCCAGCAGCCTGATTGGTCTCTCCCGTTCCAGATCATGACGGATGCCTCCGATTTTGCCATAGGGGCTGTGCTGGGACAGAGGAGGGATGGAGTGCCTTTTGCCATTCACTACGCTAGCTGTACATTGGATGCCACGCAACGGAACTACACTGTCACTAAGAAGGAGATGCTAGCTGTAGTTTTTACCTTGGACAAGTTCAGGTCTTACATCATTGGATCAAAAGTGACTATCTTTACTGACCATACCACCATCAGGTACCTCATGACTAAGAAGGATGCCAAAGCGAGATTGACTAGATGGATCCTTCTACTCCAGGAGTTTGATATTGAGATTAAGGATAAACCTGGAGTCAAGAATGTGGTGGAGGATCATCTCTCTCGATTAGAGCATCTTGAGGAATCTGTGCAGATCGATCCCATTTCTGAGACCTTCCTAGATGAGGCGATCCTTGCTATCGCCTCGCTCCCGTGGTACGCCGACATTGTGAACTATCTTGTTACCAAGAAAGTTCCACAATGTTGTCCCAGGCAGCGACTTGTGACCTTCCTTGCGAAAGCCAAGTTCTACCGCTGGGAGGATCCCATCCTTTATCATGAAGGAGGGGATAGCGTATGGCGTCGGTGCATTCCTCAGGAGGAGCACCATAGCGTCCTCACATACTGCCACAAGCTTGAGATAGGAGAATATCACTCTAGGAGGAAAACAACACATAAAGTGCTCCAATCAGGCCTATGGTGGCCTACCCTCTTCAAGGATTCTGATGAATTTGTGAAGAGGTGTATTGACTGTCAGAGGATGGGTACTTGTGGACAACGTGATATGATGCTGATGCAGCCCATTCACTTCTGTGAGGTTTTTTGACGCATGGGGCATCGATTTCATGGGTCCATTCCCTAAGAGTCAGGGATTTGAGTACATTCTGTTGGCTGTGGATTATGTTAGTCGTTGGGTTGAGGCCATACCCACCTGTTTGCACATTTTTGAAGAAGAATATCATTTCACGGTTCGAGGTGCCTAGAGTTTTGATATCTGAGGGGAGTCTCATTTCGTCAATGACAAGGTATAGTCCCTTGCTAGCGAGTTCAGCATAGACCATCGAGTAGCAACTCCATATCATCCTCAGACCAATGGTCTTGGGAAGTGTCGAACAGGGAGATCAAGACTATATTGTAGAAGGGAGTCCGTCCAGACCGAAAGGATTGGTCACAACTTTTGGACTCGGTCTTGTGGTCATATCAAACTTCCTTCAAGACCCCTTTGGGTACATCTCCCTTTCGTCTCATTTATGGCAAGCCCTGCCATTTACCTGTTGAGATTAGGCACAAGTCACTTTGGGCTGTCAAGATATATTATTGGATCCAATGAGTGTAGGAGATCAAAGGAAGGCAGAATTGGCAGCCCTAGAGGAGCTTAGAGACGAAGCCTTTTTTGAACAGCCTACAGTACAAGGAGAGTGAAAGAATGGCATGATTCTAATACCAGCCATAAGCAGTATGAGCCAGATCAGAGAGTATGTTTGTTGATGCTAGGCTTAGATTATTTCCAGGGAAATTATAGAGCAAGTAGAAGGGACCATACCTGATCCGAAAGGTGCATGACAATGGGAGTATAGACATATCTGAGATGACATCTGAGTCCACCTTTTGTGTTAACGGGCAGCGGCTCAAACCATATCTAGATCATGAGGCGATGGTTGTTTACTTCACCCCGATTCATTTTGCGTGAGATGTGGTCTTTGACTCACATCTATTGCATCCTGATTATCACTGTCTCTCTCCTTGTATAGATCCAGATGTCCATATCATCTCATTCTTTAGTCCAACACCCCATCTGCATCTTGTGATTATGCTATACTTAGGGTGCACATTACCCTAAGTGTAGGGGGGTGTCAGACTCTTGATTATCCTTTTGATTCTTTTTACCTCTGTTTTGATGCCTATACTTAGGGATATTTTACCCTAAGTATAGGGGAGGTGGACCATGTACATTCGATCACTCAGATTTCCCTTTATGTACAGTCTGCTATACTTAGGATCACTTGATACTAAGTATAGGGGGAAAACCGAGTCCTCTTCATTCTATTCTTTGATTCATTGTTGTAGTATAGCTTTCCTTTTTTACTTCCCTATACTAAGCACGAGTTATGTCTTCTTCATCGCTCTCGATCACTCTGTATACAACGTTCAAGCTAAATAAGGGGGTGTCGTATATATTTCATATATACTTTAGCCATAACTCGTACTTTGTGTGAGTGTGTTATTAAATAAAATGGATAAAATCATTTATCTAAAAATCATTAAAATTTTAAAATTTTTCTTATACATAAAATTCTCTCTTGCACATACATAGCTATTTATAAAAAAATTTTTTGTACAAATGTTTGTAAAAACTTTTTGTTTGTAAAACTTTGTGTAAATATTTTGATATCAAAATTATGTATATAGTACAAAATTTTGTAAAATGTTTGAAAGACAAAAGTTTAGAAAAATCCTTGTGTAATGTGTGTAAATAAATTTACAAAACTTCTGCATCCATGCGTTCATTCAAGCATTTTTCAAAAATTTTGCACAATTTCCAGGCTAGTTTAAATGTCAATCCATGATTCACAAGAATGTACAAATATTCAAAAAGCTTGGTTAAGACCTTAATCCACCTAATTCTAAGAGGAACCTTATAGGGCTTAGGGTTAGGACTCTCCGGGTCCTTTTGTGACTTAATTCTCTAAGTCCACTAGGTTGTGATCACATGTGATCTTGATGAGCCTAAGTAGAACACTTAACAACGCAAACATGACTCTCATAGACAATGGCTTTACTTGCACCAGTACCTTACACATAGCTCTCTACGGATGAGGCGGTGAGGAGACAATCTCCTTTAGCTTGGGGTAGCATACGAGGGTAGTACTTCTAGGCGGAACCTCTCATCTTCTTTTAGTGAAGGAAGTGCGTCTCAACTTGGTCTGGTAGCAGTGAGGTCTAAAGACAGGAGTTGTAGGTTGCAATAATGCTTCAAAAGAGGGATAGTCTACTGGCTCAAGAGGAAAAACTCCTTATGTATATATGTTGCACCATGTAGATATGTTGTACATGTACACATCGAAAAAAAATGTGCAAAAGAAAGAAAAACGCCAAAAAAGTGGTGGGTCTGATAAACAATGAAATACCCACCGGAGTCTATATATCCAAATAAAGCAAAGCTTATGTTACTCATTCCCATCTCATGAAGCTTGCAGTAGGGAGACTTAGCTACACTGGTTGGGCTCCCAGGGATACATGACTAAACTGGTCATGGTCCATTCGCTTCTTCCTCCTCTTCTTGATCCAGTTGAACATGAACTTAGAAGGGAATGCCCTGCTCCTCGAGGAAAGAGCTTCCAGACTAGGGCATTAGAGTTACTGATGAATCCACGATTCATCGCCTTTATTCTTTTATTTTAGCATCGTTTCCTTAGTCAAACACCTGTAAATACCCATTAATTCCATAAAATTACCATTTCACATGCGTTTGTTAATTATGCATTTTTAACACATTTTGTATATAAATAAAAGAATAAAAAAGAAAAGAAAAAAAGAAAAGGATGTGTTTATGCAATAAATACAGACTGACCCAAACCCCGAGAGAAGGTCAAGACTTGACCTGATCGACCAGGAATAAAGTAGGGGGAGATAAGGTTGTCTGTCAGAAAAATCAAAAATATCTTGTACATATTTTTCATTTATATTTGTATAAAACTTACATTAATTTATTTGTATATAATTTGACCTCAAACTAATTACTTTTGTAAATAAAAGTTGTAAATAAAACTGTGTTGTAAATAATAAAAATATTTATAAAATAAAAAAAATGTATATATTGTAAATAATTACACCCAGAGAAAGCCGTAATGCGATAATTGAAACATCAATTCCGGCTCCATACGAGCTCAAATCGAACCAAACTCACTTCCATAATACTATAAATTAAATTATCTTTCAAATGGCTGTGGTTTCGTATTTTTCGAAGTTACGGTTAAAAAGTCGGTTTTCTGGGGTGTATTGTGCAGTTTACCCATATATCTGTGTATATAATTATTAATATTTATTTTTACTTAATGTATATATTATAAATATTGTTTTCAATAAAAATAAAAATTAAAAAAAATTAAAATAAAAAAATCTTGTATAAAAATTATTTCCTTATTTGCACCTATGTACATTATATTATATGTATATAATATATGTATGCCACTAACTTCCATTTATAAAATCCACCAAAAAAATTAATTACCCAACATTAATTAATTAATTTAAATTAATTCCGAATTTTTTATTTAATTATTTGATTTTAATTGATTGATTTGATTTTATAGCATGCCTTATATATTGGATTTGATTGCATGCCTTTAATGGCCACCATTAAGGTGGCCAATTAATTTCCAATTAATTTATTAATTTATTTAATTTATTTATTTCGAATTTCATAATTAATTAATTATTTAATTTATTAATTTAATTATTTTATTAATCCATCCAATAAACACATTCCTTTTTTGTAAACATTTTCCTTTTTTGATTTTTTTGCCTCTTTTTAATGGGCTCCTCCTCCCTCATTCACATTTGATCGATCTTTGGCGGAGAGGAGCCCGGTTTCCGAGAGTTATCTTGTTGAAGAGGGTCCTAGCCTCCGATCCAGTCGGTGACAGCGGCTTGAGCTTCGTCGAGGCCATCATGGCTTGTCCGATCCCCGAGGTGAGATCCACTTTTACTTGTCGTTTTTCCTAGGTAAATTGTAGGCTTAGATCTTAGCGTAGGATTAGGGAGTAATTTTTAGATTAAAAAAAATCAATTTCACACTTTATCGCCCGACACCGATTTTCATCTCATCTTCTCGATTCCTCGCATTTCTTTTTCTACCTCGCACGATCTTCCACCTCCGATCACGCACGGTGACCGGAGCCTCTAGATCTATCTCTCACCACGTCAAGATCCGATCCATTCATCGACTCTCTTTGTTTATAAATAAATAAAAAAAATGTATCTTGTTGTCTAATCTTTGTTTTTGCAGGATATACTAAAAAAAATTTACTTTTTCTTTCTCTAACCTTTATTTTGCAGGAATAAAAAAATGACAATAAAATCTTTGTGATTCTTTTTATCTTTAATATTTGTTTTGCAGGTAAAAATAAAAAAAATAAATAAATTTTGATGTCCTCTCTGACATTTGTTTTGCAGGTATAAAAAAATAAAAAAAATTGGTTTTATCTCTAACATCTGTTGTTGCAAAAAACAAAAAAAAAACAAAAAAATCTCCTGTTTTTGTTTACATTTTATAAAAAAAATAAATAAAAAAATTTTCTTTTTCTGATAACTCCTGTCTGTGTACATACAAATAAAAAAAACAAACAAAAAAATTAAAAAAAAGGGGCGCAGCGGCTCAGGCACGGGTCGTCACCCCCGCGCCCCCTCCTCAAGCAAGCGGCGGCGCCGACCGCTACCGCCTTCCCCTGCAGCCGTCAGGCCCCGCGTCCGCCAAGCCCTCCGCCCGCCTCCATCGCGGCGGTCCAGCCAGCTGACCCCCTCGCGCGGCCCCCGCGAGCTTCCTCCGGTTCCAGATCGCGCCAGCCCCGGCCAGATCCTCCGCGTGGCCGACCTCCCCTGGTTCACTGCCGCCCCACGAACCGCCAGTCCTTGGCGGCGGCCTCCACCGCTCCTCTCCGCAGGCGGCGGTCCCACCGCGCCTCCTCCAGGCCGTCCGCGGCCCCAACAGGCGCCCGGCCTCCACCCGCGCTCCTCCGTCTACTGCAGCCCCCGCGCGACCTCCTGACCACACCCCCGCGCGAGGTCGGCGCGGCGTCCTCCGTTGACGCGTGCCCCCCAGCGGCCACCTCCTGCGTCCCCCCTCGCCTGGCCGCGCGTCGCTGTCCGACCCTCCACCTCCAGCCGTCGACGTAAGCGCACGCGCGCCAACCGCCCACTCCATCCTCGCCCGCCGAAGAGAAGGAAGCGGCGGCTGCCTTGAGCCCCCCTTCCTGTGCGCACCTTCGCCGATCCGCCCGCTCCCTCGCGGCGTCTCCTCCTCCGCATCTCCGCAGGCCCACGCCTCTCGCGGAACCTCCACGCCTTCACGCCTCCGCTCCAGGTTTCCTCCTCCGCGCGGCCATCTCCAGATCTTTGAAGAAGAAAGGAGGCGGCGGCGGGTTCCTTGCCTTCCTTGAGAACGAAATCACGATGCAGCCCTAGAGGGAAGGGGTTTAAAATAAAAAAAAGGGTAAATTATCTTTCTCACCACGCAATTACTGTACCGTCATATTTTGGTGAAGAACAATTAACAAATTACATTTCAGCCTCCGCATTTTCAGACATTAACTTTGCTTAATCTTTGTTATTAAATAAATATTTTTATTCATCCAAAAATCTTGTAAAAATTCAAGCATGCTCCTGCTGTAGTCTACTTCTTTCTATACATTTTTCATAGTATTTTGACTTTATTTAATATATTTAAAAAATCAAAAACAGTGGTATTTTGTCTGTCCATAATTGCGAAATTCATAAAATCGAAAAACTGCCTAAAAATCCCACAAAAATTCTTGTAGCTGTGTTTTGACTTGTTTTAATTTCTATCAGTTTTTGTGCTTTTTCCATATATAAAAATTTCAAAAAAATTGTAAAATACGAAAAAGAGTGTTGTGTGTGTTTTTGTACTCTTTTGTGTATTTTGTGCTTATTCGTCTTTTAAAAAATTAAAAAAAATTAATTAAAAAAATCAAAAACCACTAAAAATTTAACTTTCGAAATTTGACTACTTAGTTTTTAAATCGTGCTCCTTGTGTTCGACCCTGGTCGCTATACCAGGTAAAAAGAATAGCGAAAGACCGCTTACATTCATTTTCTTGATTCATCTATTTTATTAAGTGGTTTTAATCATTTTTTCCGATTGACCGCGCTTGGTGATTTGGGTCTCAACGACCATTTTTATTTACATACTTAACCCGATTGTCAGGCGCGTCATCAGTTACCTTGTTGAGGGGGGCTGTTACTTTGCCATTTTTGAGGTGGAGAGCTACATATCACTTACACAGTACAAGAAAAGATTCATGGTCATTAGAGTTTGTGTATGCAGACTTGTTCTGATCTGGATTATTGAGGAGTCTTGACCATAGATTGGTGGAACATAGAGGCTGTTGAGTTTTAAACTTAGGTCCAAATAAGGTTCCGACAAAATAATAATCTAAAGGTCTGATTGAGCTCCATACTTCAATTTAATGAAGACAAGTTTAATAATCAACCTTGATTCTCCTTCTTTTTCTTTTCTTTCTCGTTTCACTTCTTTTTCAAATAAGTGTTTGCTAGGGACTAGCAACGGTAAAGTATAAGGGGGGGTGATGAATCCTTGTTCATCACTCTTTATTCTTTTATTTTAGCTAATTATCTTGGCAAAGCATCAGGTAAATAGGTGTAAATACAATAACTTAGCAATATGCATGCATGTGTTAATATTACATAATTAGCATGTATTTGTGCAAAAATAAAAGAATAAAGATAAAGAAAAAGGAAGGACGTATTTAGAATAAATACAAAGTGACCCGAACCCCAAGAGAGGGCCGAGCATTGGCCTTATCGCCGAATAAAATAAGTAGAGAGAGATAGGGCCTACTTTATATTTTATATATCATGTGTGTAAATAAATAATCGTTTTTGCTAAAATAAAAATAAAATATTCTTTTTACCTCCTTATTTGTATTTAATAAAATAAAATAAAAATCAGAAAAATAAAATAAAAAGTAGAATAAAGTTCTCTCTCTTGTACATAACACATGTATATATATTCCCTTCTCTATTTATTCTATACATGTGAATAAATAATAAAAATAAAACAAAAATTATTTTGTACTCCAAAAATTATGTTGTAAATAAATAAAATATAAAATAGGGGTATTTTTTGTAAAAATAATAAAATAAAAATAATTGTACAAAATACATAAGTATAATATGTTTGTATATAATAAAATATATTGTATATAAAGTAAATTATTTTTCATAAAAATAAATAAAAATCATAGAAAAATCCCTTGAAAAAAATTAAACATTTTTCATTTTATTCATTTTTAATTTAAATTCATTCTTTATTTTTAATTTATTTAATTTTATTTTTCTTGCTACTTTGTCCTGTAGTCTCTTTTGTCCTATTCTCCGTCGCTTCTAATTGACCCATCCCGGAATGTTGACCTGGGTCAACCCCCTCTTCCAGGGCTTGAGCCGACCCGACTGCGTGGCCAGTTTGATTTCTCCAAATTTTCCCCATCAGATCACGCCACCTGATGCTCTGATTCTTCGCCCGCACCTTCCCTATGGAAACCATGGATCCTCCTTGATTCGTGTGATTCCACCAGATTTCTCCAGCAACCTGGGAGCGCTATAAATAATCTTATCCTCTTCCCCAGACAGGCATCTCGTTCCTTGCTCCCTCTTGATACCCTAGCCAACTCCAGCAGAGTGACATCCATCTAGAGAGCCGCCTAGCGTTTGATTTGGTGCAGCGATGCCGTAGCTCAGCCTTCGTGGCCGAAGTTCCACCGCAAGCAGCCTCCCCTGCCTTCCGCCACTCGATCGAGACCATTACCACGACGACCCCCTCGCCTGAAGCTCAGGAGTCGTTACAAACCTTCACGTGAAACTTTTACCCTTCGCTTTTGTCATTTCGATCCGATCATCCCTCTCGGCATCGCCGCACCTTCATTTGCTCCGACCAACCGGTCGGAGCTCTGTTCCCCCATTCCAGCCGCTCCGATATCATCATACCTTCACCCCCCATCTAGCTCCGCATCCTAATCACCCTGGATCTTAGCCTATCTAGCCGAGATTAGGTTCGAGGTCTACTTCCTCGCTTTCGCCGAAGATCGACCAGCACCCCACCTCGCTTCTTTTGCTTTTAGTCCAAATAACCAGGACCAGAGCGTAGCTTCGAGTCATAGCTATCCTTTGCAGGACCTTGTGCGTGTTGGGAGCCTTCCTTCCATCCATTTCAAACTCGTCAGAGCAGCTCCAGGACTTCGCCGTCGTCATGCTTATTTAGTCGTTGGAGTTTCCATCCGAGCCGACCAGTCGATGCAGAAGCTCTCCACGATCCGTCTAGCGCTTCCCGATCGATTTTCGGGGCTGAGGATCTCGTCCTTGGCTCCGGTGAAGTCCACCTAGGCGTTGTCTTCCAGATGTATCCATCACCGTTGGATTGACCAGAGCCCTCCAGATTGCATCTAGACTGTCCATCCAGCCGCCTGGTCAGACCGTTAGACGTCGGATCTGACGGCCACGTGCGCCCCACGTCCCCGACCGTTCTGGCACCGTCAGATCTGACGCCTGACACCATCAGAGCCGCACGTCTACGCCTTCTCCGACGGCCGACATGTGTCCACCCCATGCGTGCCTCACGTGCTGCAAGGGTATATATCCCATTTTACCATGCACTTGTTTTATTTATGTTTTAGTCCAAAAAATAAATATTGTAGTTGAACCTATTTATAGTTTAGTTTATGTAGTTTCCATTATTTGCATTCTAATCCCCCCCGTCTGGAGATACGTACGTCGGCACGTGCATTTTGGTGTATTTGCATGATTAGACCTGAAGCTTTCCTATGTTAATGTTTGATTAATATGTTTTCTGAAATTGCAAATATGCCCCTGTGAGTATGAATTTGACGCACGTGCAGAATTAATTGGTGAAATTGCATTTTCAACCGTAGACCTTTTATACGTGTTAATGTTTAGTACAAAAACTTAAATAAAATGCATTTAGGTCCCTACGAACCGTGTGTTGAGTTTTTAATTAAATAAATGTCAAAACTACTCCAAAAATTCCACAAAAATTACTAGTAGCTCCTGCTACTATGTTATATTTTTTGTAATTTTTATGATGCATTTTGATTTTATTTCTATTTTTTAAAAATCAAAAACCTAAAAATTGCTTCTGTCTATTTTAGAAAATTCCAAAAAAATAGAAAAATACATTTAAAAATTCCATAAAAATTTGTGGTGATTGTTTTATGTTGTTCTAATTTCTTTATCATTTTCATTTGATTATATTTTATAAAACACCTAAAAATTACAAAATACTAAAAACCTTACAAAAATCATTAAAAGTTCTATAAAACAAGAAAATGCATTTTCAATTTCTGTAGTTACCTTTTATTTTATAATTTCACATAAAATTGCTGCCATGATTTTTGAGGTATTTTAACTATTTTTAATTTACCTTTCTATCCATGATGTACATTGCTTGTTGTTTTTGCCTTTCTTTCATTTTTAGAAAATTCTATTAAAATCAGAAAAAGCCCATAAAATAACAAAAAACACTTGAATATTTTAAAAACCCAAAAATAATTGTATTTTGAATTTTTGATTATTTTTGATCTTGAAATAATTATTTGAGTTTGACTTTATCCTTCTCTTATCTGTTTTCTCATTAGAAAAGAAAATATAAAAAATTTAAAAATTTAAAAACGACCAAAAATTGTTTTAATTTCTTTTTTTGGATTCTCGACTACTCCGTAGGAATTTTCCCGTGCTCCTTGTGTTCGACCATGGTGGATATACCAGGTTAAATAAATAGCAAGACCGCTTGCCTTGATTTTTGTGCTTGATTTTGATTGGTGGTTTGATTTTTTCTTATTGAGCCTGATTCGCCGATTGGGGTCGCAATGACTTTGATTTATTTTCGGCACTTAACCCTAGTTGGTGTTTCGCTCATCGTTGCTCTCTACTTGTGTAGACTGTAATAGACCCTCGCAAAACCCCAGTTTTCAGTGAGGTCATCTATCTTCTGGTTCATCTCAGCCATGTTCTTTACAAGCTACACCAAATAAGCTAGGGTTGGGTTAACCTGGCAGCCTCAGATGATTTAACATGATGAGACTGCTGATTGTGTTGGTAGGAAGGAGTTTATTGTTGGTAACCCTAAGAATATTAAGGATGGGGAAGAAGAGCGGAGTATTGATGGTACTACGAGGAGTACTGGTGAAGGCATGGTGCAACCAGCTACTTATAGTGTTGTTTGTGGTATCTGGACTGTTGCTGATAATTGCTCTGCCTTCCATTGTAACCATGTTGCTGAGGTTGTTGCTAGACTAGGTTGTGCTGGTAGTTCCACCCTCAATGTTTTTGGTGAAATGGTCAGTTGGCCTTATTCTGACCATGTTGTTGCCCCTAAGGACAGGTCATCTGCTGATTGTTGCCCCAAATGACACTCGCCACTTGAATGAGTGGTGGAGGTGGAGAAAAAGACTCGACGTATTGAGACTGGTATTTAGGCAGCTAGTAGACCACCATCTGAGTCTGCAGTTGTGGTTGTTATTGTTCCGGGTCCTGCACGTAGTAAACATGATGGTCCGTAGGTTAGCTGGGACTCAGCTGACTTGGTTGTTGGTGTGGTTGCTGCTTCTTCTCAACTGGAGGCTCAGGTGCGGCGGTCACTGCTTTGTAGGTGCTGATAGTGTTCACCAGTAGCTCCAGCTGCTTGGTGATGATATCCATCTTGTCTAAGCCCTTCACTCTCTTCTTGATCTCGGTGAGATTCTCTAAATCATGAGACCTCTTCTCAATGATATCGACTTTTGATAGGTGGTTGCCAATGATGGTCAAGTTGGAATTGTCACACTTGTCGATTTCCCTTGTCTCTGCCATATTCACATTTTTTGTGGAGAACCTACTATGGTTGTGGTTGGATTTGGAAGGTACGATATGAGGATAACACGTCCTCTCCTTTGGCCATCTCCTCGAAGATCTGCCATACTACATCCTCGTCCTTATTAAAATGGGATCCTTCGTAGGTAGCATTAATGAGACGTTGACTTGGTTCTGTCAAACCCCCAAAGAAGTGTTGTACCAGGCTAGTCCTCAGGATGTCATGGTGGGGGAACTTTTCAATCAAATCGCTGAACTACTCCCATGCTTCTTGGAATGACTCTTCGGGTCCTTGGGAGATGCTAGCAATTTTTGACCACATGAGATTGAGATGGGCGGGAGGATAATACTTGTGCAAGAATGCAAACTTCAACACCTCCCAAGTCGTCACCACCTTCACCATGTGATCGATCTAGTATAGTGCATTGCCATGTAGGCAGAACGGAAAGGCGATCATCTTAACTATGCCCAACGAGATATTGGGGTAGTGAGTGGTATTGTGTATGCGACTGAACTACTGTAGATGGATGTAAGGTTCCTCGTTAGAATTCCCATGGAAGCTAGGGAGAGTAAATGGAGATGTGGCTTCAGCTCCAAGTGTCTGTGGACCAACAGGATTTGGATTCACTCATTGATGTGGTTTGACCTTGCGTTGTATGACTGCTTTAGTATTGGCTTGGATCAACCTCTCCCTCCATCATCTCCTCCTCCACAGGATCCATCTATAGAGCGATCATCTCTGTCTTCATCATCACCTTCTCCTCGATGTATCTCCACTCATTCAGCATATCCTTGAAAGCGACTTGAGCTAGAGCTTGGTTAGTGAGTTGCAGGTGGATAGCATGGATGGTGGCCAAGAGGTTGATGTTCCTTCATTGTGACTGGGCCCAGAGCTCTGCTCTGTATCCTGCTTGGTGTTATGTTGCTGAGGTCCCTTTACTCTCCCTGATCGAACCATCTCTAGTTCTGTCTGTGATTGTGTGGGCTCAATATCGGGGTCAAGATCTGCAATGGGAAATATGTCTCGATCAGTCTGTATGCAAGCACCTGATGGAGAAAATATTTTAAAATTAGGGTCAATTCTAAATCTTATTAGGGATGGAGAAGAGTATAGAGTAAAATCAATCTCCATCCAAAATGGGTAACTCATAAAGAGAGTGTTCCTGGTCTAGGTGAGGAAGAAGAAGCAGGGAGTCTTGAGGGTGGATTACAGATTATGAACCATGGACACATGGTAATCGCCCCCGAACTATTGGAGATGCCGGACTCAAGGAGTCATTGTAGGTGTTAGTAGAGTCCCGACTAAGTCATCCTGGAGTCATCATCTCAAAGCAAGAGGGAAGATCGAGTGGGAAGAAGGATACGGTGATCAATGATAAATAAAAGGAGTTAAAATAATAGAAGGCTCACAATGAGCGGTGGTCAATGAGGAAGTGAGAAAAGAAAGGTGGCAAAAATTGCGTCGGAGCGTGGGAATTTGATCTTTGATCCTAATATAAACTAATAAACACCAAACAATGAGATCTCAGATATTTTTATCTTTTCAATTTTAGGGATGTTGATTCAAGCAATAAGGTTGTCACAAGTCCTTAAGCGGCTAGCCCTAGAGGAGAGCAAGTAGTACCAGGAAGAATCTCCTCGTACTTGTTCCACCTCTTTTGTATACTATAATATGTACTTGTTGAGATCCTTAGCCTCATGCTTGGCTAGCTACTCAACCAAAGAAAAGAGAGAGGAAGCCAATAGGCAAAACCACTACTTCAGATAAAGCTCGCAACGGAATCACCCGTCATCATACAAGGTCCTACTTGGATGCAAGATGATGAGACAGACACACCTGTGAGAGCATGGCCTAATCTCAGTACTTTAGACCAAGTTGGTGTTCTACACAAGGCGGGAACACCATCGTCAACAAGGCCCTACTCGTCTACGTATGATATAAGCGTCAATACTTCATCGGTCTAGGTTATAGTTGAGGCAGCCATAGATTGGATTTTTTGCTCTATTCCTTAAGGGTTGTGTCTCTCTCTGTCTAGAATGTACCTAATATCAATGAGGGCTTTGTGAACCCCAAACAATGATATTCATTATAGATTTTAATTAGGGTCAAAGTGAGATTAGTAGTCCCTTTTTTAATCTTTTAGATTTTCCATTTTTTGAGTATTTTTCAATAGCAAACGCTTAATGATATTTTTATATTTTCTTTAATTCCAAAATGATCCAGAAACATAGGGAGATAGTGGCAAAGCAATTCAAGTGGATATGAGGATGGAAATCAATCCTCGAATCAAATGATACAAGCAAAGATAGAAGAATTATAATGCTTCCCATCTCTCTCCATGAAGGATGCAAAACAAGGAATTTATAAACCCAATCAATATGGAGGAATGAAAGTGGAAATCGTTCCGAGCGGGCAATTTCTAATTTCGTGATGAACCAAATGCTAAACACTTAGAAAGAGGCCTAGAGTCCGGTCTTGGAGGCTCCTCGGTGCCCACCTGATGAGTCTCCATTTCATCACCTTTATTCTATCATTTTGGCCTTAATACCTTCGTTAATGCATGTAAATAACATTATTTTGTACAGATTAACATTCATTATTTGTTCCATTTATTGTATATAAAATATAGCTTTTAATGCCAAACTTATAGAATAAAGGAAATAAAAGAAAAAGAATAAAATACCAAAGGTATTTTATGACCCTAAACCCTGAGACCTAGTTAAGAATTGATTTGATCGACAAAGAATAAAGTAGGGGGAAATAAGGGTCAAATATACAGTAAAATCTCATTCTTTTATTCATCACTAAAGAATTTTTAAGTCCTATTTTATTATTTGTTATCTACCTCAAATTAATAAACTTTGTACATAAAAGTTGTAGATAAAAATGTATAGAAAAATATATAATTGATTTCATACAAAAATAATATACACTGTACATTTTATGCTCTAAATAAAAAGGCAAAACTCAAACTTCCCAAAACCATATCTTCTCGATAAAAACTCAAAATGCATCAAAACCATCTTTAATTATATATAACTTTTTATTGGCTATTTAATGAAGCCTGCTTTCACTTAATTTGGAGTTAAGGTGTGAAAGTTAGGTTTTGAACCCCCTATTATACAATATACTTGAATAAAATATTCATTTTATTTATTCTTTAGTTTTTATAATTTTATATTTTTATAATTTTGTAAATATTATTAATAATATATGTACATATTTAGAATGGATTAAAATCATCAAGAAAAAACAAAAATAAAATAGGTTATATATATACATACATAGATGAATATACAATACTTATACCTATATAATAAATATGCCTATTTATTTAAGTGTATATAATACATCAGATTAAAAAATAAAAATATAATTATGTATATAAAACTAACTTGTAAATATATAAAATATGATAATAAAATAATACAATCAAAAATACAAAATAAAAATAAAATGTACTATATATAGGTCAATATACCTATAAATACACTTGTAAAACTTAACTTGTAATAATTGAACTCATAAAAATAAATGAAAATCATATTAGAATAATACATAAAATAAGAACCATTTTTTATTTTATAATCAAATTTTACTAAAATCATTTACTATTTTTAGTTCATTTATTGTTGAATAATTACTGTGTTTTGTCATGACTTTGTCCTGTGTGGACCAACCACGTGGCGAGGTTTGTTGACCTCTGGTCAACTGCCTCCCCAGGACGTCTGACTTGATAGAAATGTCGATTCATACATTTTTCTACCTTTTTCCTACTTGATCCTTCGTTCAGTCGATTCTTCACACAAAGCTCAACTTCAATCATCGATTTCACTCACCCAAATCATGTATCCTTTGTACATAGCCTCATTTCTTCCCAAATCGTCGAACAATAAGGATGGTCAACCATGTTTATAAATAAAACCTTCCTTCTTCTTCCATAAATTTGGTCATTTCTTTATCCCTTAATCCCTTCATCTTCGATCACGAGCATCACTAAGTGACAGCTGGAGAACCCTTGAAGCTCTGGAGCGACCGAAGGAGGAGGAAGGTTCACCCCACGACGACGCTCCAATTGTCCTACTCCTTGGCCTCCCGACCAAGTATGAGCAGCACGTTTACCTTCTTAGGTTGGAATTAACCATATATTTCATTTTGCATTTTATTTTATCTGTTTTAGCGGTAATTAGATTACTTAGATCTCACCGGAGCTCTGGAGCTCCAGCCACTGTGACTCACCGTTCTACCCTCATTGCGATTACCACATCCACCCCACTACCTTCTCTACTCATTTCTCCATCTTCGACAGCAACTATTCACCCTCGATTCGCTTTGGATCGAGGAGTCGAGGTCCCTCCACCACCTCGTCACCGAACCTCATCGCCATTCCCACCTCGACTGATGAGCCGACTATCGACTATAATTAAGTATCAAGAAATAAACAAGGTTGTTGCGATCGTAATCAACAAGCTGCTGGGCTCAATCAAGAAAAATAAACCACTCAAAACAGATCAAAAACAATAAAGAATATGTAAGCGGTTTCGCTATTTATTTTACTTGGTATAGCAACCAGGGTCGAACACAAGGAGCACGAGAAAACCTACGAAGTAATCAAATCTAAGAATAAAATAACATATTTTTAGTGGTTTTTAATTTTGTAATTTATTTTTTTAATAAGTAAACAAAATCAATAAAACCAAACAATACACAAATCTTTTGGGATTTTTCTTTATTGCTAAAAATACTCAGAAAACTAAGATAAAATATTTTTGGGGTTTTAAAGTTTTGAAATGTTTTTGGAAACTTTCCGAGGTTTTGCAAATGTTTTTATGATTTTATAAAAATCAAACAGTGACTAAAAATGCAAACAGTGCTCAACTAGGAATAAATTGCAAGTCACCACCCGCTTAATCGAGTCACGTGCACAACACATGACAACTGAAGATATTTAGGACCAACTACAATAAAGCCCCCGAACTTAGTTTATATTGTTAGCAGGTCCTTCTACAACAACCTGCACGTGAACATCACAGGGATCCTTTAGAATTTGCATAAATGCCCTTATAGTTTTCTACATTCATACGCACCTTTAATATTTCCAGGAAACTACAGATCAACCCCTAAACTGTAAAGAAAGCCCATACATATTATAATACATAATAATAAAAATATAAAATACAAAAATATAATAAAAATACATATTAATAACCAGTATTATAGTATATAATCTATTATCATATTTTCAAAAATTAAAAAGATTTTCTTGTTTAATAAATAATTAAAATCCCACAAAAATATAATAAAATGATAAAAATCAAAAAAAATTAAAAAAACACTTTTAAAAATCCTATTAAATTACGTTCAGTATATTTTATTTTATTGAATAAACCAAAAAGAAAATAAAAATCAAATATAAAAACAAATAAAAAATATAAGTACATAAAAATTGTAAAAATCATAGCTAAATAAATAAAAATGCCAAAATATGCACAACTTACCATTTTAAAGACAATTTCACATACTTTTTTAATAAAAATATATTTCATTCTATTTTCAACTTAAAAAATCATAAATACTTCATAGTTTTCTATAAAAAAACTTCATTTCTCACATTAATAATAATACAAAATCCATAAAAATCATAAAAACCTCTTAAAATTCATAAAAATAAGAAAATAAATTTAAAGCATAAAATTTACAAAATAAAAATCAAATAAAAATTACAAAATATTTCCTAAAATTAATAAAATTAGAAAAATCTTAAAATTACAAAAATAATATAAAATTCACAAAAATTAAATAAAAATCCAGAAAAATCCCTAAAATAAAGATTAGGTTTTACCTTAATTTTCTATAGTTTAACCCTAGTTTCTGACAGTTTGCCTCCCTGAGTTCGACACTCCTGTACTTATTGCTATACACATTAGTTTAGGAGTTTAAATAATAGAATATAAATTTTCTACTAAAATCCTCCTAGTTGATACAATAACCTCTTTATCTCTAGATCAGGTGCGGTTTTTAATGGGGAGAGCCAAGTTACCTCCCCCTAGGGGGCAGCCCCATTTAATCCTATATATATATATATATATATATAGAGAGGACTTATCCAATGGGCCCGATGCCCATTAGAGATGAGATGATCCCCTAATCCCAGTTGTTTGATCTTAATCCGGTAACTTTTGTATTACCATTAGGAACTGAACTCAATAATACTAAATGCACCAGTAACTTTCGTATTGTCATCAATAATTTTGAATCAAATGTAAGTAAAGGAAGTAATTTAATCAATAACTTTGGTTCGCACTTACTTGTAACTTTTTATAAGTTACTAGAGCTATGATACCACTTTCTGAAGCTTCGATATATATTACTAAAGCATGGATATATATTAGTTAATGGAGCATGTATTTCTATTATTGGAGATGGAGTAGACTCTTACTGGAGCTTGTATTTTTCTTACTGGAGTTGTTGGAGATGAAGCGGGCTCATTTCATCTCTAATGGGAACAAGATCCATTGGACAAAAATCCTATATATATATATATATGTGTGTGTGTGTGTGTGTGTGTGTGTGTGTGTGTGTGTGTGTGTGTGTGTGTGTGTGTGTGTGTCTATATATATCTTCCAATAAGGTGGACCTTTCCTGGATGCATGGAAAGCCATGTCAATTTAGGCATTTTTTTCTATTTGTTTTACCATTTCTAACTCCAAAAATTTAATACTAAATATTAACATAATATGTATATCATGAAAGATTTATGGGGTGGCCCTTCCAATGAGGTGGATCTTTCCTGAAATTCAGAAAGCCACTGTCAAATTTGTAAATTGTGTAACAATTTTGTATTTAAACTGAACATTGTAAAATTATGATGATCATACAGTTTTGTAAAATATATCATCCATATTGTAACAAATATTTTTTTGCCAAATATACTAATATTTTCATAAATCTTTCACGATATACATATTATGTTAATATTTAGAATTAAATTTATGGAGTTAGAAATTATAAAATAAATAGAAAAAATGCCTAAATTGTGTGGCTTTCCATGCATTCGGGAAAGGTCCATCTTGTTGGAAGTTTTCCCGATGAATACCCATTCAAACTGTTTATTCTTTTATTTTAGCTACAAAACCTTTGCAAAACACCATGTAGATACATGTAAATAGAATAAATTACCAAAATGCATGCATTGTGTAAATATTAAAAATTAGCATGTTTTTGTGCAAAAATAAAAGAATAAAGAAAAAAAGAAAAAGAAGGAGATATTTAGAATAAATATCGAGTGACTCGTACCCAAGGGAGGGCCAAGCATTGGCCTGACCGCAAAAGAATCCAAGTAGAGAGAGATAGGGCCATTCCCCAAATAGACACTCCTTCATGCACATACTTTATTAAAATAAAACAAAAATAAAAATGGGGTTTTTATTAATTTGTATATATTTAGAAAAATAAAATAAAAATTGAAAAATTAAAATAAAGGAAAAATAAAAATAAATAATTTCTCTCTCTTCAGTGTAAAATATACCATGTACATACAATAAAAGATATATTTATTTCACCATTGTAATTAACTAATAAAAACCCAATAAAAATCTTTTTATATTCCATATTTTATGATGTAAATAAATAAAATATAAAATGGGAATAAATGTACATAAATAAAATAATAAAATAAAATTCAAAAATACATAGGTATACATACCTGTATATAATAATAATATAATGTAAATATGTATTTTATTTTTCAAAAAAATAAATAAAAATCACTAAAAAATACTTTAAAAATAAATAAACATTTTTCATGTTGAAAATACTTTCAAATAAAATCATTTTCTATTTTAAAATGAATTTACAAAAAATTAATAAAAGGAATAATCTGATTGGTCCATGGGGGAACGTTGACCCCCGGTCAACTCTCCCCCTGGACCACTCTGCACCCGTATCTGCACCCCGATCCGATCTTCTCTCATTTTTTCAGGCGTGATCCGACCATCATCAACCCAAACCCCGGGCTCCGAATATCGACGATTGATCCACAATCCACGCCCGGGGATCTTCCTAGGGATCCGTGCACTACAATTGCCTACCCGACTCCATTTCTACCGGATCTCCACCAGTATATATCTCAGCTCCGTCGCACCATTTCAGGTACCTTTGGCTCTCGTCTTCGACTCCCAGGACCTCCACCGTGTTTTTTGAGTGACAGCGAGTGAGTACGAGTGTTGTAGTGAGGATTTGGAGGTGCGTAGCCTAGGTCCGGTGACCCTCGTCGCCGTGCTCCGCCACCGGCGTAGCCCGAGCCTCTAGAGGCGACGCTCCATCGAGGCAAAGATCACCGGAGAACCAGCGTCTCCTCCACAGTCGACTTCGATCATCAGGTAGCTTCTTTAGCCTCTTTAGCATAGTTTAGATTTAATCTTCATCTTCCAGCTCCGCCCCAGTGGCCGGAGCCCCGCCAGTCCATCTTACCCGTATAGATCGACTCCTCGACCCATTGCCACCCTCTTTACACGATATGATCACCTCGAGCTGGGCCATCTGGGTCTAGCTCGAGTTGGGTTCCATCCGTCACCTTCGCCGGAGCCCCCCGTCGCCCATCCACGCTGCTTCTCGTTGTCTTTCAGCCAATAACCTATGCTAGAGTGTCCCTCCGAGAACGAGCTACCTTTTGCAGGTCAATAAATGCAGGATACCCCCCTTGGCCGCGTTTCCACCCTTCGCCGGAGCAGACCAGGCCCCCTCCTCCCTCGTCGGAGGATCTGGCCGTTGGAAGCTTCATCGGAGGCCACCACCCGATGCAGAATGCCATCGTGAGGAGAACCCACCTCTCCGATCTTCCATTGGACACTGGGATCGCTCCTAGCTCGCCGGAGAAGCTCGCCTAGGAGGAGTTTTTCCAGATCCTCTCGCAGCCGTCGGATCAACCCTCTGCGCCAGTTCTTATCTCAGTCGCACGCAGCCTGCTCCTGTCAGGCCGTTAGATCCAATCTGACGGCCCCGTGCGCCCCACGTTCTCCTTCTGCGCTAGCACCGTCGGATACTCCAGGAGGCTTCATCAGGACCGTGCACCTGCAGCCATTCACCGTTCGATACCTGGCGCTCACGCGCCGCGCATGCGCCTCGGCTAGGTAATTTACGCCCGAACCCCTACAATTTTCTCTAGTTTTTATTTAGTCTGTTAAATAATTTTGCACACTTGGGTTATTTGCATATCTGGACCTATAGTTTCCTGTATTTACTTTTTAGTCCTTACTTTGTGGAGACACGTGCTTCGACACGTGCGGTTTTGGATATTTTGCAGTATTTATCCTGTAGTTTCGAGGTGTTATGGTTTACATGTTTATTAATTAGAATGACACTTTAGTCCCTGTGAATGTGAGACACGTGCTAGGCACGTGATATATTGGGCTATTTGCATTATCTGGGTTGGGGTTTGTGGCTATTCTGGATTGAAGTTTAAGTTTTAAAATTACATTTATACCCCTGTGCGTGCTGTATTCGGACATGTATTGAATTAATATGAATTTTGCGCTGATGTCCTTCTAGTTTTCACATGTGTTGTCTATTTAGTCCTGAAACTTTGTTTTTATTGCGTACAGGTCCCTGTGTGCTGTAGCCTTTGTAGTGTTTGAATAAAATATCAAATCAAACCCAAATCTAGTGAAATTTGGATACGTGGCTCCTGCCACTGTGTAAAAATTTCACTAAATTTTGGGATATTTTTGTTGCTGTTTATTATTTCTAAAAAATCAAAAACCTTTATTTTTGCTACTGTCTAATTTATAAAATCAACTAAAAATATAAAAATTCATCTAAAAATTCTAAAAAAATTAAGGTTTGCTCGTTTTATTATATTTAGCCTGTTTGGATTTATAAAACCTATAAAAATTAAAAAAAAGCCTAAAAACCTTATAAAAATTATTAACAATTCTATAAAAATCAAAAAATGCAATCTCTGTTTCCTTAGTTTAGTTTTTATTTTCACTTTTCATAAAAATTACCTTCAGATTTTTATAGCTAATTAGTTATTTTTTATTAGCCTTTCAAATCTGACTGCACACTTTGTCACTATTTTTCCCTTTTCCGATTTTTATAAAAACAATAAAAATCACAAAATTCTTAAAAAATCACCAAATACATTTTAAAATATAAAAAAACACAAAAACAATTTTATTTGATTTTTCTGGCTTTATTTGTTGTGTTTTATAAATAGTTGTTTGTGTGTTTTTTCCTTTGTTTTCATATTTTCAATATTATTAAAAATACATAAAAATCCACCAAAAACATTTTTTTATTTTATTTCATTTTTGACTACTTTGTAGGCCGATCTGGCCAATCTGTGCTCCTTGTGTCCGACCTTGGTCGCTATAACAGGTTAAATAAATAACGAGGACCGCTTTTGATCTTCTTGCTTTCTTATTTTGGTGGTCTTTGATTTTCTTGATTGAGTCCGAGTCTCTTGATCCGGGTCACAATGACCCTTGAGTTATTTTATCCATACCCGGATCTGTGAGAGTAGTATTTTTTCGGGCGCATCAGAAAGGCACCGTTGCCGGGGAGCACGGCTTAGTAGTCGTTTTGTTTTCATTTTTTGTTTGGTTTTCAGTTTCATGGCTTTTCACGGCTTTTTGATCTTCTTTTGTTTTCTTTTTATTTTATTTTCTTTTATTTTATTTTGTTTTGGTTTGTTTTTATTTTATGTGTTTATTTTATTTCCATTTTTGCACATATTTTATTTTATCTTATTTTGCCTTGCTTAGTTTATAATAACTGTTTATGACACTTCTGTTTGACTTCTTGCGAGGGCCTAAGGACCGAGGCGGCTTTCTTCGGAGAGCTGAAGCAACCGCGGAAGCCGGAGGAGGCTCCCTTCTGTACGGAGCCGCAAGAGAGAGCGAGAGGTTGAGCGGGAGAGGAGAGGAGTAGTTTTAGTTTTATTTTATTTGGTTATTGTAATAATACAGGGACAGCCAGACTTGTGATTGCAGGGTCTGTTTCGCCGAGCACCGGTGTGCTCGGGGGATCCCACCGTTGTTTTGGTTTTTCTAGCTTTATTTTCTTTTGTTTTTTATGGATTTCTATGCTTGAGCCCCTAGATTTAGGCTTTTATTTCGTTGAGCCTGGTAGCATTAGCTCCAAAGTCCTAATAGAATATTTGTTTCTATAAACACGCTTGGACTTAGGCAAATAAAATCAGTGCTTCATGATAATAGGAGCTTCTGTTTAGGACGGTTCTCGTATTGCATCCATATAGTTTAGTTTACATTTATGCGCGGATCATAAATGCATGTAGACTGCTGGAGTCAGGTACGCCTTCTATCCCGTGCATGCATCATTGATTTTGTCGCGCATCGTCTTTTCTAACTTCCTCCCACTGTTTTCTGGATTTAGGAATAAAAAGGAAATCAGAAAATTTGTTAGACGTTGTTTAGTTGAAAAATACCTAAAAACAAAAACAATAAAATCAGGACTGCTAATCACACTTGACCGTAAAAGACATATCACTTAAAAATCTGACTTGGGGAGAGTAACCCCCTCCTTGTTTGGTTTGGATGAGCGAGAGAGTGACCCGCATCCTAGGCTAGAACCATATCCGATTTCTTGACAGACTACCGGCCTTTTATTCGGGACAGTCTGTTAAGAGTATTGGATTCCTATCAGCTCACGCAATCACTCTGAAAGACTGACTTGATCACCTAAATAAAATTGACAAGATAATTGACCGATCCTTCACGGTCTTCAGCTCAGTGTTGAGTAGGTGAATCGGGGGTTTGCTTTCTTATCTTGTGTGTTTCTAGATCCCTTCCGCCTTCCTTCTCTGCCTATCCTCCAGTTATTTCTCCCTCCCATCCTCCCTTCACTTTTCTCTTTCCCTTCTGTATCCCCGTATGACGGACCCCCTCACTTCTTGCCGACTCTTACGGCTTCTCCATCCTCTGAACATCAGTCCAGTCCACCTTCGAGGGAGGTCGGATCTCCGACCAACCTCCCATTCCCTCCCTCCCATTCCTTTCATTCTTCTAGGCATGTTGCGCTAGACATCCGCGGAGATCAGATTGAGCAGATGCGAGGCCCGGACGATGAAATTGTTGAGTTGAGAATGTACTTCGCACGCGATCATAGAGAGCAGACATGAGTATCAGATGCCTCCTATGCCAGCATGATGGATGAGCAGATAAGACAGGGAGCTCATGCAGCTTCTACATTAGGTCTATTCATTCTAGATTCAGAGCTTATTCAGAGACTGCTGACATTCTCAGGAGAGGTGCACAAGGAGCCCTATCTTCACCTGTCTGACTTCGAGGAGTTTTGCAGGATACAGATTTATTCAGATATCACTGCGGAGGAGCTGATGCTGAAGACCTTCCCATTCATACTTTAGGATAGAGCCATGAGATGGCACCGATGATTGGAAAGGAGATTCGCTACGTGGGGAGACTTATGGTTTGAGTTTCTACAAAGATACTTTCCCCAACGTAGAGCAGAGATGATGCGGTCCTTGATCACTGTGTTTTCAATAGACCCCCAGGAGCCACTGCATGAGGCATGGCTGAGATTTCTTGACTTCTTGAGGAGATTTCCTGAGCACGGGCTTTCACTAACAGACCTTATTGAGATCTCCATGTGGGGGATGACCGCGAATCAGTTAGCACTGGTGATTACCTTGTGTGGCAGTTCACACTGCAGTTCTGACATTGACTTACTGGATACCATCTCGAGGTTACTTTCACAGAAACCATCTTCACGAGATGCCGTAGTCGGGACAACACATGAGGATGTTGCAGAACCATGGGGTGTGTCGTACTACATGAGGATACTGTTTCTACACAACAGCCAGAGGATTTGGATTCTGCAACACCACAGAGTACAGAGGACATGACTTCTACAGTGGAGGTTCTGACCCAGAGACTACTCGAGTTCCCGTTGGTCTTCCAGCTAGAGTTCGAGTCATCCCCAGAGTTTTCATTTGAGGATTCTTGGATATCATATCTTCTGATACTCCAGGAGACGGAGGAGCCCCCGCTATTGCAGCCATTGATCCAGCCACTTCAGTGTCCAGTCCAGGATGATTCAGCTTCTTTTCTGCAGAGACACTTCTCAGATTCAGATAGACACCTTGATTCAGCCCAGCAGCCACAGCTCGATATGGGATACCACTTTGAGAGGCCAGACATAGATAGTCCCATATTCGAGCCTTTTGTCCTCCACTTTGATGAGACATATACACTTGCTGAGGATCATATGACAGCCAGCATTGCCGCAGAGCGAGGATCAGCCACAACCACATTTCCAGCCTCCGCGGTGTTGACCAGTACCTTCTCCTGCTTCCATATTGCCTAGAGCCAGACTTCAGATGATGATGCATCCTGGTGCATAGAGTGGGTGCGTGATAGCATCGCAGATGCCCTGATAGATCCTGATCCTCTATTTCTCACCGATGATCTTGCATTCCTCCCCGAGGGTTATATGCGGGAGAATGCCATACACAATGAGTACTCGGTTTCACCTTCTGAGAGTGTATCCGATCTGGAGGATCACGAAATCGAGACTTTCGATCATTCTGATTCTGAGTCATCTCACCTCGACGACCCTTGCAAGGATGAGCCGATCCTTGAGATATTCGATGATCGTTCTGATTTCTCTTTATTATATGCATCGGATATCAGTTTGCTTAGATAGTCTCCTAATCTTAATTATCCACACATCTTTGAGACACTGATTGACGTGGAGGATTTTATGACTGATCCATCCTTCTCCACGTTTGATGTCTTTGGCTCTACACATCCACTCCAGTCTGATCCTGAGCTGACGATTTCTTTTGTGCTACTGGATCCCGATCACTTATTCCCATATCCTTGGCGGTAGCAGACACCCGCCTGATTGCCTACCTGGGTGTCTTTCTTTATACTGTTGATTTCGTCGTTGTTCTCATACCGAGACTGCGACGATAGTACGGCATTCACCTTATAGATGCCGTCCTGAACCTTGACACAGTGTTATCCTAGCCTTTGCGCCCAGCTAGGGGCGTAAAACCTAGTGCTTGTTGAGAGGCACCTCAACATTGTACCCTTTTGTATATACGTGTTTTGTCGTGATTTGATCCTTCTCTCCTCCGTATTTGTTATCATCCCAGGTCTCGCTTAGGATTATATTTGCTATACTTAGGATATACATCATCCTATGTATAGGGGGGGGTGGAAACACCGAGTTGTTCTTTCGTTTTGTTTCATTACTCCTGTTGCTGCCTATACTTAAGGATTCTTCACCTTAAGTATAGGGGGAGTGAAATGCGTCCCCACTACCCTTGTTAATTCGAGCAAATTAATGGTCAAATTAATTAATATCGGTCGTTGCAGTCGGATAATGAGAGCAGATCAAAAACCACTTTTAATTAAAACAAGTTAATCTCGAGCGGCAAATTTTTTTTTACTTGGGCAAGCCCAAGGTCGAACTTAGGGAGGCAACTGTCTCCTTAGGAAAATTTTTAGCAAAGTTCATAGTTTGATTTTCGGGGAATATTTTTTTGTCTTTTTTCGATTTTTTATGCAAGACGCATGCACAATCAAGCCAGTTTACAGGTTAATTCAAATAAGTGATCAAATCAAGTCCAAAAATTACAAAAATTGGCAAGATGGTGAAATGCAATGAAATGAGACTACCCTAATTTTTTTTGGAATTTTCTGACACTAAATAAAATTACTGCGAATTAAATATGAATGCAGAATGATTATGACTAAATTAATTTTAATAAATATCAAATCAAAATATGTTTAGGAATAAAAATTACCCTAGATAGATCTGAAGGTGAGGGATCCAGGAAAATTATTAAACCTAAATTTGATGTGAGATGAACCTATTAAAAAATAATTAAGAAAATTACTAAATGAATTATTTAGGCTTGGGATGCTTGCAATTGAGATGAAATTTGTATGCAAGGTAAAGCTAATTATCCTAGATCTAATGTGATTTTTTGGGGATTTTTGGAGTCACAGAGAAATTACTATCAATTAAAAGGCATAAAAGGGAAAAATATAGCAAAAATGAACCAATTAATAGGAAAATCTACTGATATTACAAAAATATGCCACGTGTCACATAATGAAGAGGACAATATCGGCCACGATGCAATTTTTCAAACTGAAAAATGAATTAATAAGAATGCCTAAATATGTGTGCAAAGACATGGGTGTAAATGCAATTACAAGAATTAAAATGGCTGAAAATAAAACATGCTGACATGGACTAATTTGCAATTACCTATAATGCTAAGGGGGTGGATGCAAATTTTCCACGGGACACATGCTCCTCACGTAGGGTCGCCTGGCAGGGACTGAAATGTAATTTTGGAAACCTTCAGGGGCCTTAGTGCAATTTGCCCAGGATGCATGTGCGGATCACATGGGGGGTCCTAGGCTCGATGGTCTTTGGAGGTTCAGAACGAGGCTCGGGCGGCTCTGGAGGTTCGGATCTGGCTCGGAGAAGCTTCGGGTGATCCGAGCCTAGTGGTCGGGGAGGAGGCTCGGATCAGGAGATGTGGATGGATATGGACCGCGGGATCAAGGATGATCCAACGGCCTCTGACCAATGATGCGTGGCGTGTCTGGGTCCGTCAGATCAGTGATCGACCCAACGGTGATGGGCTCGCTCTTGAGGTGACGACGTGGTGGTGTTAGTAGTCGGAGAAGGTGGTCAGTGTGGAGCATAAATCGAAAGGGGGTGGCCCCTTGTGCAGAGTGGAGAACGTGGGCGCGAGTCTGGCAGAGGTTGACGACGATGTCTCGATCGTTGGATCTCGTGATCCAGCGGTCCAGATGGAGGCACGGATCGACGCCTCAGATCAGATCTAAGGCGTGAAATCGAAGGGCTCACACCGCACCACGTGGCGTGCTGAGGATGGGCACGAAGGGACGGGCGAGATTAAATCTGATCTACGATCGGATGGTGGAGAGCGAGGCGTCGATGGACGGTGTAGATCAAGGCTCCCAGAGCGAGATCGGAGAGCGCACAGAGTGCCACGTGGTGGACTTTGGGCGAAGCATGAGCGGACGGTGAGGATGGACTCAGGGGTTCGATCGAATGGCCGAGAGAGCGAAGTGTTTGAGCCATTTGATCTGGAGTGAATCGGATGAATGAGGTGATGCCACGTGGCGCGAGCCTGATGAGGCGCCAGCGGGCAGTGAAGATGCGATCCTGGGATTGATCCAATGGTGTGGAATTAAGGCGAACATGGAAATCACTGGGTCGTTGGATCTAGATGAAGATCCAACGGTCCAGGGCACGGGCGGATAGGTCAAAGGGAGCGGGCCGCGTGGCACAATCAGAGGGCGCCACGGGGCTAGCTGTGAGTGGCTGAAGAGAAAAATAAGATTAAAGGGAGAAGGAGGCCGAATTTGGAAAAACTCGAAACATGAAAGTTGTAGATCTCAATGAGATCTACAAGTTTCATGTTGACCAAAAACGGATATGAGGTCAAATATGATACAAAAATACAAGAATACAAATATACATATGTATAGTATACAAGGAGGCCCAAAAACCCAACTTTTGCCTACGAGCTCCGAATTGAATGAAATTAGTCTCATTTTAAAGGACTCTGGATGTGTATCAATATGAAGGTGAGTAGACCTAATTCGGAGTTGGTAAGAGAGAGATATGGGCACACTATAAGGAAGGTGTTATTTTATTTTAGAGGGGGTAAAATACAAGTAAATAGGTGGATATTTTACAAGTGGATTTTACTAGTGGATTGGCTTCTTATTTAAATGCAAATATGAATGCTAAAATGCATATCTTGTGGATTGATGCATGAATGCTATTTATGCAAGATAAAGGGAAATATGATGCTATTTACCCTGGGACAAAGCTCTATTTTCAACTTTAAGAGTGATGAATCACAGATTCATCAACCCCCTATACTTAAACCTTGCTCGTCCCTGAGCAACTAAAGTGAAATGCAAGAGTGAAATGATTTTGGGTTCCATACCAATGTCATGAACAAAAGTTGAAAGATGGAGCTTGACTCAACCTTTGGATTAATTGTGTGGCGGAACCTCATTGGCATCTGAACATAAGGCCTAACAGACTTCAAGTTCCACAAGTCTTCTATTCAAGACTCCTTAATAGTCAGGTCAGAACAAATCCTCAAACGCAAATTTCTGATGACTATGATTCTTACTTGTACTGTATAAGTGAAATGTAACTCTCCACATCAGAAATGACTCAGAACCAGCCTCCTCTAACAAGGTAACTCAAATAACCTGGTCTAGTAACTCTTTCCTCGAGGAGCGGGGTATTCCCTTCTATGTTCAAGTGCGACCAATTCAAGAGGAGGGGGGTAGAGAAAAGAATGGATGGTAGCCAGTGTAGGTACCTATCCCGGGATGCCTGACAAGTGTAGCCAAGTCATCTAGCTGCATTTCTTTGCTAATATACATACTTGGACAGGTATTTTATTTTCACTTGAACCTGTCTAATTTTTTTGGAGTTTTTGCAATTTTTTTCAAACTATATACATGGTGCAGCATGTACATCAGGAGTTTTTCGTCTTGAGCCAGTAGACTATCCCTCTTTTGAAGCATTATTGCAACCCACAGCATCCCGTCCTTAGATGTCAACACCATAAGACTAGGTTGAGATGCACTACCCTCCCTAGAGGAGGACGGATGTTTCCACCCGTGTGCTACTCCAAGCTAAAGGATTCTACCTCCTCACCACCACATCAATGAAGAGCTACGTGCGTAGTGCTTGTCCAAGTTAGGCCACTGTCTATAAGAATCATGTGTGTGCACGAGATATTCTACTTAGACTAATCAAGATGACATGTGAACATAGACTTGCGGACTCAAAGAATTCAGTCACTTGACCTGAGAAATTTTAACTCCAGTTCTTATAAGGTTCCTCTGAAATTAGGTGGATTAAGGTCAAATCAAGTCCATCCTCAATATCTTCTCATAACTTGGTTCCGAACCCACTAGCTTTTCACCTTGCATATGCAAGATATGTGGATGAGATGCAGATGTCATGCTATGAAATGCAATACTCTTTTTCTTTTTTGATGCAAGAGATGATATACAAGAGTAAATAAGAAGCCATTGAATTTTTCATTTTTTTGCAGAATTGGTATACCTCCTATGTTACAACAATTTACAAGAGTATTATACAGATTATACAAGTGTATTTTACAAAAAAAAATTCTCCAAATTTTTCCCAGCCCGTAATTATTGAGCCCGTAATTATTGCGAAATATATACAAAGATACGTGAAAGTACGAGCTATGAGTAAAGTATATATGTGATATATACACGCCCCCTATACTTAGCGTGTGCTATGTCCTTAGAGCACAGAAAGTGAGGAAAAAGACATAGCTCGTGCTAAGCGTAAGAGAGCCAAAGAGAACGAAAATTTTTTTAATAAAGAAGTCATCCTGCCCCCCTATACTTAGGCTCTGGTAGCCTAAGTGTAGAAGAAAGTCAAAAATGGGGCGGGCGAGGTCAATAAGAGAAGTGGATGAATATACAATGCGGGCATCGGTCCCCCCTATACTTAGGCTTAGGTCAGCCTAAGTATAGGACGGAGGTGAGTATGAGGACCAATGTGATCTGGAGGATATACAGAGAACAGACTCAGGTGGTTCATCCCCCTTATACTTAGGATCTGGTCATCCTAAGTATAGTCCATGATGGTGATCAATGTAGCTGGGATGAGTCACTAGAGTCGCGGGGGAGAAGGGACAGAATGTACAGGAATGATGTTATATACAAGTGAGTCGGTCAGAATCTTTCAAGATGCTGCCGATGGCTAGAGCTCACTGCTGCAAGGTCTCATGCGCGGCTCGAGGTGTGTCTGCTGAATCTGTCTCGCGCATGAATACAATCTCCTCAACATGGATTAACTGCTAATTGTATTTGACGAAGTGCTTCAATAGTTGTCCATTCACTAGGAATGTTGGTGCGTCATCTGCCAAATCTGAGATCTCGACACATCCATTATCATGCACCGTACGGACGACAAATGGGCCTATCCACTTGGACTTCAACTTTCCTTGGAATATCTTCAGCCAGCATTAAACAATCATACCTTCTGTCTAGGAACAAAGTTCTTTCGTCTGATATATCTATCGTGCCAATGCTTAACCTTGTCCTTGTACACCAAACTGTTGTCATATGCGTGGTTTCAGACTTCCACAAGCTCATTCAGATCCATATCTCTCTGCTTCTTCCCAAGGTGCGTGTTCCAATTGACCTTCTTGATTGCCCATTCTGATTTATGCACTAGTTCTGCGGGCAAATGGCATGGCTTTCCGAATACCATTCGGAATGGAGAGGTTCCTAACGGTGTCTTGTAAGCTGTCCTATACGCCCATAGGACCTGATCCAAGAGCTGAGACCAGTCCTTCCTGTCTGGGCGGACAAGTTTTTGCAATATAATCTTCACCTCCCGATTCGACACCTCAGCCATACCATTAGTCCGTGGGTAGTAAGGACTAGCGACAAGGTGTTCGATGATGTAGTCCTTCAGGAGTTTCTTCACCTCCCAGTTTACAAAGTGGCTACCCCCATATGATATCATCATTTTCGGGATCCCGAACCTAGAGATGATATGCTATCTGATGAATTTACAGACAGTCCTGTTGTCTGCGGCTCGGGTCGGGATAGCCTCCTCCCACCTGGATAGATAGTCTACCGCAAGAAGGATGTATTCGAACCTGTGGCTAACAGGGAATGGGCCCATGAAATCGATGCTCCATGCGTCAAAGACATCACAAATGATGACATGCTGCATCGGCATCTCATCCTTGGAACTGATGAATACTCATTCATCACTCTTTATTCTTATATTTTAGCTACAAAAACCTTTGCAAATGCATGTATATATTTGTAAATATAAATAATTACCAAAAGCATGCATGGTGTAAAAAGTAATAATTAGCATGTTTTTGTGCAAAAATAAAAGAATAAAGATTAAAAAGAAAAAGAGGAAATATTTAGAATAAATATTGAGCAACCTAACCCAAGGGAGGGATCAGCATGGGCCTGACCGCATAAAAGCCAAAGTAGAGGGAGATAGGGGCTCATGTATGTAAATATATTTGTAAATAAAATAAAAATATTTTCCTCTAAAAAAATAGAATAAAATGACTTGTATATATTGTGTATATATTTATTATAAAAATCAAAACAAAAATAGAAAAATCAAAAAGAAAATAAAAAAATAGAACACTTGTACATAGACACCATGTATATGGTCCACACATCTATATTTATTTAGCCTTATAAATAAATAAAATTAATTTTTATAAAATTTGTATATTTTCTACTTTTATGTTGTAAATAAATAAAATAAAAACTAACAAAAACAAAAACAAAACAAAAAGAACAAATTTAAAAATAAAAAACAATATTGTATATATACCATGTATATATATGTACATATGTATTTATTTACCCCTTGTATATAAATAATAAAAATAAAATAAAAATTTCCTTTTATTCCTAATTTTATATTATAAATAAATAAAATATAAATGGGAATAAAATTGCATAAAAATAACAAATTAAAAATCAAAATTAAAAATCCTATATTGTATATATACCTATGTATAGTACTATATTGTAAATACCTTATTTTCATTTTGAAAAATTAATTAAAAATCACAAAAAATAGAAAAAAATAAAATAAACATTTTTTATATTTTGAGTTTTCAATAATTCGGCCATCTCCTATTTTTGAATGAATTTCCCAAACTTTATGAGGTGGCCTTCTCCCATTGGTCCACGGGGGATGTTGACCCCCCGGTCAACTCCCCCCCCCCGGACCACTGAGTCTCGGATCTGAGTGACCGACCCGACTTCGACACTTTCTACCCACTCGATCCGATTGGAAATTTCCTTAACCCCGGGCTCCGATTACTTCTTGATCATCCCAGATCTTCGCCCGGGGTGGATCATAGGGATCCGAGGCACGAGCGACTCACCCGATCCCTTTCTTCTCGGATCCCTGAGCATATAAAGCATCTCCTCCGGCGACCTTTTCCCGCATCTTTGGACATCCCACTCGCAGCCAAGGAGCTCCTCCGGAGTGCCCGTGTGACAACCGCGTTCTTCGGAGTGCAAGCGAGGCTCGAGGACCTCAGGAGACCTCTGATCCGGTGGCTCCGCCGTCGTGCGCTGCCGCGAGCGCGCTCAGCCTCGGGGAGACGACGACCCCTTGCAGGCAATGACCCCGGGAGCTCCCCGAGCTTCAGCCCAGTCGACAGCATCCGCCAGGTAGTCTCTTTAGGCCGTAGAGTAGCGTAGATTAGGATTTTTTTTCTGTTTTCAGTAGTGTAGCTCCGCCGCCTCCGCCCTTCGTTTCCGTCTACCCAGCAGTCCATCCGACACCTCCACCACCTTCACGAGCCTCCTCCACGCCTTCTCCACCTACCCATCCCCCCTGGCTCGCCCCGGAGTAGGGATATCGGCCCTCCACCTCCGCCGCTCGCTGGAGGACCGCCATATCGCCCCATCTTCCATCGTTTGCGTGCGCTGATGGGTCGAGGCAGTTTGCCCTCGAACCACCTTGCTTCCTGTGCAGGTTACAACATCAGGAGCGCCTCATCTAGAGGCCAACAGCTTAGGCGCAGGAGCTTAAGGCCACCGCCGTCGCGGGGCCGTTCTGGTGGTTGTCCGACTCATCGGAGACCGCCATCAGCTGCGGAGCTTCACGGTGGACCTCTTCCGCACTTCAGGAGCAGCAGGGGAGGGCCATAGCGCGTGCATCGAGCCGGCGAAGCTCGCCGGCCAACTGTTCTTCCACCATCCTCCCCAGACGTCCGATCGACCTTGACGCTCCAGATCAGATCACGTCCGTTCATTCGCGGAGCAGCAGCTATCGTCAGATCCTTGGAGGTTTCATCGCCACCGTCCGATGGCTGAGGTTTAGCCACGACGCCTTGCAGCTGTCAAATCCAGCACGTGGCTGCGCCTCATCCATCCGATCAGGGCCAGGCCCTCTTCGCAGACCCACGTCGCACCACAGCGGTCCGATCGTCCACGTGGGAGCGTCTCAGCCGCTCGATCTCGCCGAGGGTTCTCTTCATTGTGCGCTGCGCCATTTCACCCGTCAAATCTGCTACGTGTCGCACATCCGGCCCTCGAGAATTAATAAAGGGGTAAATAGCTCTTAGGCCCCTCTAGTTTCTGCTTTTATTATTTAGTACTGTAAATGCATAGTTTAGTTCTTTTAATTTTGTAAATATTGCACTAAGGACCCTACTGTTTATCAGATTTGCACTTATACCCCTGCCAGTTGTGAACACGTGCGTCGACACATGGTTTTTGGTACATTTGCAATTTCAGCCCTGTGTTTTTGGCTTGTTACGCTTAATATTTTTAGAAATAAGAATGACAAATACGTCCCCCCAGGCCTGAGTCACGTGTATCGTGTGTGGCCCGGGGGACAATTTGCATTCTTGGCCCTATACTTTTCAGGCCTGTTATCCAAGGGGCCCAAGGTTTTAGTATAATTGCAGTTAGGTCCCTATGCACTGTGGCTTGATTTTTATTTTTGATAAAATAGCAAATTCACTCCAAATTCAATGAAAATTGGACACATGGCTCCTGCCATGTTGTAAAAGTTTCTAGAATTTTTGGAGATATTTTTGTTTTTATTTGATATTTTTAAAAAATAAAAAACAGCCTTTTTCTTTACTGTCTGAATTAAAAAATCACAAAACAATATTAAAATTCTTATAAAAATTATAAAAAAATTATCTACTGTTTAGTTTACATTGCTTGATTTTCTAACCAATTTTGGTCATTTTTCATTATATAAAACTCTTAAAAATTGAAAAACACCTAAAAACTCATAAAAATTCTAATAATTAATCTAAAAATCCAAAAATAATAATTAAGGTGCTTAAATTTTCCTTGTTTCTTTCTCTTTACACGAAAATTACCTCCAGGCTTATTGGGGACTTTTAGATATTTTATCTAAGTCCCTCAAGCTCGGCTGGACAGTACCTTCATTCTCTTGCATTGTTTTATTTTTAGAAAATTAAATAAAAATAAAAAAAATCCAAAAATTCATTAAAAACAGTAAAAATCATAAAAAGCATAAAAACATTTTTATTTGAATTTTTGGTTTATATTTGAGTGTTTTTATAATTGTTGGAATTTGACTTATTCACTTGTTTTCTTGATTTCTTAATTGATTAAAAATCCAAAAAATATAAAAAGCCTAAAAATCCACCAAAAATACCTTTTATTTTATTTTATTTTATTTTTTAGACTGCTTCGTAGGCCGCAAGGCCATCACGTGCTCCCTGAGTCCGACCCTGGTCGCTATACCAGGCTAATCCAATAGCCAGGACCGCTATCGTGCTTGATTGATTTTTCTCTGATTTTGGTGGTCTGATCTTCATTTTCTTGATTGACTGAGGGACTTTTGAGCGACTGAGGTCGCAACGACCTTAGTTCTATTTCTTCATCCTTAGTTGCTCGGGTTTTTTCTGTCATCAGAAACCAACGGTTCCTCCCATTCTCTGGCATAATGGGCACGACTTCGCAAAGGTGATGGCATCGCGAAACAGAGTCGGCCAGTAAAAGCCACATTAAAGTACCTTCCATGCGGTCCTCTTCCCGGAGTGGCGTCCTCCTGCCTCCAAGCTGTGGCATAAAGAAAGGACACTCTGGTATTCCTCCTGAGGAATACACCGTCTCCAGACACAATCCGATCCTTCGAAGAAAAGGATCGGATTCTCCCAATGGTAGTGTCTAGCATTCGACTTTAGTCGGTCGATGTGGCTCTTGGGTTAACCCTCGGGAACTTTCTTGGAGACAAGATAGCTCACGATGTTGGCATATCATGGGAGTGAGTCGATAACAAAAATCAACTCGTGAGGGAAGGAGTCTCGAATTGGTGAATCCTCGGAAGTATTGATATCCTCGATATGAGAGAGATGATCGGCTACTACGTTCTTCTTTCCAGGTTTATCACGAATGTCCAAATCAAACTCCTGGATAAGCAAAATCCACCGAAGAAGACGCGCCTTCGCGTCCTTCTTCTCCATCAAATATCGTAGCGATGTGTGGTCAGTGAACACAATTACCTTGGATCCAATGAAGTGAGATCTGAACTTGTCCAAGGTAAACACTACCGCAAGCATCTCCTTTTCCGTAATTGTATAGTTACGCTGAGTGGTATCAAGCACTTTGCTTGAGTAGTGGATTGCATATGGGACACCATACCTCCTCTGTCCTAACACAGCCCCAACAGCAAAATCTGATGCGCCCGTCATGATCTCAAAAGGTAGAGACCAGTTAGGGGCTTGTAGGATAGGTGCGTCCATGATCATTCCTTGCAATAGCTTAAAGGCCTCAAGACATTTGTGATCAACAACAAACTCCATGTCTTTGCCTAAAAGCTCAGTTAGCGGTCGGGCAATCTTAGAAAAATCCTTAATGAATCTCCAATAGAATCCGACATGCTCGAGAAACGACCGCAACCGCTTGATGTTGGTTGGTAGCTGGAGTCGTCTGATCACATCCAACTTGGCAGGGTCAGCATCCATTCCTTTCTTGGAGATGACGTGCCCCAACACAATGCCCTCCGTCACCATGAAGTGACTTTTCTCCCAGGAGAGCACCAGATTGACCTCACAACAACGTTTGAGGACTCGGTCCAGATTCCTAAGGCAGGAATCGAAGGAATCGTTGTGGACCGAGAAGTCGTCCATGAAGACTTCCAGGAATTCATCGACCATCTCGGCGAATACAACAATCATGCACCTTTGGAAAGTACCTGGAGCATTGCATAACCCAAAGGGCATGCGCCTGAAAGCATAGGTACCGAAGGGGCATGTGAATGTGGTCTTTTCCTAGTCCTCCAGAGCTATGGCTACTTGATTGTAGCCCGAGAACCCATCCAAGAAACAGAAGAACTCTTTCCCCGCTAGTCTCTCTAGGATCTGATCAATGAATGGTAGGGGGAAATGATCCTTCTTTGTTGAGGCATTCAGGCGTCTGTAATCCACACAGACGCGCCACGACGTAGGAACTCGCGTCACGATCTCCTCTCCATCCTAGTTGGTGGTCGTCTGAATTCTCGACTTTTTCGGCACCACGAGGATCAGGGCGACCCATTTTGAGTCGGAGATGGGATAAATGAAACCCGCGTTGCACCATTTCTCTATCTCCTTCTTCACTACCTCTCGTAAATTTGGATTCAAACGACGTTGGAATTCACAAGAGGGTTTGGCTTCATTCTCCAAGTAGATATGGTACGAACACAGAGTGGGATTTATCCCGTGGAGATCGGAAATGCTCCAGCCTATTGCCTTGCAGTTTTTCTCCAGGATCTCTAGCAAGCGAGATTCCTGCTCCTTGGTCAATGGCGAACTGATGATGACCGGATATTTCTTCTCTTGACCTGCTAGGAAGGCGTATTTCAGTGTTGTGGGTAAAGGCTTGAGCTCAGGTATGGTGTGATCGTTTAGGAAATCTGGCTCAATCGAATCTGGTTTGGTATTGGAAGTGGTTGGATCTTTCTCTGTAATTGCTGCCACCAAATTATTCGGCTCTGGAGTCGGATCGTTAAAGGTCTCCATGCAATCAGCGAAAGCCACGTCCGACTCGTCATCCTCATCTTCCGATTGTCCTAAAGACGGAAGGACTGACATGCTCAGTTGGGCCTCTAAGTCATCGAAGATGTAGGGAGATGCAGGTTCTGAGCTGTACTCGTCTCTGAGGACCTCACAAACTGACTCATGCACGGGATCATCTCCGGAGGGGAGTGACTCATCGGTACTGGCTAGGTTCTGTCTCCATGGCCCAACTGTGTCTACGTGATCGCAGTCTGCTTCGGTTGAAGAGTACTCGGTGCTGGATTCAGAATCCAGTCTCTGCCATCTGGTTTGCTTCATCTCAAGTTCCTCATCTCCGCCTGGAGTTGGGAACTAGATCTTCCCGATCTTACAAACAAACAAGGCCCCCGTTGTTCTGAGGAAGGGCCTGCCTAAGACGATCTGGGAGTCTCTCCAATTACGAGGGGTTTCCATATCTAGGAAAGTAAAGTCCACCATGTATTCTTAACCCTCGACTTTTATTACAACATTTCTCAATTCTCCTTGGGGCCTCTTGGTTGATTTATCAGTGAACTGCAGGAGGACTCTAGATTTCCTAAGAGGTCTGAGATTAAGCCGCTCATAGAGGGTTGTAGGCATCAAGTTAATTGAGGATCCGTTTTCTAGGAGAGTGCGTGCAAACACAATGTTATCGACATGACTCACCACATAATGTGCACCCATGTCTCTTCGTTTCCTTGGAAACGAGTTCTTTATTATACAAGTCATGGCAACTGACAGAACGTGTTTCTCAACACGGCTTTTGGTCTTCCTGCTAACCCTAGTAGGTGTGCATCTCACCTTAAGGTACTTCTGAAATGCAGGAGTCATTTCCACGTACTTGTCAAAGGGGATTGTGACCTTGATATGCTTGTTACAAAACTCTGCCATCTCAGGGTCATCTTTTTGGATTTTTTTAGTTTTCTTCTTTCCACCCTTGAGAGCTCGGGGGAAAGGGATTATTGACTCCAACTCATGTTCTAAAACTGAAATGTTTTCATTGAAATCTGAAACTGAGTTATGTACACGACTCGGACTCTGAAACAGACTCGGACTCTGACTCTGACTAAAAGAAAAATGTTGTGGCGAAACCGGTGATGCATCTTCCGTGACTTCTGGATAGTCCTCCTCAGATGGAGGTGCGGGCTCTTCGTCGATATCGTCGGACTCTTTGCTGGTGCGGGTTTGCTGCTTCAAGGACCCAAAAGTTCTCTTCTTCTGCCGGTGGTGGTGATGCTGGTGCTGCTCCTCTTCTTCCCCCAAGTTTTCCTCTTGTAGAGACTTGGCGGCTCCTTCCTCCGGTGCCCGTTCCCGATCAGGTATGATCACAGTCCTTCCGCTCCTGAGGGACATATGCTTCATATTATCATACGAAAGGATCGCATGTTCGAATAAAGAGTTATCTGAATGGTATACCTGATCACGAGGTCAGTTCTAGCCTTGAGTCAAGCTGTTCGGGTTGGCCTGAACCTGAGCGGGAATTGGGGTCTTTGGCACCATTTGTTGATCCTGGGTATGAGAGACACAATTCAGATCGATTCTCATATCCAGATAGTCATTCTGTATATGTTGGACCCTATCAGAGAGGGTCTGGATCGCCAAGGTGAGGGACTCCAATTTGATGGGCTGGGTTGGCTGCTGTTGATGGGACGGTGACGGGCCCTGCTGGCCTGAGTGGAATGTGTGTTGCTGCTGCTGGTGCTGCTGAGGCTGGTACCCTCGTTCGGGCTTAGACTGAATAAAGCGCGGTATGGGGTCGGAGCTGGTTTCCAGGTAAGCAAGGGAAGGTCGGTGAGGCTGACCATTCCCCATCCCCGACTGTCTGCCGATGGGGTCACGGCTGTAACACAACCCGTTGATCTCGAACACCTGCGGAGGCTCCTCGTATCTGATTTCCACTTGTGGGGGAGCATGCTGGTCCTGCTGGGTGTAAGTATGATCCTCTACCCAGCCACTCTGAGGTCTCGGTGCATGTTCTTGTACAAGATGGACTTGGTGTACAGGCACATGTGGTGCAGAAGGGGTAGGTAGTTTCATCTTAGCTACCTTCTCAGTAAGTTCCTCCACTTCCTTCGACAGACGTGAGAGAGACTCAAGGTCACTGACCCTCTTGTAGATCTGTTCGACCATGGTTAACTTATCAGCTATCATCCCCATGCTGGGGATGAGGTCCTCTGTCAGATCCGCTACAGTCCTCCTAGTTGTTTCGTTGGATAGGAATGAAGGAGACAACTGATAGGCCCTGGTGGCCTGCGACCTACCTGTTTCCGCCATCTGCTCTAGTATCTTCCATACAGCATTCTCATTCTTGTTCAGATAGCTTCCTCCACATACGGCACTGACTAACCCCTGCATCTCTGGGGTCATGCCACAGAACAAGGTCTGAACTAAGATCGCTTTAGAAATGCCATGGCATGGACATTTCCAAATTAGGCCATTAAACCTATCCCAGGCTTCATGGAATGGTTCACTGGGTCCCTAGGAGAAACTAGTGATCTTTGTTCTCATTTGATTAGTTCTACTGAAAGGGTAGAACTTCTTCAAGAATAAGTCCTTGAACTGCATCCAGGTTGTACATATCACCCCTAGGTTCCTTAGCCAATGTGTTGCCATATCTCCTATGGCGAAAGGGGTGTCCTTCAGTCGAATGTAATCCTGCCCAACCCTAGGATGAATAAGGTTGTTGCAAACCATCTTGAAGTCTCGAAGGAAGGCATATGGTTCTTCATGGGCATTTCCGTTGAACTTCGGTAGCAGGCTAAGGAAGTGGGGCTTGAGATCGAATGCTTCAGGGGGAACCGCTGGTGCCAACCAACTGTGCATCTCTTTCTCTATTGGGTTGTAGGCATCCACCATTGGTTGGTCGATTCCTCCTGCTGCAATGATCTGTCCTATTATAGCTGTGAGATCTGTATTTTGTTGTTCGGCTGTGGCTAGGCGATTAAGGATCTGTTGCAACGGGTCTTCATCCGAGGACTGCTTAGGTGGCATCTTGTCCTCTAGTCTTGGATATGAAACATGGTCTATGTCAGAGGACAAGTCAAGGAAGGGATTCTTACCGAGGCGATGGTCTTCCTCGGTAAGCTCAGAGGAGAGGAAAGGGTTGGTTTGAGAGTAACCACCCTGGGTGTGAGGGAACCAGAACTTAAGAGGGTCATGAGTCCTGGGTGGTCCAAGTTGCGCTTGGGACGATGAAGAAGAGTTTCGTGGGGGGCTCAAAGAGAGATTGGAGAATAAAGAGTCGATATCCCCCCAGTCACTCATCTTGATTTGGCGAGAAGAATCGGGAGTCCTAAGTGAAGATAGGATTTGAGAACAATTCAATCCAAGACCCTTGGTTCACTCTCAACACAATGAAGGACCCGAAACCGAGTCCAATTAATCTTGTTGATTTTAAGTGTGATTTTTCAAGCAAGATAGCAAGGATTACACGACCTATAGGGAAGTCGGCTCAGAGACGGATGTGTCTTCCATGTTTAACCTGTCGCCTAAGATACCACCGGTCCTTCCTTTCTTCGCTCCTATACCAAGTTGATGGATTCAATGACTTGCCCCTATCTACTTACAAGTAGGTGGAGGCTGACAAGATCAGAACTTCACCTCGGGGGGTTACTGGCATCTTGTCGTGAAGTACCGCAATTTCGCCCCTATCTACCTGAGACAGGCGGAGGCTACTTGGTACTAGTCAGTGAACCTTAATAAATTCAACTTGTGATATTTGCTAGGATTAATCGGAACGTGATATGGAAGGCAGGGATTTGGGCTCTGCCTTAAGGTATTCACACACACTCAAGTACCCTCACTCAGCCTGAAAACAAGGTCGGGGATTAGTCTCCCGCAAATAGTTTTTCCAATTTTATTGATTTTTTGGTCAATAATGTTAGCAGTCCCGGTTTCAAGTTAAGTTATCATTTGTTAGTCCAACCATACAGCACGCCTATCGTCCAACCCCAATTTCCGTTTAAATTTAAGTGTGAAAAACAGAGGGGGAAATCGAGAAAAGCCGATGCACGAAAAACAATGATGCGTATGCTGAGTGTAGAGTACTTACAGTGATCCCTTCTCTTATGCAGGATGCAAAACAGAATTGAGAGCTTTTTCTACACTAAATGTAAATGCAGGCGATAAAATCCGCTCCTAGACATGCAGTTCTATTAGCGAGTGAAGCATAGGTTATTTTGACTAGATCTGTTGTCTAAGTGTTTCTTTTAAGTGTATTGTGTGGTCCTAAAAATTTACGAGCACAAGCAAATCCTAGAGAGGCTTGAGGAGCCGCTAGTGCAAGCCTAATTTACAATTCAATCCACATAGCACACGGGGACACAGTTTCACTATCTTTACACACACGAGAACCCAAAAGGGAACCGCTGGAAATGATGCGAAAAAAATAAAGAAATAAAATTAAAAATACAAGTTCTCTCAAATCACTCAAAGAATTAAAATGCCAAATCTTCGAAGCGTCTTTGACTCATCATGTTCCTCGCACAAGAATAATTTGAGGTCAGATAGAGAACGACACAAAAAAATCAAAAAATAAAAGACAAAAAATATTCACAAGAAACCGGGGGTCAGACTACCCGGGGATAGAAAATCAAATACTCAGAATTACTGCAAATTAACCTAAGCCGTGCCTCCCCGGCAACCACACCATTTTGAAATGCGTCCCTACTACCCTTATTAATTCGAGCAAATTAATGGTCAAATTAATTAATATCGTTCATTGTAGTCAGATAATGAGAGTAGATCAAAAACAACTTTTAATTAAAACAAGTTAATCTCGAGCGGCAATTTTTTTTCTTGGGCAAGCCCAAGGTCGAACTCAGGGAGGCAAATGTCTCCTTAGGTAATTTTTTAGCAAAGTCCAAAGTTTGATTTTCAGGGAATATTTTTTTATCTTTTTTTGGTTTTTATGCAAGACACATGCAAAATTAGGCCAGTTTACAGGTTAATTCAAATAAGTGATCAAATCAAGTCCAAAAATTACGAAACTTGGCTAGTTGGTGAAATGCAATTAAAAGAGACTTCCTAATTTTTTTGGAATTTTATAACATTAAATAAAATTACTGTGAATTAATTATGAATGTAGAATGAATTTGACTAAATTAATTTTAATAAATATCAAATCACAATATTTTGGGGAATACAAATTATCCTAGATAGATCTGAAGGTGAGGGATCCAGGAAAATTATTAAACCTAAATTTTGATGTTAGATGAACCTATTAAAAATTAATTAAGAAAATCACTAAATGAATTATTTAGGACTTGAGATGTGTGCAACCGAGACGAAATTTTTATGCAAGGCAAAGCTAATTATCCTAGATCTAATGTAATTTTTTGGGAATTTTTGGAGTCACAGAGAAATTACTATCAATTAAAAGGCATAAATAGGCAAAATATAGCAAAAATGAACCAATTAATGAATAGGAAAATCTACTGATATTACAAAAATATGCCACATGTTACATAATGAAGAGGACAATATCAGCTACACGATGTAATTTTTCAAACTGAAAAATGAATTAATATGAATGCCTAAATATGCGTGCAAAGACAGGGGTGTAAATACAATTACATGAATTAAAATGGATGAAAATAAAACATGCTGACAGGGACTAATATGCAATTACCTATAATGTTGAGGGGGTAGATGCAAATTTTCTACAAGACACGTGCTCCTCACATGGGGTTGCCTGGCAGGGACTGAAATGTAATTTTAGAAACCTTCAGGGGCCTTAGTGCAATTTGCCCAGGACGCACGTGCGGATCACATGGGGGGTCCTAGGCTCGGTGGTCTTCGGAGGTTCGGAACAAGGCTCGGGCGACACTGGAGGTTCGGATATGGCTCGGAGAAGCTTCGGGTTATCCGAGCCTAGTGCTCGGGGAGGAGGCTCGGATCGGGCGACGTGGATGAATCTGGACCGCGGGATCAAGGATGATCCAACAGCCTCTGGCTGATGATGCGTGGCGTGTATGGGTCCGTCAGATCAGTGATCAATCCAACGGTGATGGGCTCGCTCTTGAGGTGACGACATGGTGGTGTCAGTATTCGGAGAAGGTGGTCAGTGTGGAGCCCAAAATAGAAAGGGGGCGGCACTTGTGCACGGTGGAGAACGTGGGCGCGGGGCTGGCGAAGGTTGACGACGATGTCTCGACCGTTGGATCTTGCGATCCAACGGTCCAGATGGAGGCACGGATCGACGCCTCGGATCAGATCTAAGGCACGAAATCGAAGGGCTCGCACCGCACCACGTGGAATGCTGAGGATGCAGAGGGACGGGAGAGGTTAAATCTGATCTGCGGTCGGATGGTGGAGAGCGAAGGCATCGATGGACGATGTAGATCAAGGCTCCCAGAGCGAGATCGGAGGACGCACAGAGTGCCACATGCTGGACTCTGGGCGAAGCGCGGGCGGACGGTGAGGATGGAATTAGGGGTTCGATCGAATAGCTGAGAGATCAAAGTGTTTGAGCCGTTGGATCTGGAGTGAATCAGATGGATGAGGTGATGCCACATGGCACGAGCCTGATGAGGCGCTAGCGGGCGGTGAAGATGCGATCCTGGGATTGATCCAATGGTGTGGAATTAAGGCGAACATGGAAATCACTGGGTCGTTGGATCTAGATGAAGATCCAACGGTCCAGGGCACGGGCGGATAGGTCAAAGGGAGCGGGCCGCGTGGCACAATCAGAGGGCGCCACGGGGCTAGCTGTGAGTGGCTGAAGAGAAAAATAAGATTAGAGGGAGAAGGAGGCCGAATTTGGAAAAACTCAAAACATGAAAGTTGTAGATCTCGTTGAGATCTACAAGTTTCATGTTGACCAAAAACGGATATGAGGTCAAATATGATATAAAATACAAGAATATAAATATACATATGTATAGTATACAAGGAGGCCCAAAAACCCAACTTTTGCCTACGAGCTCCGAATTGAATGAAATTATCTCATTTTAAAGGTCTCTGGATGTGTATCAATATGAAGGTGAGTAGACCTAATTCGGAGTTGGTAAGAGAGAGATATGGGCATTCTAAGGTCCAGGGGGTTTAGGGCTTTATTGGATATTTTACAAGAGAGGAACTCTGGCCTTCTTCCCTATATTATTAACTAATGGTGCACACACTATAAGGAAGGTGTTATTTTATTTTAGAGGGGGTAAAATACAAGTAAATAGGTGGATATTTTACAAGTGGATTTTACAAGTGGATTGGCTTGTTATTTAAATGCAAATATGAATGCTAAAATGCATATCTTGTGGATTGACGCATGAATGTTATTTATGCAAGATAAAGGGAAATATGATGCTATTTACCCGGGGACAAAGCTCTATTTTCAACTTTAAGAGTGATGAATCACAGATTCATCAGGGAGAGATGCCCTTCCATCTTGTTTATATTTGTTTATTTTCTTCGTCATTTCTACCTCTGTTTTGCTACCTATACTTAGGGATATTTTACCCTAAGTATAGGAAAGGTAGCCTCTGTACATTCTCACTCAGATTTCCCTTCGTGTACAGCTTGTTGTACTTAGGATTATTTGATCCTAAGTAAGGGGGAAACCCCAAGATTCTCTTACATTTTCTATTCTTTCATTCATCTTTGTATATAGCCTTCCTTTTCACTTTTTATACTAAGCACGAGTTATGTCTTCTTCATCGCTCTTGACTCTGAGGACATCGTTCGAGCTAAGTATAGGGGTGTGTGTATATATTCCATATATACTTTAGCCATAACTCGTACTTTGTGTGAGTGTGTTAATAAATAAAAATGGCTAAAATCCAAAAATCTATAAAAATTAAAAAATTTTCCTTGTAAATAAAATTCTTTTATTGCACATACATAGCTAGTGTACAAATTATTTTTGTAAAAATGTTTGTAAAAATCTTTTATGTAAATAGCTTGTAAATATTTTTGATATCAAAATTATGTATATAGTACAAAATTTTTGTAAAATGTTTTGAAAATCGAAAGTTTGCAAAAACCTTGTGTAAATTTGTGTAAATATTTTGCAAAACTTGCATTCTTCATACATCAATGTTTTCAAAAGATTTTTCAAAAATTTTGCACATGTGTAAATATTTTGTAAACTGCATCTTTGTAAATACTTGTATAGTTTTTTTCCTGGATCATAGTTGACATTTAAACTAGCCTGGAATTAAATTGAAAAATGGAGCTGGGTTAAGATCTTAATCCACCTAATTCTAAGAGGAACCCTATAGGGCTTAGGGTTGAGACTTTTCATGTCCATGGTGACTTAATTCTTTGAGTCCACTAGGCTATGATAATATGTCATCTCGATGAGCCTAAGTAAAGCACTTAATAACACACGCATGACTCATATAGACAATGGCTTTACTTTGACCCGCACTTTACACCGAGCTTTCTACGGATGAGGCGGTGAGGAGGCAGTCTTCCTTGACTTGGGGTAGCATATGAGGGTAATACTTCTAGGCAGAACCTCTCTTCTTCTTATAGTGAAGGAAGTGCGTCTCAACTTGGTCTGGTTGCCATGAGGTCTAATGACAGGAGTTGTGGGTTGCAACAATGCTTCAAAAGAGGGATAGTCTACTGGCTCAAGAGGAAAAACTCCTTATATATATATATGCTGCACTTTGTAGATATGGTGTATATATGCACAAAAAAAACATAAAATAACTCTAAAAAAGTGGTGGGTCTGATAGAAAATGATAATCCCACCGGAGTGTATATAGTGCAATAAGCAAAGCTTGAGACTCATGTTCCATCTTATGAAGCTTGCAGAAGGGAGACTTAGCTACACTGGTTGAGCTCCCAGGGATACATGGCTACACTGGCCATGGTCCATTCTCTTCTTCCCCCTCTTCTTGAGCCGGTTGAACTTGAACTTAGAAGGGAATACCCCGCTCCTCGAGGAAAGAGTGGCCAGACTAGGATCTTAGAATTACCTTGTTGGGGAGGGTTGTCATTTTGCTACTTCTGAGGTGGAGAGCTATACCTCACTTACACGGTACAAGGAAAGATTCATGGTCCTCAGGGTTTGTGTATGTAGACTTGTTCTGATCTGGATTATTGAGGAGTCTTGACTATAGATTAGTAGAACTTAGAGGCTGTTAAGTTTTAAACCTAAGTCCAAATCAGGTTCCGACACATTAATAATCCAAAGATCTGACAGAGCTCCATACCTCAATTTAATGAAGGCAAGTTTAATATTCATGATGGATTCATTCATTTTTCCTTCTTTGTCTTTTTCTTTTTCACTTATTTTTCAAATAAGTGTTTGCTAAGGGACTAACAAAGTTAAGTATAGGGGGTGATGAATCCCCATTCATCACTCTTTATTCTTTTATTTTGGCTACAAAACCTTTGCAAAACACCATGTAGATACCTGTAAATAGAATAAATTACCAAATTGCATAGAATAAATTATCAAATTGCATGCATTGTGTAAATATTAAAAATTAGCATGTTTTTGTGCAAAAATAAAATAATAAATAAATAAAGAAAAATAAGGAGATATTTAGAATAAATATCGAGTGACCCGTACCCAAGGGAGGGCCAAGCAGTGGCCTGACCGCAAAAGAATCCAAGTAGAGAGAGATAGGGCCATTCCTCATATAGACACTCCTTCATGCACATATTTTATTAAAATAAAACAAAAAAAATGGGTTTTTATTAATTTTTATATATTTATAAAAATAAAATAAAAAAGGAAAAAAATAAAGGAAAAATAAAAATAAATAATTTCTCTCTCTTTAGTGTAAATATACCATGTACATACAATAAAAGATATATTTATTTCACCCTTGTAATTAACTAATAAAAACCCAATAAAAATATTTTTATATTCCATATTTTATGTGTAAATAAATAAATTATAAAATGGGAATAAATGTACATAAATAAAATAATAAAAATAAAATTCAAAAATACATAGGTATACATACCTGTATATATATCACTAAAAAATACTTTGAAAATAAATAAACATTTTTCATGTTGAAAATATTTTCAAATAAAATTATTTTCTATTTTAAAATGAATTTACAAATAATTAATAAAAGGAATAATCTGATTAGTCCATGGGGGAAGTTTGACCCCCGGTCAACTCTCCCCCTGGACCCCTCTGCACCCGGATCTGCGCCCTGACCCGATATTCTCCAATTTTTTCAGGCGTGATCCGACCATCATCAACCCAAACCCCGGGCTCCGAATATCGACGATTGATCCACGATCCACGCTCGGGGATCTTCCTAGGGATCCATGCACTACAATTGCCTACCCAACTCCATTTCCAATGGATCTCCACCAGTATATATCTCAGCTCCGCCGCACCATTTCAGGTACCTTTGGCTCTTGTCTTCGACTCCCAGGACCTCCACTATGTTCCTTGAGTGACGACGAGTGAGTGTGAGTGTTGCAGTGAGGATTTGGAGGTGCGTAGCCTAGGTCTGGCGACCCTCGTCGTCGTGCTCTGCCGCCTGCGTAGCCCGAGCCTCTGGAGGCGACGCTCCATCGAGGCAAAGATCACCAGAGAACCAGCGTCTTCTCCACAGTCGACTTCGATCATCAGGTAGCTTCTTTAGCCTCTTTAGCATAGTTTAGATTCAATCTTCATCTTCCAGCTCCGCCCCAGTGGCCGGAGCCCTGCCAGTCCATCTTAGCCATATAGATCGACTCCTCGACCCATCGCCACCCTCTTTACACGATCTGATCACCTCGAGCTGGGCCATCTGGGTCTAGATCGAGTTGGGTTCCATCCGCCACCTTCGCCGGAACCCCCCGTCGCCCATCCACTCTGCTTCTCTTTGTCTTTCAGCCAATAACCTATGCCGGAGTGTCCCTCCGAGCATGAGATACCTTTTGCAGGTCAATAAACGTAGGATACCCCCCTTGGCCGTGTTTCCACCCTTCGCCGGAGCAGACCAAGCCCCCTCCTCCCTCGCCGAGGATCTGACCGTTGGAAGCTTCATCGGAGGCCTCCACCCGACGCGGAACGCCATCGCGAGGAGAACCCACCTCTCCGATCTTACATCGGACACTGGGATCGCTCCTAGCTCGCCGGAGAAGCTCGCCAAGGAGGAGTTCTTCCAGATCCTCTCGCAGCCGTCGGATCATCCCTCTACGCCAGTTCTTATCTCAGCCGCACGTAGCCTGCTCCTATCAGGCCGTTAGATCCATGATCTGAAGGCCACGTGCACCCCACGTTCTCCTCTGCGCCAGCACCGTTGGATACTCCAAGAGGCTTCATCAGGACCGTGCACCCACAACCATTCACCGTTCGACACCTAGCGCTTACGCGCCCCACATGCACCTCGGCTAGGTAATTTGCGCCCGAACCCCTGCAGTTTGCTTTAGTTTTTATTTAGTCTGTAAAATAATTTTGCGCACTTGGGTTATTTGCATATCTAGACCTATAGTTTCTTGTATTTACTTTTTAGTTCTTGATTTGTAGAGACACGTGCTTCGACACGTGCGGTTGTGGACATTTTGCAGTATTTATCCTATAGTTTCAAGGTGTTATGGCTTACATGTTTATTAATTAGAATGACACTTTAGTCCCTTTGAATGTGAGACACGTGCTAAGCACGTGATATCTTGGGCTACTTGCATTATTTGGGTTGGGGTTTGTGGATGTTCTGGATTGAAGTTTAAGTTTTAAAAATTACATTTATACCCCTGTGTGTGCTGTATTCGGACATGTGTTGAATTAATGTGAATTTTGCACTGATGTCCTTCTAGTTTTCACACGTGTTGTCTATTCAGCCCTGAAACTTTGTTTTTATTGCGTACAGGTCCCCGTGTGCTGTAGCCTTTGTAGTGTTTGAATAAAATAACAAATCAAACCCAAATCCACTAAAATTTGGCACGTGGCTCCTGCCACTGTGTAAAAATTTCACTAAATTTTGGGACATTTTTGTTGCTTATTATTATTTCTAAAAAATAAGAAACCTTCATTTTTGCTACAGTCTGATTTATAAAATCAACTAAAAATATAAAAATTAATCTAAAAATTCTAAAAAAATTGAAGCTTGCTTGTTTTGTTGTTTTTAAGCTTTAGTTCGATTTTTTAGCCTGTTTGGATTTATAAAACCCATAAAAATAAAAAACCCTAAAAAACTTATAAAAACTAATAAAAAATTCTATAAAAATCAAAAAATGCAATCTCTATTTCCTTAGTTTAGTTTTTATTTTTACTTTTTATAAAAATTACCTTCAGATTTTTATAAGCTAATTAGTTATTTTTAATTACCCTTTCAAATCTAACTACACGCTTTGTCACTGTTTTTCTCTTTTTCGATTTTTATAAAATCAACAAAAAATCATAAAATTCTTAAAAAATCACAAAAACACGTAAAAAAATAAAAAATACAAAAACAATTTTATTTGATTTTTCTATATATATACGCGCGTACGTACGTGTGTGTACAGGGTTAAATGGGGCTGCCCCCTACGGGGAATTAACTTGGCTCCCCTCACCCCATTTTTTTCACTTTTCCCATTTTTTTGAAAATTTCTTCAGTAGAATTTCATCACTATATCCCTATATTATGCTATTCAAATTTCATGCGAAACAAAGACTCTTACGACCTCCATCCAGACAGTCATTTTCTAACGGTAACAAAATTGCTAAAATCGACCCCGTCTGGATGGACATAAGAATCTCTGTTTCGCATGAAATTTGAATGACATAATATAGGTATATATTGATGAAAATCCACAGAAGCAATATTCGAAAAAATAAAAAATGGAAAAAATGAGGCGGAGGAGCCAAGTTAGCTCCCCCAAGGGAGCAACCCCATTTAACCTATATATACATATATATACATATATGTATATATATGTATATATATATATGGAAAAAAGGAGTTTGCACCCTTGGTATAGCTAACTTACATGCTCCCACCAATTTTTCCCTGTATTTTTTTATTTTTCTGAAATGAAATCTATTGAAATTTAGATCACAATATGTCACCATGGTGTCATTAAAAATTTGACCTAATACAAGACTTCTATCCACTCCATCAAGACTATAAAATTTTAATGGTCTCAGAAGTGCTGAAATTGACCCCCTTCAGATGGAGGGTATATGAGTCTCTGTTTCTGACAAAATTGCAATGACATGTTAGGGAGATATAGTGATGAATATATATATTTTCATTTTTCTAACAAAAACTAAAAATAAGGAGAAAATGGGGATTGGAGTAGCCAATTGGCTACACACAGAGTGCAGCCTCATTTAGCCATATATATATATATATATATATGTATGTATGTATATGGGACTTATCCAATGGGCCTTGCGCCCATTTGAGATGAGATAAGCCCACTCATATTTTACCAATATTTTCTATCATTTTCAGTTCAATGCTTATTTATTTACAGTTGTTATATCATATTCTTATGATTAGTAACTATTTTCATATAAAGAAAACCTTAGATTCACAGAAAAAGTTCATTAGTAAGACTAAAAACGAAACTAGTAATACGAATAATAATACAATCATTTCGTATGAATTTAAGTTTTTTTCTGAAAATAGTTACTAGTAGTAAGAATATGATATAACACTTGTAAACAAATAACTATTAAGCTCAAAATCATAGGAAATAATGGTAGAAAATGAATAGGCCCATCTCATCTCAAATGAGCATAGGGCTCATTGGATAATTTTCCTATATATATAATATAATATATATAGATATAGATATATGGCAACGAGAATTCAGATTGTGTTTCCATAGACTAAGTTCTTTTTGTAATTCTTATTAGGCTTATAGTGTCAAATGGTCAGATGAGGTGTAGGTTACAACATATTTACTTCTCCAAACATGGAAAATTATTATGATCATGAATTTTTCACATCTCTTTGAGTGTGGATACAATCTCAGATAAGATAGGATCATCATCTAAATCTCTTTGCGTATTTAAGTAAGCTTTTCAAGAACAAGAAACATGAAGCTAAAATACAAATACTCAGCAGGCGTATATTCCTTGTTATATATAATGAATATCCAGAATTAGAGGTCAATGCTGCTTAAATGGCCAATAAAATCATGCATGAGTGGGCACAGCACCACCTCAACACCTTCCTGGAATTATAATCGAAAAAAAATCAAACGTGAAAGAAACAGCTTAGACTTGAGGAGGTATGGGAGTTGGGAAGCACACATAAATTTAGAAAGAGGAAGAGGCCAGACAACAGCGTCTTGAAGTCCCAAGAAAAATCACATTGACCTTAAAGAGGTATTATTTAACAGTGCTGTCCATAGCAGACCACTGACATAATTTAGGTTAGGGACACGGACCACTTTTTTTAAAAAAGAGGAGAACCTCTATTACTCAGAAGGCGTAGATGCCCTGTATACCTAAATAGGGTATCCTACTAAACATTTGTTAAATGGGAGACATCAAGAATTCTAGGCTTCCCTGACAGCGAAAATCTTTGGATCTTTGCATATAGTGAGAACAGGATGTCAAACATTTTATGAGCAGAAACAGTCAAAATTTGAATCCAGCTCTTAACTAAGCATCAGTAAGTGGGTTAGGTGTGCTAATTATGTTAATGGAGGCTTTGATATCTTGTGAAGACAATGACAAGTATGCGCACTGTGGAAAGTTCCCTCTGCTGGATTTAAAGGATCATATTTCCAGAGAAGTGTGCATGTTTTTAAACAGAGGCCTTAAATTTTACAAGTGTTTTGTATTTATATGATGTGCAAGACGCCACATGAGAACACGAGCACAACATCATATCTGTCCTTCCACCCTCTTCCTAGCTTTCATTTGATTTAAATAACTGCTAGCGGCGATTATCAAACTAATTTAATGGCTATACAGCAAAGACTATCGCAATCAATCACATTAAACAAATCAAACCCACATGTTCATATTCTCACCAGTCTGCTTTCACTGCTGGAAGATTCTGAAAATCATACAAGGAGAGCTGCACGGCAAAGCAAAAAGCCAGATATATACATGCATGCATTTATACATATTAACAGCCTATGTATATTTTGGACCTCATGTTAAATCATATGGGATTTTAGAATCCCATAAACATGACGCACATGCTCTCCTTATTCCTTAATTAAACCAAAATGGTTGGGCATGTACCGACGTCAACGTCAAAATCATATGGGATTTTAGAATCCCATAAACATGACGCACATGCTCTCCTTATTCCTTAATTAAACCAAAATGGTTGGGCATGTACCGACGTCAACGTCAAACGTATAATACACGCCTTCATATTGGTATTCTAATACATCTGCACGGATCATAAGGAGGTAGCTTTTAAGCTACCACATTAACATAGGACTCACCAAAGGAAATTTACCGTAGTCGAAGCAACGAGTTGAGGTTTTTGCTGGATTTTGATTTAGCTTGATCATGTAATAAAGAGAATGAATATATCTATTATTATCGATTAAGCTTTTATCTTTGCAATCTCATAAAATGATTTGAATTTAAGCTTCACTTATGAAACAAAAGGCAAAAGCAAATAAGGAGATACCATTTTAAATTATTAATATAATTTCCTTTTTACTTTTTATTGAATTAAAGAGGAGAAAACACTCGCAATGGTACCCGTCCCAAAATTATGTTAACGCTGACACAGCTACATTACGTATTACCCAAATAGCCCATACTTTTTTTAGAGGAAAAACGGTGAACTCCCGAGTTGGGATTCACCACTAAACCTTTAATTTATAAAAATATAAAGATATACATTACCTTGTAGACCAGAAACGATAAAGAGAGATACAAGAGGCGATTACATTTTCGGAATAAAACCTTTGGTTCTTAAAAATCAGATCATTTCTCCCTCCCCATATGGCCCAAAGCGCTGCAAATGGCAAAGAAACGTCATCCATCGAGTTCAACCCCACCGACCTAATAGATCTCCAGAACTCAGTCATGCCACCATGCAGTAGTCATGTCACGCCTATCTCCTTCCAAACATAATCCAATGCAGGACATGTAAAGAACAAATGCCCTGCATCCTCCGTTTGTGCACCGCATCTATCACACTGTGTATCTGGAACACCAAACAGTCTTCCTCTTCGCGCTTTATCCCAAATCCTTCCTCTTCTCAAGCATCACAGAAAAAATTTGACTCTACAAGGGATCCTGCTTGCCCATATAATCTTCATATCCTGCTTCAGGTCGGCTTCCAAACCATCACCTCTCCCTCTAAACATATTGCATGCCTTTTTCACCGAGAATCTCTCTCCCTCCCAAGCAAAATGATCCTTACCCTGCGAGATGCAATCAGGAGAGGGCAGCTCAGATTGCATTCTGTCCAACTCCTCCCTTCTACGTCCAGAAAGATCATGCAGGAAGCGAGGAACCCACGAACCATAGATTCTGACATGAGCCACCGAACAATCTTTGCTTTCCGCCCAAGCAAAGAGTCTTGGAAATCTGCTGCATAAAGCACCCTCTCCCGTCCAGTCATCCAGCCAAAAACGAAAGACCTTCCCGGACCCCATTCTTGGCACCAATCTCGACCTTAGCTATGGTAAAATGTCACGGATCCCATTCTAAAGGGAAGACTCGAATCTCACTCTACCAGCTTCTAGCGATCCATAACTTTGATATCAATCTGCAAGTCTAAGCCAAGGATCTGAATTGATTAACCATTAAGCTACTCCAAAAATTGAAATGGAAGGAGAAATATAACTAAGTAATATATTCTATGAACCAGCTCTGGAGAGCACATGCAGATACTACAAGAAAAATGAGTTGTAGTCATGGAATGTGGCTACGGAAACTTGTGGCCACAATAATTCCGTGGACACTAGTTTTTCGTAGCTACAATTTCGTGGCCAAAGTTTACATACAAGAGTTGTGGTCTCGATAAGTTCTGTGGTCACTTGTAGTGGCCATGATATGTTCGTGATTGGAGAACTCTCGCGACGAGACTTGTAGCTATGGCTACTGGCCACGACGTGTTTTGTTCACAACCCAATTCTATGGCCACAAGACCCACATCCGTGTACATAATTCTGTAGCCACAACTTATTTTCCTTGTAGTGACATGTTAGACAGATGGGGCAAGTGACATCCATTCCAGATAAAATGAAGCCCAACGCACGCACGTAAGATTCCTCTCCCTACATTGGATCCACCAGAAACTTTATTTTCATTGGAAAAAAAGCAGAGTCCAATCAACTAATAGTCCTATTCCGTGTTTTCCATTACAACAAAAATAGACTAAGTCAATAAATAATTTAGTATTTTTTACTATTTCTTCTGTAATTAAATACATAACAACGAATATTATCTGTTGCTTCGTTCTTTAAAGTTGACAACAGACATTGTACTCGTTGCTATATTCCTCGCAATGAATCATATAACAATGGTTATTTGTCGGCATTTTTTTATAATTATTGTAAAATTCAGCAATGGTTGATATGAATTTTAACGAATAAGTCAATGGAAAAATTATCATTATATTAATCTCGAACAACGAATATGTTATTCGTTGTTAATTACAAGAATAAAAGATAATTTAACAATGAGTAATATTCATTGGCATATCTTTGACATCGGAAGATATGGTAACAAATATCCACATTATTTATTGACTTAAGTGTATTTTGTTGTAGTGTCCTGATGAATACCCATTCATCACTCTTTATTCTTATATTTTAGCTACAAAAACCTTTGCAAATACATGTAGATATGTGTAAATAGGAATGATTACCAAAAGCATGCATTGTGTAAAAACTTATAATTAGCATGTTTTTGTGCAAAAATAAAAGAATAAAGATTAAAAAGAAAAAGTGGGAAATATTTAGAATAAATATTGAGCAACCTAACCCAAGGGAGGGCTCAGCATGGGCCTGACCGCATAAAAGCCAAAGTAGAGGGAGATAGGGGCTCATGTGTAAATATTTATGTAAATAAAAAAAAATGTTTTCCTCACCAAAAAGATGCTTGTAAATACTTGTATATATTTACAAATATAAAAAAAAACAAAATAAAAAGTTAAAAATCAAAAAGATTAAAATACCCCTTTCACCATGTACATAAACCACATCTATGTATTTATTTAACTATGTGAATAAATAAAATTATTTTCCAAACTTTTTGTAAATATTCTATGTTATATATTGTAAATAAATAAAATAAAAAGAATCAAGACCAAAAAAAAATAATAGAAAAATTAAAAATACAAAAATACATTGTACATATACCATGTATATAGATGTACATATATATTTATTTTACCTATGTAAATAAATAATAAAAATCAAATAAAAATACCTCTTTATTCCTTATTTTATAATGAAAATAAATAAAATATAAAATAGGAATAAAATTGCACAAAAATAACATTTAAAAATAAAAAATCCAAACCCTATATATTGTATATATACCTATATATAGTACATATTATGTATATAGCCTATTTTTATTTCCAAAAATTAATTAAAAATCACTAAAAAATAGAAAAAATAAAAGAAAAATATTTCATGTTTTGAGTTTTTGCAGATTCGGCCCCTAGCTACCCATATTTGTCACTTCAAGATCCAGCCACGTGGCCGAATCCCATTGGGTCCTGGGGATGTTGACCGCCCGGTCAACTAGCCCCCCCATGACCACTTCCCACGGGTCTAATCTCCGGACCCGACTTCTCCTATTTCTACCCGCTCGACCCGACACCCATTTCCCTAAACCCCGGCTCCGTTTTGAACCTCCCACACCCGACACCTTCGTCGGGCATCCACCTCGGGATCCGCGCGCTTCATCGACCTACCCGAGCCCGTCTTAGCCGGACCCCTCCAACGCATATAAGCGAGCTCCGCCACCTTCTCTCTCCATCTTTGGCCATTCGCCTCCTTCCCTGTGAGCTCCAGAGAGACCACGAGAGTGACAGCTAGCGCCTCCACCTGTTGCAGCGAGGAGAGGAGGAGGATTCCATTGATCCGGCGACGTAGCCGCCGCAACTCCGCCACCTGCAAGAGCTTCGAGCCTCGGGCAGAGACGACCCTCGAGGCGACGACCAGGAGCATCCCCTGCTCCTCCCCAGTCTCTCCGACCACCCAGGTAGCCACTTAGCTTCGCTATTTCCTTTGATTTTAGTTTATCCCCAAATCGCGCCGCCGCCGTCGTTCTTTGATTCCGACCACCCCGTCACCTATCTCGATCATCGGAATCGACCACCATCACCGCCTTCGTCCGTCGCACCTTCTCCACCCACTCACTCAACCCAGCTCACACAGGAGCTGGGAACCGGGCTCCTCCGTCCACCACCTTCGCCGGAGCCCGCCGTCCCGATGCACCAGCCACCCCCACTTCGCCTAACCGGGTCGAGGCACTTTGCCCTCGACCCGCAAGTCTCCTGAGTTGCTTTGCAGGTCCAACAGAGGCCATCTGAGGCCTTTCCCCGTTCAGACCAGGAGTCTCACCTCCGCCACCCTCGCCGGGGCTCTCCCGAGCTCGGCTGGGCCATCGGAGGGCATCAGCAGCTGCGCACCTTGATGAATACCCATTCATCACTCTTTATTCTTATATTTTAGCTGCAAAAACCTATGCAAATGCATGTAGATATGTGTAAATAGGGTTACTTAGCAAAAGCATGCATTGTGTAAAATTCTATAATTAGCATGTTTTTGTGCAAAAATAAAAGAATAAAGAGCAAAAAGAAAAAGAGGGAAATATTTAGAATAAATATTGAGCAACCTAACCCAAGGGAGGGCTCATCATGGGCCTGACCGCATAAAAGCCAAGTAGAGGGAGATAGGGGCTCATGTGTAAATATTTGTAAATAAATAAAATTATATTTTCCTCACCCAAAAATATGCTTGTACATATTTGTATATATTTAGAAAATATTAAAAACAAAATAAAAATGTGAAAATCAAAAAGAACAAAAATATCCTTTCACCATGTACAAAGACCATACCCCTTTATTTATTTAACCTTGCAAATAAATAAAAGCATTTTCTAAACTTTTTGTAAATATTCTATGTTATATATTGTAAATAAATAAAATAAAAAGAATCAAAACAAAAATCAAATAAAAATTACAAAATTCAAAATGTAAAAATATATTGTACATATGCCATGTATATAGTTGTACATAACTAGTTATTTCACCTATGTATATAAATAATTAAAATCAAATAAAAATACCCTTTTATTCCTCATTTTATTCTATAAATAAATAAAATATAAAATAGGAATAAAATTGTATAAAAATAATAATTAAAAATCAAAAACCAAAAACCTAGTTATTGTATTTATACCTATATATAGCTATATAATGTAAATACCTTAATTTTATTTCCAAAAATTAATTAAAAATCACCAAAAAATAGAAAAAAATAAAATAAAAATATTTTGTGTTTTAAGTTTTTGCTAATTCCGCCGTTATCTAGCCTAAAATAAATAAACAAAAATAAAATACGTGGCAGCACCTCATTGGCCCACGGAGATGTTGACCTCCGGTCAACTCCCTCCGCGGACCGTCTTCTCCAGCGGATCTCGCGCCCAACCCATGCTCCTCGAGTTCGACCCTGGGTGCTATACCAGGTTAAACATTTAGCAGGACCGCTTCTTGCCTTGTTTGATTGATTTTATTTCTATTAGTGGTCTGATAATTTTTTCTTGATTGAGTCGACTTGATCGCTTGGGTCGCAACGACCAATTTAGCACCTATACCCTAGCCTTCAGGTCGCTCATCAGAATGGCGTCGTTGCCGGGGAGCACGGCTTAGTAGTTCTTTTTATCTTCATTTTCGTTTTTGTTTTCGCGGCTTTTCACGGCTCTTCGGAGCTCGCGGCTTTTCGCGGTTTTTGTTTATAGTTTCTTTTTATTTTATTTTGCTTTATTTTTATTTTCTTTTGTTTTTGTTTTTGTTTTATTTTGTGTGGTTTATTTTATTTTATATTTTTGCACATATACCCTTATTTTTCATTTGTCTTTATTTTCCTTTGATTATTATTTTATTATTGGTTCTGACCACTCATCTCGTTTTCTTGCGAGGGCCCGAGGACCGCGGAGGCGACTTTCGAGGAGCCGGTGCAGCCGAGGAACTTGGAGGCGGCTTCTTTCACTACGAAGTCGCAGGAGAGAGCGAGAGGGAGAGAGTTGAGTGGGTGAGGTTAGATTAGGTTTTTATTTTTATTATTATTATTATTGTAATAATACAGGGACAGGACTTGGACACTTGTGACTTGACCGTAGCGGGTCTGTTTCGCCGAGCACCGGCGTGCTCGGGGGACCCATTAGGACCTTCGCGGTTTTTCGCGGCTTTCTCGTGTTTTATTTTTCTTTTATTTCTGTCTTTTCCGGTTTTTCGCGGTTTTTGCTCGAGCCCCTAGATTTAGGATTTTCTGGTGAATGTGCCGTAATTAGTAGGATCCACACACCTAATTGCATATCTGTTCCCATAGATCGATAATTGGACCTACTTAAAATCAATAATAAAAATAACCGATTCATTTGCCTCCGTAGCCTACGTGCCGCAGCCCGTCCTGTAAAACGCTTACTCCTACCCCCGATTTGTCGGACAGAGGAGGGACGAGCCAAGACCGGACTCTTTGGCTTGGAGGTCGGTGACCGGTTAGACGGTTCTTCGCTAGACTTGCTCGCCTAGGACTCGGCTTTACCGCTGCATCATTTAGGTTAGTTTTAATTCTGTCTTTACTTTTATGCGCGGATCATATTGCATGTAGAGAGCTGGAGGCAGGTACGCATTTCTGACTTTTCATGCATCATTGATTTATCGTGCATCGGCTTTTTCGTCTTCTCCCCCCTGTTTTGGACTTAATAATCAGGAGAACCGAAAAATTCGTTAGGCCTTTTGTCTACTTTGAAAAATATTAAAAAAGTGAAACCATAAAATTGGGACTGCTAAGATTATTGATCTTAAAATCCGCTCACCCTAAAAACTTTGTCTTGGGGAGAGCAACCCCCTCATTGGTTGGTTTGGATGCACGAGAGAGTGACCCGCACCCTAGGTAGAGCCCCCCGTTGCTAGTCCCGACTGATTACCGACTCTTCTGTGCGGGCCAGTCGGCTGGGTTAGCATCGGATATCCCAACAGGTCACGTAAGCGCTCTGATATTCTGTTTGTTCACCAAAATAAAATCGACAAGATAATTTGACCGAACTTTCACGGTCTTCATCTCGCGTTGCGTTGGTGAACCGAGGGTTTGTTTTCTGATCGTAATTTTTCCAGATCTCATCCGCCTTACTCGCCAGATCAAGATGATGGGTAGACGGTCTCTTAGGCAGCCTCTGGCTGCACCGCTTTCGGGCGCGTCTACCTCATCATCTAGGTTGGCTCGCGAGAGCTCAGACCCGCTCTCCGAGCCCGAGTACGACTCCACCCTGTTCCCCCTCGACCCCCTTTCTGATCTTCCTGAGAGACATGAGCCCGAGGAGAGATTGATACATTTGACAGCACCTGAGTTGGGCTCGTTTGATTTTGCAGACGTCGACATGGCCGGAGCCGACAGTTCAGACGATCACTCCCGTCAGCCAGAGCATATTGTACTAGACCAGGGAGCGATCAACTCCACCCTGATCGCGTCACTCGATACAGTCCAGCAGCAGCTCCGCGATCAGGGAGTATTTATGATTGAGATGAGGAGAGAGTTGGAGAGACTCATAGCAGAGCGAGACCAGCAGAGCGAGCCCGAGGAGCCCGATGATGCACAGGCACGAGCCGCAGCAGCAGCAGCCGCAGGAGCAGGAGGACCACCACGACCGATGCGGGATTTACACAATCCCGGATCTACTCTGATGCATCATTGGGTAGTGGTGCCGGCGATCGTGGGGGACTTCAAGTTCCCCCCGAACACCCTGCAGATGCTACCCCGCTTCCACGGACTCGCCACTGAGGAGCCCCACCTCCACCTCCAGGAGTTCCTGATGATTTGCAGCACTGTCCACGACCGGCATGTGGACCAGGACACGATCCGGATGATAGCCTTCCCGTTTTCACTGGCAGATAGAGCAGCCACCTGGCTGAAGCATCTTGGGAGGTTTGTCTATATCTGGGAGCAGCTCCGCACCGAGTACTTGAACAAGTACTATCCACTCGGGCGTACGAATGCAGCGAGGGCCCTGATCAGCAACTTCTCCATGTTCCCCAACGAGCAGTTTCACGAGGCATGGGAGAGGTTCCGAGAGCTTCTGGACAGATGCCCGCACCACGACATCACAAAGCCGAACCTTGTGCAGAGCTTCTTTAGCGGGTTGACACCAGAGCTACAGGGCCTGGTGAATGCTTCTTGCGGCGGGTCCTACTTCGCCAAGGACCACGACCAGGTCTGGGCCATCTTCGAGGAGATGGCTGAGAACTACATGGTGATGTCTCAGACCAGGTTGTATACTCAGAAGACCCAGCCACATCAGCCAGGACCCGCGCAGTACCAGCGGATAGCACGGGTAGATGCAGGTCCATCAAGTTCGTCCGCAGCCGCAGCAGCACAGGCAGAGTCATCAGCTGCGGACATGGGCATTATCAGCGAGAAGCTGGACCGCATGGAGCTGATAGAGAAGAAGCAGTGCCAGGGTATCACGCAGATGGAGCAGATGGCACAGGTTCTGAGCGACATGAAGACACAGCTCATGTGTCTCCAGGAGGCACAGACGGCCTCTCAGCCCCGTCTTCAGTCGCGAGGCGACGCCGGCAGCAGCAGCAGCTCGTCCCAGCGCTCCAGCACCCACGTGCAGCCTAGACAGGTTCACCTTGTACAGGCGGAGCCGTACCAGCAGCCGCAGCCCACCTACCAGTCCCCACCATCTCCAGAGATGCAGATGGTGGTCTACCAGCCGGACCAGCCTCTGACAGTACTCCCGCCAGCCCCCTACGATGCCGAGCCGTTGATGGATGTCAACGGGATTTGGTACGACCGCCCCCAGCCTGGGATCCGACGAGACCATCCCGGATTCAGGTGGGGGAGTGGTGGTACCCAGCCCCAGCAGCAGCCGTCAGGACAGGGAGGGCAGTACTCCCAGCAGAGAGACCAGCACCAGCCGCAGCAGCAGCCCCCAGCATATCAGCAGCACCAGTCATCCTTCGGTCCGCGTCCCTATCAGCAGCAGGGACAGTCATGGAGACGTGAGCAGCAGGCTCACCCGGGATACCAGCAGCAGCACCCTCCATCCCACCCCTCTTACCCACCACAGCAGTTTCAGCAGCCTCACCCACAGAGAGGCCACCCGTCGGGCTCCCACGAGAGCCCCGCTTTGGATGGCATCGCCCGCCTCCTCACGGACCAGCAGGCCACATTCAGACGGGAGATGGACGAGTTCCGCCAGGAGATGCGGGACCTGGTGAGAGGGAAGGCCGCCATACCAGCCCAGATAGAGCCGAATCCGAACAACCTCAAGAGGAAATCTGAGCAGGTAGTACATACTGAGTTTGCCACTCCTAGTGACCCCTTTGATGATACATCTTCGGATCTATTTGATGCTAATTCTGTCACACTTAGGAGCGGTAGGACCCCAGCAGGCGGCGGCGCCTCATCTGAGCTTCACCACGAGGACACTTCAGAGGCGCCACATGAGGAGGAGGAGAGCGGTACTGAGGCCGCTCCGGACGATGACGGTGGCACTGAGGCCACCAAGGATGCTGATCCCACCGGCGGTACTGAGGCCGCACGACGTCTACCAGCAGCAGCAGCAGAGCCAGCCCGTGGTGGTACTGAGGCCACCGGTGTTTGTACAGATAGAGATGATGTTTTTCCTCGTATTCCTGTATCTCAGAACTCTGTTGTGAATAAAGGAAAAGGTTTACTTTCTTCTGGTCCCACTGTGGTGCATGATGTATGTGTGGATCCGGTCCTTGAACCACTTAGACCTTTTCCTAGTCCTTCATCTGAGAAGGACCCAATGATCCCCTTCCCTAGAGCCCTTCAGATAGGGAAGGGGAAGAAAAATGATCCAAAAAAGAGAGATCTTGAGGAGTTCAGCCAGAGCATGATTGATCGATTCCACATCCAGCTGACCCTCCAGGAGGCTTTGCAGCACATCCCCCTTCTCCAGCGATCTTTGAGAGAGAGGACTACAGTCAGGAGGAGGAGGAGGAACCACACTTCAGAGATCCATGTGCTGACCAAAGCCACGTGTTTTGCGATACAGAACCGCCTGCCAGCCAAGAGGCCAGATTCAAGGGCCCCGTATGTCAGATGCCAGATCAGTGAGCAGAGGTTCGACCGTACTCTTCTAGATAGCGGATCGTCGATCAACCTTCTTCCGGCAGCCCTTCTCGACCGCTTCGAGTTGGGCACTCTTCGACAGAGCAGGACAGTCCTTCAGTTCGCTGATCGATCTATCAAGAGGCCGAAGGGGTTATTACGAGACGTTATCGTCACGATTCAGGGCCTGAAATTCCCCGTGGACTTCGTAGTGTTGGACATGGAGATCCCTGAGTCAGTGGCCGATACCCCCATCATCCTTGATCGTCCGTTCTTGGCCACAGCCAAGGCAGTGACTGATCATGATAGCGGGAAGGTGTACTTTCGCGTCGAGGGCGAGAGTATACAAATAGAGACGGTCGAGGACTACAGAGCTAGATTCAGAGCCCGCTCAGATGCGAGTACAGATTCAGAGCAGCTGACAGACGCAGAACCAGACATCCACCAGGACTGTGATTTTGTGATCACAGATGATGAGGCAGCTTGGGCAGATCTTGAGACACAGACCACCCTCTCACTTTCAGATACAGCTGATGCAGAGACGACAGCAGAGGAGAGTCTGGAGAGCACAGACTTGGTTCAGGATACCAATGAGGCAGCAGAGCCGGTCCTTGATCGCAGCACGATGTTTGGTGATGGTGGTGCTGAGGCCACCTTGTTTTCCAGTGGTACTGATGCCACCGCGGTTGATACAGATCCCTCGGATTCAGAGTCTGATTGGGCCGATTGTTTTGATCAGATGCCAGACCTGAGTTCACCTGAGCCTATAGATGAGGAGGAGGTAGATGCAGAGCAGACCAGAGACAGTGCAGTTGAGCCGCCTTCTCCCGATCCAGTTTGCGAGAGTACGCTTTCACTTTCCCAGGCAGATTTGGCCGACCTTGCAGCTTTCACTCAGTTTCTTCCGCAGCCAGATTTGCCGGCACCCAGCATTCCAGAGCTGAAGCCGCTCCCTACTTCGCTGAAGTATCGATTCCTTGCTGGAGAGCCAGAGATGTACCCAGTCATCATCTCCGCCGAGTTGACTGGAGAGCAGGAATCCCGTTTGATGGGGGTTCTTGAAAAGAACCGCAAGGCGATCAGATGGAGCGTAGCAGATCTCCATGGGATTAGTCCATCAGTGTGCTCCCACCATATCTATCTCGAGGATGGGGCAAAGCCGTCGCGTGAGTTCCAGCGGCGTCTTAACCCCAACCTGAGAGAGGTTGTGATGAAGGAAATATCAAAATGGTGGGGTGTAGGTTTTATTTATCCCATTTCCGACTCCGAGTGGGTCAGCCCCTTGCATGTGGTGCCCAAGAAGACGGGCATCACGACTGTGATCAGTGAGTCGGGAGAGGAGATTGCTACACGAGTACCCACCTCTTGGAGGGTTTGTGTTGACTACAGGAGACTCAACCAAGCCACCAAGAAGGACCATTTCCCCCTACCTTTTATTGACCAGATCATTGAGAGACTGCAGGGAAGAGCCATTATTGCTTCCTGGATGGGTACTCGGGCTACAACCAAGTGGCCATCGCTTCTGAGGATCAGGAGAAGACCACCTTTACCTGTCCCTTCGGCACATATGCTTTTCGACGCATGCCATTTGGGCTATGCAATGCCCCTGCGACTTTTCAGAGGTGCATGCTGTCGATCTTCTCGGACATGGTAGGGGAGTGTTTGGAGGTCTTCATGGATGATTTCTCGATCTACGGCGACGGATTTGATTCTTATCTTGACTGCCTAGATCGAGTACTCCAGTGATGTATTGAGTATCATTTGGTGCTATCTTGGGAGAAGAGTCACTTCATGGTGACTCAAGGGACGGTGCTTGGCCATATCATCTCCAACGGGGGCATGGAGGTTGATCCGGCCAAGGTTGATGTCATTAGGAAACTCGCACCGCCGTCCAATCTGAGGCAGCTACGGTCATTTCTGGGGCACGTTGGATTTTATAGGAGATTTATTCATGATTTCAGCAGGATTGCCCGGCCGTTGACTGACCTCTTGACGAAAGACACCGAGTTCCTTGTCGATGACAAGTGTCTTTCGTCGTTTGCTACTCTCCAGCAGTGCGTTATTGAGGCTCCTGTCCTCCAGCCGCCTGATTGGTCTCTCCCATTTGAGATCATGACGGATGCCTCCGATTTTGCCGTAGAGGCAGTGCTGGGACAGAGGAGGGATGGAGTTCCATTTGCCATACACTATGCTAGCCGCACATTGGATTCCGCCCAGCGGAATTACACGGTCACAGAGAAGGAGATGCTAGCCGTAGTGTTTGCCCTGGATAAGTTCAGATCGTATATCATTGGATCTAGAGTGACTTTGTTTACAGATCACACCGCCATCAGGTACCTCATGGCAAAGAAGGATGCCAAGGCCAGACTGACTAGATGGATCCTTCAACTCCAGGAGTTCGACATTGAGATCAAGGATAAGCCTGGAGTCAAGAATGTGGTGGCGGATCATCTCTCCCGACTAGAGCAGCCTGAGGAGTCTGAGCAGATTGATCCTATTAGAGATACCTTCCCAGATGAGGCGATCCTTGCTATCGCCTCACTTCCATGGTATGCCGATATTGTGAACTTTCTCGTTGTTGGGAAAGTCCCACAAGATTGGACCAGACAGAGACTTGAGACCTTCCTTGCGAAGGCCAAGTCCTACCATTGGGAGGATCCCATCCTTTACCACGAAGGAGGGGATAGCGTCTGGCGTCGGTGTATTCCTCAGGAGGAACACCATAGCGTCCTCACCTACTGCCACAAGCTTGAGGCAGGGGGACATCATTCTGGGAGGAGAACGGCACAGGAAGTGCTCCAATCCGGCTTGTGGTGGCCTACCCTCTTCAAGGACTTAGATGAGTTCGTGAAGAGGTGTACTGACTGGTAGAGGATGGGCACTTGTGGACAGCGTGATATGATGCCGATGCAGCCCATTCACTTCTGTGAGGTTTTTGACGCATGGGGCATCGATTTCATGGGTCCATTCCCTAAGAGTCAGGGATTTGAGTACATTTTGTTGGCCGTCGACTATGTGAGTCGTTGGGTGGAGGCTATCCCCGCCCGAGCCGCTGATGCGAGGACAGTTTGCAGATTTTTGAGGAAGCACATCATCACGCGGTTCGGGGTTCCACGAGTTCTGATTTCTGATGGGGGATCTCACTTCATCAACGACCAGGTGAAGGCACTTGCCAGCGAGTTCGGCATCGACCATCATGTTGCTACACCTTACCATCCACAAACGAATGGTCTAGCCGAAGTGTCGAATAGGGAGATCAAGACTATATTGCAGAAAGTCGTCCGCCCTGACCGAAAGGATTGGTCACAGCTTTTGGACTCGGTCTTGTGGGCATATAGGACGTCTTTCAAGACACCTTTGGGTACATCTCCCTTTCGCCTCTTTATGGCAAGCCATGCCATTTACCTGTTGAGCTGAGGCACAAGTCACTTTGGGCAGTTACAGACATACTTATGGATCCAGATGGTATGGGAGACCAGAGGAGGGCAGAGCTAGCTTCCCTGGAGGAGCTTAGAGATGCAGCTTTCTCAAGCAGCCTACATTACAAGGAGAAAGTTAAGGAGTGGCATGATTCTCATATCAGCCACAAACATTTTGAGATGGGACAGAGAGTATGGCTGTTTGATGCGAGGCTTAGATTATTTCCAGGGAAGCTACAGAGCAAATGGAAAGGACCTTATCTGGTTCGAAAGGTACACGACAACGGTAGCATCGACATATCTGAGTTGTCTTCTGAGAGTACCTTTCGAGTGAACGGCCAGCGGCTCAAGCCATTTCTAGATCATGAGCCGCGGGTCGTCGATCTTGCCCCTATTCATTTTGCGTGAGATGTGGTCTTTGACTCACATCTAATGCATCTCACGCCTGAGTTTCACTGATCCTCCGCTGTATATAGATCCAGATGTCCATATCATCACATTCTTTAGTCCCACATCCCTTTCTTCATCTTGTGATTATGCTATACTTAGGGTGCACTTTACCCTAAGTATAGGGGGGATGTGAGACCTTTCGGGTATTTCTTTTGTTTCTGTCTACCCCTGTTTTGCTGTCTATACTTAGGGATATTTCACCTTAAGTATAGGGGGGGTAGACCCTGTACATTCTCCACTCAGTTTTCCCTTAGTATACAGCCTGCTATACTTAGGATTACTTGATCCTAAGTATAGGGGGGAGACCTGAGTCCCTTTTGACTTTTCATCTCCCTTTTGTATAGCCTTCCTTTTCACTTCCCTATACATAGCACGAGTTATGTCTTCTTCATCGCTCTTGACTCTGAGGACATCGTTCGAGCTAAGTATAGGGGGGTGTGTATATATTTCATATATACTTTAGCCATAACTCGTACTTTGTGTGAGTGTGTTAATAAATAAAATGGCTAAAAACCACAAAAATTAAAAATTTTTCATGTACATAATCTTCTTTTATTTGCACATACATAGCTAGTGTACAAATTATTTTTGTAAAAATGATTTCAAAAATCTTTTGTGTAAAGCTTGTGTAACTATTGTTGTATCAAAATTATGTATATAGTACAAAATTTTTCCAAAATGTTTTGAAAATCAAAATTTTGCAAAAATCTTGTGTAAATGTGTGTAAATATATTTTTGCAAAACTTGCACTTCATGCATCATCATTCATGATTTCAAAACATTTTTCAAAAATTTTGCATGATTGTAAAATATTGTGTAAATAAGCATCTTGTTGTACATATGTATATAGTTTTTCTGGATGATAGTTGACATTTAAACTAGCCTGGAATCAAATTGAGAAATGGAGCTTGATTAAGATCTTAATCCACCTAATTTCTAAGAGGAACCTTATAGGGCTTAGGTTTAAGGCTTTTCAGGTCCATGGTGACTTAATTCTTTGAGTCCACTAGGCTATGATCACATGTCATCTCAATGAGCCTAAGTAGAGCACTTAACAACAACACATGACTCATATAGATTATGGCTTTACTTGGACAACCGCACTATGCACCGAGCTCTCTACGGATGAGGTGGTGAGGAGGCAGTCTTCCTTGGCTTGGGGTAGCATATGAGGGTAGTACTTCTAGGCGGAACCTCTCTTCTTCTTATAGTGAAGGAAGTGTGTCTCAACTTGGTCTGGTTGCCATGAGGTCTAACGACGGGAGTTGTGGGTTGCAATAAAGCTTCAAAAGAGGGATAGTCTACTGGCTCAAGAGGAAAAACTCCTTGTATATATGCTGCACATGTACATGTTGTATAGATGCACTCGAAAAAAAATGTGCAAAAAGAAAAGAACTCCAAAAAAGTGGTGGGTCTGAGAGAAAATGATAATCCCACCGGAGTATGTATATAGAGTGCAATAAGCAAAGCTTGGTTTCATGATCCACCTGTTGTAGCTTGCAGCAGGGAGACTTGGCTACACTGGTCAAGCTACCAAGGGTACTTGGCTACACTGGCCTTGACCCATTCTCTTCTTCCCCCTCTTCTTGAGCCGGTTGAACTTGAACTTAGAAGGGAATACCCCGCTCCTCGAGGAAAGAGTGGCCAGATTGAGGTCATAGAGTTACCTTGTTGGGGAGGGGTGTCAAGTTGCCATTTCTGAGGTGGAGAGCTTAGACTTCACATCCACAGGACAAGAAAAGATTCATGGTCTTCAGGGTTTGTGATTGATGACTTGTTCTGATCTAGAGCATTGAGGAGTCTTGGTTATAGATTAGTGGAACTTAGAGGCTGTTAGGTTTTAAGCTTATGTCTAAATAAGGTTCCAACACATTAATAATCCAAAGATTTGATTGAGCTCCATACCTCAATTTAATAAAGGGCAGGTTTAATAATCAACCTTGATCCATGTACATCCTCTTTTTCTTTCTTTCTTTCTTTTTCACTTCTTTTTCAAATAAGTGTTTGCTAAGGGACTAGCAAAGTTAAGTATAGGGGGGTGATGAATACCCATTCATCACTCTTTATTCTTATATTTTAGCTGCAAAAACCTATGCAAATGCATGTAGATATGTGTAAATAGGGTTACTTAGCAAAAGCATGCATTGTGTAAAATTCTATAATTAGCATGTTTTTGTGCAAAAATAAAAGAATAAAGAGCAAAAAGAAAAAGAGGGAAATATTTAGAATAAATATTGAGCAACCTAACCCAAGGGAGGGCTCAGCATGGGCCTGACCGCATAAAAGCCAAGTAGAGGGAGATAGGGGCTCATGTGTAAATATTTGTAAATAAAAAAATTTATATTTTCCTCACCCAAAAATATGCTTGTACATATTTGTATATATTTAGAAAATATTAAAAACAAAATAAAAATGTTAAAATCAAAAAGAACAAAAATATCCTTCCACCATGTACAAAGACCATACCCCTTTATTTATTTAACCTTGCAAATAAATAAAAGCATTTTCTAAACTTTTTGTAAATATTCTATGTTATATATTGTAAATAAATAAAATAAAAAGAATCAAAACAAAAATCAAATAAAAATTACAAAATTCAAAATATAAAAATATATTGTACATATGCCATGTATATAGTTGTACATAACTAGTTATTTCACCTATGTATATAAATAATTAAAATCAAATAAAAATACCCTTTTATTCCTCATTTTATTCTATAAATAAATAAAATATAAAATAGGAATAAAATTATATAAAAATAATAATTAAAAATCAAAAACCAAAAACCTACTTATTGTATTTATACCTATATATAGCTATATAATGTAAATACCTTAATTTTATTTCCAAAAATTAATTAAAAATCACCAAACAATAGAAAAAAATAAAATAAAAATATTTTGTGTTTTAAGTTTTTGCTAATTCCGTCGTTATCTAGCCTAAAATAAATAAACAAAAATAAAATACGTGGCAGCACCTCATTGGCCCACGGAGATGTTGACCTCCGGTCAACTCCCTCCGCGGACCGTCTTCTCCAGCGGATCTCGCGCCCAACCCGTGCTCCTCGAGTTCGACCCTGGGTGCTATACCAGGTTAAACATTTAGCAGGACCACTTCTTGCCTTGTTTGATTGATTTTATTTCTATTAGTGGTCTGATAATTTTTTCTTGATTGAGTCGACTTGATCGCTTGGGTCGCAACGACCAATTTAGCACCTATACCCTAGCCTTCAGGTCGCTCATCACACCTTCACGCCGGAGCTCTTCCGATTCTCAGGCGCAGCAGAGGAGGCCGGGAGCGTTGCCTCGAGGCCGGCGAAGTTCGCCGGTCGCCTGTTCATCCAGGACCTCCAGTTGCCGTCGATCTTCTTCTTTCGCTCCAGATTACATCACGACCGTCCATTAGTGGAGCTGCATCCACCGCCAGATCATCGAAGGATCGACCTCAGCCATTGGATCACGAGCCACGTCGCTTCCACGCCATCCGATCATACACGTGGCGCGCATCCAGCACCCCCGCTTAATAAAGGGTAATTTATCCTTAGGGCCCTGTCTTTATTTTATTTCGTTTTAGTCCTGTAAATATTAAATGAAGTTGTTTAGTTTTAGGGTTAATTGCTTAGTGGACCTCGTGCTTTAGTTTATTTGCATCTATACCCCTGTGTGTTGTGAGCCACGTGCTTCGTCACGTGTTGTTTGGGTTATTTGCAGTAGACCACCCTGTAGTTCTGGATGTTATTAAATGAATGAAAGTTTTTAGATAATTGCATTTATACCCCTGTGCGTGGTTTATTTGAGCATGTGCGATATTTCTTGGGTTATTTGCATATAAGACCCCTGGACTTTTGGTACCTGTTACCAATAAGTCCTCGGGACTTATTTTTCTTATATTTAGGTCCCTGAGTGCCCCAGGCACGCACGTGGCACGTGTTTTGCTGGGTTAATTGCACCGGGACCCCCAGAACTTTGGGTATTTGCACTTTGGTCCCTGTGCACAATACCCTACCTTTATTTTTGAATAAAATATCAAACCACCGCCAAATCTAACGAAACTTGGACACATGGCTCCTGCCATGGTGTAGGATTTTTGTGGATTTTTGAGGACATTTCTGATTTTGTTTGATATTTTTTAAAAATCAAAAACCTCTATTTTCGACACTGTCTAGTTTGAAAAATCACAAAAAAATATAAAAATTCACTTAAAAATTCTATAAAAATTACCTACTGTTTGTTTAGCTTAGTTTGATTTTCTAGCCAATTTTGGCTATTTTTCACCACTGGAAAACACTAAAAACTAAAAAAACACTCAAAAACCCATAAATATTATAGTAAATAAATTAAAAACCAAAAAATAATAAAATTGGTACCTAAATTTTCCTTGTCTTATCTACTTTACAGGAAAATTACCTCCAGGCCATTTTGAGGCCCTTAGATATTTTATCTAGGGCTTTTTGGCTCGGTTGGACATTACCCTTTGTTTTTGCTACTGTTTGATTTTTAGAAAATAAAATAAACATCAGAAAATTATCAATAATTCACCAAAAACACTAAAAAATATAAAATACATAAAAACATTTTTGTTTTAATGTTTGGTTGATTTTTGATGCTTTGAATAATTTGTTATAGTGTGCTTTTCTTTTGTTTTCTTATTTTCTTAATATATTAAAAATCCAAAAAATATAAAAATAATTAAAAACCACTAAAAATATTTTGTTCTTTTATTTTCTTTATTTTTACTACTTCGTAGGCCTCTCGTCCAACCCGTGCTCCTTGAGTTCGACCCTGGGTGCTATACTAGGTTAATCACATAGCAGGACCGCTATTTGAGTTTTGATTGATTTTATCCTTCTTGAGTGGTTCATTTTTCTTGATACACATCGTCTGATCGCTTGGGTCGCAACGACCTATTTTCAGTACCTTATACCCTAGTGATCGGGCCTGTAATCAGAATGGTGCCGTTGCTGGGGAGCACGGCTTAGTAGTTTTAGTTTTATTTTCGTTTTTTGTTTTCGCGGCTTTTCGCGGCTCTTTCAGAGCTCGCGGCTTTTGTTTTTATTTCATTTTTGTTTTATTTTGTTTTTGTTTTTGTTTTTCTTTTATTTTTGTTTTTGTTTTCTTTTGTGTGTTTATTTTATTTTGCATTTTTGCATATATACCCTCATTTTCTTTCATTTTCTTTTTTTGCTTATTATTTGCTTATTTTTATTGGCCTGGCCACTCTGTTTCTCTTGCGAGGGCCCGAGGACCGAGGCGGCCGATTTTGAGAAGCCGACGCAACTGCGGGATTCGGAGGCGGCTCCTTTCGTTGCGGAGCCGCAGGAGAGAGTGAGAGAGAGTTGAGTGGGAGAGGAACTTTTATTTTTAATTGCATTATTATTGTAATAATACAGGAAACTCTCAGAGAATTGTGGACTTGTGACTTAGCGGGTCTGTTTCGCTGAGCACCGGTGTGCTCGGGGGACCCTTAGGACTTTCGCGGTTTTTCGTGGCTTTGTTTTCTTTTTATTTTCCTTCTGCCTTTTCCGGTGTTTACGCGGTTTTTGCTCGAGCCCCTAGAATTAGGAATTTCTGTTGATTGTGCCGTAATTAGTAGGATCCCTACACCTAACTAATTGCCTGTTCCCATAGAACGTTAATTGGACCTACTAAAAATCATTAATAAAAATAACCGACTCAGTTGCCTTCGTAGCCTACGTGTCGCAGCCCGTCCTGTAAAGCGCTTTCTCCTACCCCCGATTTGTCGGACAGAGGAGGGACGGGCCAAGACCGGACTCTTTGGCTTGGAGGTCGGTGACCGGTTAGACGGTTCTTCGCTAGAAATTGCTCGTCTAGGACTCGGCTTTCCCGTTGCATCATATAGGTAGTTTATTTTCAGTCTTTCAATTCTGCGCGGATCACTTGCATGTAGAGTGCTGGAGACAAGGTACGCATTTCTTACTCAGCATGCATCATTGATTTCATCGCGCATCGGCTTTTTCGTCTTCCCCCCTGTTTTTGACTTAATAACCAGGAGAACCAAAAAATTCGTTAGGACGTTTGTTTTTATTTGAAAAAGATTAAAAAGAGAAACCATAAAATTGGGACTGGTTAACACTATTGATCTTAAAAACCGCTCACCCTAAAAATTTTGTCTTGGGGAGAGCAACCCCCTCATTATATGGTTTGGATGCGCGAGAGAGTGACCCGCACCCTAGGTAGAGCCCTCCGGTGCTAGTCCCGACTGATTACCGACTCTTCCGTGCGGGCCAGTCGGTTGGGATAGCATCGGGTATCCTAACAGGTCACGTAAGCGCTCTGATATTTTGTGTGTTCACCTAATAAAATTGACAAGATAATTTGACCGAACTTTCACGGTCTTCAACTCACGTCGCGTTGGTGAACCGGGGGTTTGTCTTGTGATCATAGTTGCTCCGGATCTCATCCGCCCTACTCGACCAGATCAAGATGATGGGTAGACGCTCTCTTAGGCAGCCTCTGGCTGCACCGCTTTCGGGCACGTCTACCTCATCATCTAGGTTGGCCCGCGAGAGCCGAGACCAGCTCTCCGAGCCCGAGTACGATTCTGCCCTGTTCCCCCTCGACCCCCTTTCTTTCATGCCTGAGAGACACGAGCCCGAGGAGAGACTGATTGATTTGATAGCACCTGAGTTGGGCTCGTTTGATTTTGTAGACGTCGCCATGGTCGGCAGTTCAGATGATCATTCCCGTCAGCCCGAGCATTTTGTACTTGACAAGGGAGCGATCAATGATAACCCGTCTAGATGACTAAGGTAAAGGTATAGAAATGGTCGTTGCGACCTCAGTCACTCAGACTAGTATATCAAGAAAAATCAGACCACTCGAGCAAATAAATCAATCAAGCACAAAAGAAAGCGGCCTAGCTATGAGATTAACCTGGTATAGCACCCAGGGTCGAACACAAGGAGCATGGGTTGGCCAGAGACCTACGAAGTAGTAAAAATAAAATAAAATAAAAGAAAAGAATTTTTAGTGGTTTTCAATAATTTTTATATTTTTTTGGATTTTTAATATAATGAGAAAATAAAAGAAAGCAAATAAAAGCACACTTGAGCAATTTATTAAAAGCACCAAAAATCAAGCAAAAATTCAAGAAAAAATGTTTTTATGTTTTTAGGTTTTTTAGTGTTTTTGGTGAATTTTTGGGATTTTTCTAAGGTGTATTTTATTTTCTAAAAATCAAACTGTGCTAAAAAGACAAGGTACTGTCCAGCCAGGTCCAAAATCCAAAAATAAAATATTTAAGGATCTCAAAGGGACCTGGAGGTAATTTTCCTATATACTAGAGAAAACAAGGAAAATTAGGGCACCAAAATTATTGTTTTTGGATTTTAGATTATATATTATAATTTTTATGAGTTTTTAGATGTTTTTAGATTTTTAGGGTTTTTGCTCAATGAAAAATAGCCAAAATTGGCTAGAAATTCAAACAACACAAAAAGAACAGTAACTAATTTTTTTAGATTTTTTGGGGGTGTTTTTATATTTTTTGGGATTTTTAAACCTAGACAGTAGCTAAAATAGATGTTTTTGAATTTTTAAAAATAACAAACAAAATAAAAAATGTCCTCAAAAATTCTCAAAAATCCTACAACATGGCAGGAGCCATGTATCAAATTTTCATCGAATTTGGAGGTGGTTTGATATTTTATTCAAAAATCAAAAGGAGGGCACATGTGCACAGGGACTTAAGTGCAAATACCCGAAGATTTGGAGTCCAGGTGCAAATAACCCAGCAAGTCACGGCCTTGGCGCGTGCCTGGGGCACTCAGGGACCTTCTGATAATAAAAAAACCAAGTCCTAGGAACTTTTGGTAACTCGTACCAAAAAGTCCAGGGACGGTTATGCAATAAACCCACTAAAATCCGCACATGCTCAAATAAAACGTTCACAGGGTTATCGATGCAATTACCAAAAGTATTCATTCATTCATAAACCCAACCAGAACTACAAGGACTAATACTGCAAATAAACCAAAAGTACACGTGACGAAGCACGTGGCTCACACAAACAGGGGTATAAATGCGAATATCAACAAGCACGAGGTCCAATGTGCAATTTACCCTACGTAAATAAAATGCATAAAATATTTACAGGACTGGAATTAAAAACACAAACGACGAGGGGCCTAAGATAAATTACCCCTTTATTACGCCGACGGCTGGATGAGCGCCACGTAGATGATCGGACGGTCCTAGTGAGTGGCGCCTCTCTCTCCTTCGCACGTGGGCCGATCGACGGTGCAGGGCGAGGCACGTGGAGGATCTAACGGCTGGCAGTGCTGGTGCCTCTCTCCTCTGCGCTAACGGTCCGGATCAGCCCCTCGATGGGATCAACGGTGCCTGCTCCTCCGTGGATGGACGATCAAGATGAAAACTGGGGAACTGCGGGTGATCGGACGGTGATGGAGGTCCCTCGAAGAACAGGTGGCCGGCGAGTTTCGCCGGCCTCGTATGCGTGCTAGGGTCCTCCTCAGCTGCCTCCAAGGATCGGAGAAGATCAGCGATGACGTCCCGCAGCTGGTGGTGGCCTCCGATGGCTCAGCCGAGCCCTGGAAGGGCTCCGGCGAGCGCGGCGGCGATGAGCTCCTAGCCTGGATGTGAGGGGGCCTCAGATGGCCTCCTCTTGACCTGCAAAACAGCTCAAGAGCTTCGCGGGTCGAGGGCAAAGTGCCTTGACCCGAAGAGCGACGTGAGGGTGAACTGTGGGTCGGACGAGCGAGCTCCGGCGAGCGGAGGACGGTGGAGCTCGAACCCCAGCTCCTGTGCGAGCTGGGTTGAGTGAAGGGGCGGAGAAGGTGCGTCGAGGGATGGCGGAGGTGACTGAGTGTTCCGATGATCGAGAAGATGTACGATATAGCCGGAATCAAAGGAATACGTCGGAGCTACGAATTGGGGGTAACCAAAATTAAACGAAATGAGAAGACTAGAAGGTTACCTGGGTGGCGTGGAAGACTGTGCTGGAGCTAAGGTGGCTCCTGGTCGTCGCCTCGAAGGTTGTCACTGCCTGAGGCTCGAGCTCCTGCACGGGGCGGAGCACGGCGGCGTTGCGTCACCGGATCAATGGTCCGGGCACCCCCTCCTCACTGCGACAAAGGCAACCGCGAGCTGTCACCTCAGGGATTGCAATGGAGGTCACGGGAATGAGAGTGGCGAGCCAAAGATAGAAATGAAGTGCGGCGGAGCTCGGTTTTTATGTGGGTGCAGGTCCGGGAAGAAGAGCTCGGGTCCGGCTCGATTGAGCACGGATCCCTAGGATCAATGTCGGGCGAGATTCCCGGATACCTGGGGAGTAATTAGGACCTTGGATTAGGCGAAATGGTGATCGGGTCTGGTGGGAATAAGTGGGAGAAGTTGGGTCCGCGACCAGACCCGGCTCTGGTGGTTCTGGGGGGGGAGTTGACCGGGGGTCAACAATCCCCTGTGGACCAATCAGAGCCCGCCAAGCCATAAGTTTTCATTTGATTTTTTTGGGCCATTAAATGACCGAATTTTCAAAAACTTAAAACATGAAAATATTTTTAATTTATTTTTTTCTATTTTTTTGTGATTTTTAATTAATTTTTGGAAATAAAAATAAGGTATTTACATAGTATAGCTATACATAGGTATATATACAATATAGGTTTTTAATTTTGATTTTTAATTAGTTATTTTTATACATTTTTATTTCTATTTTATATTTATTTATTTATATAATAAAATGAGGAATAAAAGGCTATTTTTATTTTATATACATAGGGAAATAACTAGTTATGTACAACTATATACATGGCATATGTACAATATATTTTTGTAATTTAATTTTTGTTATTTTTATTTGATTTTTGTTTTGATTCTTTTTATTTATTTTATTTACAATATATACATAGAATATTTACAAAGAGTTTAGAAAATGATTTTATTTATTTGCAAGGTTAAATAAAGAAAGGATCGTGGTCTATGTACATGGTGGAAGATATTTTTGGTCATTTTTGATTTTTAAATTTTTTATTTTGTTTTTAATATCTTTCTAAATATATACACAATATATACAAGCATAGTTTTGGGTGAGGAAAATATAAATTTTATTTATTTACATAAATATTTACACATGAGCCCCTATCTCCCTCTACTTTGGCTTTTATGCGGTCAGGCCCCATGCTGAGCCCTCCCTTGGGTTAGGTTGCTCAATATTTATTCTAAATATTTCCCTCTTTTTCTTTTTCTTCTTTATTCTTTTATTTTTGCACAAAAACATGCTAATTATAAGTATTTACACAATGCATGCTTTTGCTAAGTATTCCCTATTTACACATATCTACATGCATTTGCATAGGTTTTTGTAGCTAAAATATAAGAATAAAGAGTGATGAATGGGTATTCATCACCCCCCTATACTATACTTTGCTAGTCCCTTAGCAAACACTTATTTGAAAAAGAAGTGAAAAAGAAAGAAAGAAAAGAAAAAGAGAATGTACATGGATCAAGGTTGATTATTAAACTTGCCTTCATTAAATTGGGGTATGGAGCTCAATCAAATCTTTGGATTATTAATGTGTCGGAACCTTATTTAGACTTAAGCTTAAAACCTAACAGCCTCTAAGTTCCACTATTCTATAACCAAGACTCCTCAATGCTCCAGATCAGAACAAGTCATCAATCACAAACCCTGAAGACCATGAATCTTTTCTTGTCCTGTGGAAGTGGAGGTCTAAGCTCTCCACTTCAGAAATGGCAACTTGACACCCCTCCCCAACAAGGTAACTCTATGACCTCAATCTGGCCACTCTTTCCCTCGAGGAGCGGGGTATTCCCTTCTAAGTTCAAGTACATCCGGCTCAAGAAGAGGGGGAAGAAGAGAATGGGTCAAGGCCAGTGTAGCCAAGTACCCCTTGGGAGCTTGACCAGTGTAGCCAAGTCTCCCTGCTGCAAGCTACAACAGATGGATCATGAAACCAAGCTTTGCTTATTGCACTTGTATACATACTCCGGTGGGATTATCATTTTCTCTCAGACCCACCACTTTTTTGGAGTTCTTTTCTTTTTGCACATTTTTTTTTCGAGTGCATCTATACAACATGTACATGTGCAGCATATATACAAGGAGTTTTTCCTCTTGAGCAAGTAGACTATCCCTCTTTTGAAGCTTTATTGCAACCCACAACTCCCGTCGTTAGACCTCATGGCGACCAGATCAAGTTGAGACGCACTTCCTTCACTATAAGAAGAAGAGAGGTTCCGCCTAGAAGTACTACCCTCATATGCTACCCCAAGTCAAGGAAGACTGCCTCCTCACCACCTCATCCGTAGAGAGCTCGGTGCATAGTGCGGTTGTCCAAGTAAAGCCATAATCTATATGAGTCATGTGTTGTTGTTAAGTGCTCTACTTAGGCTCATTGAGATGACATGTGATCATAGCCTAGTGGACTCAAAGAATTAAGTCACCATGGACCTGAAAAGCCTTAAACCTAAGCCCTATAAGGTTCCTCTTAGAATTAGGTGGATTAAGATCTTAATCAAGCTCCATTTCTCAATTTGATTCCAGGCTAGTTTAAATGTCAACTATCATCCAGAAAAACTATATACATATGTACAACAAGATGCATATTTACACAATATTTTACAATCATGCAAAATTTTTGAAAAATGTTTTGAAATCATGAATGATGATGCATGAAGTGCAGGTTTTGCAAAAAGATATTTACACACATTTACACAAGATTTTTGCAAACTTTTGATTTTCAAAACATTTTGGAAAAATTTTGTACTATATACATAATTTTGATACAAAAATAGTTACACAAGCTTTACACAAAAGATTTTTGAAATCATTTTTACAAAAATAATTTGTACACTAGCTATGTATGTGCAAATAAAAGAAGATTATTTACATGAAAATTTTTAGTTTTTGTGGTTTTTAGCCATTTTATTTATTAACACACTCACACAAAGTACGAGTTATGGCTAAAGTATATATGAAATATATACACACCCCCCTATACTTAGCTCGAACGATGTCCTCAGAGTCAAGAGCGATGAAGAAGACATAACTCGTGCTATGTATAGGGAAGTGAAAAGGAAGGCTATACAAAAGAGAATGAAAAGTGAAAGAGGATCTCGGGTCTCCCCCTATACTTAGGATCAAGTAATCCTAAGTATAGCAGGCTGTACACTAAGGGAAAACTGAGTGGAGAATGTACAGGGTCTACCCCCCTATACTTAGGGTGAAATGCCCTAAGTATAGGCAGCAAAACAGGGGTAGACAGAAACAAAAGAAATACCCGAAATGTCTCACATCCCCCCTATACTTAGGGTAAAGTGCACCCTAAGTATAGCATAATCACAAGATGAAGAAAGGGATGTGGGACTAAAGAATGTGGTGATATGGACATCTGGATCTATTTACAGCGGAGGATCAGTGAAAGCTCAGGCGTGAGATGCATTAGATGTGAGTCAAAGACCACATCTCACACAAAATGAATAGGGGCAATATCAACGACCCGCGGCTCATGATCTAGAAATGGCTTGAGCCGCTGGCCGTTCACTCGAAAGGTACTCTCAGAAGACAACTCAGATATGTCGATGCTACCGTTGTCGTGTACCTTTCGAACCAGATAAGGTCCTTTCCATTTGCTCTGTAGCTTCCCTGGAAATAGTCTAAGCCTCGCATCAAACAGCCATACTCTCTGTCCAATCTCAAAATGCTTGTGGCTGATATGAGAATCATGCCACTCCTTTACTTTCTCCTTGTAATGTAGGCTGCTTGAGAAAGCTGAATCTCTAAGCTCCTCCAGGGCAGCTAGCTCTGCCCTCCTCTGGTCTCCCTATACCATCTGGATCCATAAGTATGTCTGTAACTGCCCAAAGTGACTTGTGCCTCAGCTCAACAGGTAAATGGCATGGCTTGCCATATAGAGGCGAAAGGGAGATGTGCCCAAAGGTGTCTTGAAAGACGTCCTATATGCCCACAAGACCGAGTCCAAAAGCTGTGACCAATCCTTTCGGTCAGGGCGGACGACTTTCTGCAGAATAGTCTTGATCTCCCTATTCGACACTTCGGCTAGACCATTCGTTTGTGGATGGTACGGTGTAGCAACATGATGGTCTATGCCGAACTCGCTAAGCAAGTGCCTTCACCTGGTCATTGATGAAGTGAGATCCCCCATCAGAAATCAGAACTCGTGGAACCCCGAACCGCGTGATGATATGCTTCCTCAAAAATCTGCAAACTGTCCTCGCATCAGCGGCTCGGGTGGGGATAGCCTCCACCCAACGACTCACATAATCGACGGCCAACAGAATGTACTCAAATCCCTGACTCTTAGGGAATGGACCCATGAAATCGATGCCCCATGCGTCAAAAACCTCACAGAAGTGAATGGGCTGCATCGGCATCATATCACGCTGTCCACAAGTGCCCATCCTCTGACAGTCAGTACACTTCTTCACGAACTCATCTGAGTCCTTGAAGAGGGTAGGCCACCACAAGCCGGATTGGAGCACTTCCTGTGCCATTCTCCTCCCAGAATGATGTCCTCCTGCCTCAAGCTTGTGGCAGTAGTGAGGACACTATGGTGTTCCTCCTGAGGAATACACCGACGCCAGACGCTATCCCCTCCTTCGTGGTAAAGGATGGGATCCTCCCAATGGTAGGACTTGGCCTTCGCTAGGAAGGTCTCAAGCTCTGCCTGGGCCAATCTTGTGGGACTTTCCCATCAACGAGAAAGTTCACAATATCGGCGTACCATGGAGTGAGGCGATAGCAAGGATCGCCTCGTCTGGGAAGGTATCTCTAATAGGATCAATCTGCTCAGACTCCTCAGGCTGCTCTAATCGGGAGAGATGATCCGCCACCACATTCTTGACTCCAGGCTTATCCTTGATCTCAATGTCGAACTCCTGGAGTAGAAGGATCCATCTAGTCAGTCTGGCCTTGGCATCCTTCTTTGCCATGAGGTACCTGATGGCGGTGTGATCTGTAAACAAAGTCACTCTAGATCCGATGATATATGATCTAAACTTATCCAGGGCAAACACTACGGCTAGCATCTCCTTCTCTGTGACTGTATAATTCCGCTGGGCGGAATCCAATGTGCGGCTAGCATAGTGTATAGCAAATGGTACTCCATCCCTCCTCTGTCCCAGCACTGCCTCTACGGCAAAATCGGAGGCATCGTCATGATCTCAAATGGGAGAGACCAATCAGGCGGCGGAGGACAGGAGCCTCAATAACACACTGCTGGAGAGTAGCAAACGACGAAAGGCACTTGTCATCGACAAGGAACTCGGTGTCTTTCGTCAAGAGGTCAGTCAACGGCCGGGCAATCCTGCTGAAATCCTGAATAAATCTCCTATAAAATCCAACGTGCCCCAGAAATGACCGTAACTGCCTCAAATTGGACGGCAGTGCGAGTTTTCTAATGACATCAACCTTGGCCGGATCAACCTCCATGCCCCTGTTGGAGATGATGTGGCCAAGCACCGTCCCTTGAGTCACCATGAAGTGACTCTTCTCCCAAGATAGCACCAAGTGATACTCAATACATCGCTGAAGTACTCGATCTAGGCAGTCAAGACAAGAATCAAATCCGTCGCCGTAGATCGAGAAATCATCCGTGAAGACCTCCAAGCACTCCCCTACCATGTCCGAGAAGATCGACAGCATGCACCTCTGAAAAGTCGCAGGGGCGTTGCATAGCCCAAATGGCATGCGTCGAAAAGCGTATGTGCCGAAGGGACAGGTAAAGGTGGTCTTCTCCTGATCCTCAGGAGCGATGGCCACTTGGTTGTAGCCCGAGTACCCATCTAGGAAGCAATAATGGCTCTTCCCTGCCAGTCTCTCAATAATCTGGTCAATAAAAGGCAGGGGGAAATGGTCCTTCTTGGTGGCTTGGTTGAGTCTCCTGTAGTCAACACAAACCCTCCAAGAGGTGGGTACTCGTGTAGCAATCTCCTCTCCCGACTCACTGATCACAGTCGTGATGCCCGTCTTCTTGGGCACCACATGCAAGGGGCTGACCCACTTGGAGTCGGAAATGGGATAAATAAAACCTGCACCCCACCACTTTGATATTTCCTTCATCACAACCTCTCTCAGGTTGGGGTTCAGACGCCGCTGGAACTCACGCGACGGCTTCGCCCTTCCTCGAGATAGATATGGTGGGAGCACACTGATGGACTAATCCCATGGAGATCTGCTACGCTCCATCCGATCGCCTTGCGGTTCTTTTCAAGAACCCCCATCAAACGGGATTCCTGCTCTCCAGTCAACTCGGCGGAGATGATGACTGGGTACATCTCAGGCTCGCCCGCAAGGAATCGATACTTCAGCGAAGTAGGGAGCGGCTTCAGCTCTGGAATGCTGGGTGCCGGCAAATCTGGCTGTGGAAGAAACTGAGTGAAAGCTGCAAGGTCGGCCAAATCTGCCTGGGAAAGTGAAAGCATACTCTCGCAAACTGGATCGGGAGAAGGCGGCTCAACTGTACTGTCTCTGCTCGGCTCTGCATCTACCTCCTCCTCATCAATAGGCTCAGACGGACTCAGGTCTGGCATCTGATCATAGCAATCGGCCCAATCAGACTCTGAATCCGAGGGATCTGTATCAGAAACGGTGGCATCAGTACCACCGGAAAACAAGGTGGCCTCAGCACCACCATCACTAGTCATCGTGCTGCGATCGAGGATCGGCTCTGCTGCCTCAATGGTATCCTGAACCAGGTCTGTGCTCTCCAGACTCTCCTCTGCTGTCATCTCTGCATCAGCT